>JAINUG010000032.1:595000-942500 GCA_029706075.1 Aldrovandia affinis
CAGAAACATTGCTGGAGGTGTAAAGGCCAGCAGCGTAACATCTGGCACTGATGGCTGGGAGCGCGCATGCGTGCCCACACTCACACACACACTCACACACACACACACACACACACACACACACATTCACACACACACACACACACACACACATTCTCACACACATTCACACACACTCACACACACACGCACACACACACACACACACACACACACACACACACACACACACACACACACACACACACACACACACACACACACACATTCACACACACACACACACACACACACACACACACACACACGCACACACACACTCACACACACATTCACACACACACACACACACACACACTTATCCACGCGGCACACACTTATCCACGGGCGAACACAGACAGGTATGCAAAGACGCCAGCGCAGAGACGATCAGCCTAGTCAATTAAGTTTGATTTAGCATGTCCTCATTTGCGATGGAATTCCTGTGAGGCTTCGCAGAGAAACTAGTGCCCCTCCGTTTGTATCCGATCTGATCGCTTCATCGCGCCGGCTGCCTCTGTGTGTTTACAGATGCAAGAGCAACATCATCGGGCGCCAGTGCGACCACTGCTCCGCCGGGTTCTACGGGTACCCCAACTGCAGGCAGTGCGACTGCAACGAGGCGGGCACCGAGAGCGCCGTGTGCAACTCCGTCTCAGGGCAGTGCCTCTGCAAGGTGGGCAGCGTTTCGCTCATCAGCTCCTCACATTGTTTTTAGTCCATTAGCGCCAAGAAATGAGCACACCCAAACAGTTGATTTAATTTGACTTTATTTCATTTATCTATGTATTATTTTTCATGTCCTTTAATGCCCTCATTTCTTCTATGCATTAGTCTCGGGTTCCAGCTGTTGCTTTTATTTACCATTTATTACTTGCATTCTTCTTGTTTTATTTTGTGTCTTTATTTACGGTCACGTTCAGCACTTTGAATCGCTCGTTACATACCAGTTGTGCTATCCTAATAAAGTTTGATTGATTGTGTCTGAGCGTGACACGGGAGAGTGCCTCTCGCCCGCCCCCCCCCCATGGCTGAGTGCCTCTCTCCCGCCCCTGTGACCACACTGTCTTGTCATTGCCCGTCAGGAAAACGTGGAGGGGGCCCGCTGCGACCAGTGCCGGTTAGGGACCTTCCACCTGGACCCCACGAACCCCAAGGGCTGCACCAGCTGCTTCTGTTTCGGGGCCACCGACCGCTGCCGCAGCTCAGAGAAACGCCGCACCGAGGTGCAGTACGATCAGCCGAGCCTCGCCCGGGCATGCATACATGCACAGAGGTTCTCTGTGGCTCAGTTGGTAGAGCACAGTGTTGGCAACGCTTAGGTTGTGGGTTCAATCCCCACTGGGGCCACATATACTGAAAATGTATGCATTCACTACTGTAAGTCGCTTTGGATAAAAGCGTCTGCTAAATGGCGTATATTAGTATATATTAATATTAGTATTAGCCCCACTAGAGCGGGCCTCAGTTAACATTGTTTGCCATTTAACGGACACTTTTTTTCATCTAGATATTTTACTGAAGTAATTCAGCTTAAGTACCTTGCTCAAGGGTACAACAGCACCTGGAAAACTGCAACCTTTGTGTTGCAAGCCCATTTCCTTATCCATTATAGCATGCTGCCGCCTTATTAATGCCTAGTTAACATGGGCTGGTCCTGTTGGACTACTGAGGTGCTGTATCAATGGTTTCTGGAGCTTCCAAGTGCCTTTTGATGGTGTAGGAAACTACTCACTATCCAAAAATTTTTTTTTACCTCTGGAGCACTTTGTGCCATTTCAGGTTTTCCAGCTTAAATTTTAAAAACTGAAAATTTAAAACTTTTGAGCAGTGTATGTGTATATTAAAATGGCATTGGGGCTGTGTTGTAATTGTGTTTTCCCCTCGGCTCTGCCTCCCAGATTGTGGACATGAAAGGATGGGTTCTGCTGGGGGGCGAGCGGCAGGAGGTTCCAGTCACCGTCAATCTGGAGCAGGGCTTGGTGGAGGCTGACCTGCACGATGTGCCCGACGTCTCCCAGGACCTGCACTGGCACGCCCCCCGCAGCTACCTGGGCGACAAGGTGCGCTCACGCCAGCCTCTGCGTACCTTTAAACCCCTGTTTATAACACCACCCACCAAGAACAGCGTTCTTCCTCCGTCATCAAATGTACAACTGGGAAAGAAACACGCCCCCCACACTGCCTCTGCCGCCAGGCCTCGTGAGGAAGTGTCGACCCACGCGCGTTCGTGCTCAGACACAGTGGTGCCGAGGGGCAGATAAAGCCACATCAGATTGCGCTGGGTGGGGGTGAAGTTGAAGGAGGTGGGGGGTGGGAGAAGGTGCGATTTGGGTGCGAGATAAGATAAGACCCTTTGCTTTGACTGGGAAAGGCCCCGGAGCCCCGGGCTTAATTTGGAAATGCTCAGTAGCGCTTGCAAAGCTTGTTTTGACACGGCCGTGTGGGCGCGTGTCCCCGCAGGTGTCGTCCTACGGAGGGTATTTACGGTATCGGCTGCACTCCCAGACGATGAGGGGCGATGTGCCCGGCGAGGCCTCCCGTCCCGACGTTATACTCCAGGTAAGCCCCGCATCCACGAGAGACCCCAAAAATAAAACAACCACAAGACCTGAAGTTTGTTTGCACTTTTATTAATTATTTTCTCTTATGAACGTTTCAATGGCCTTAAAGCTGAGGTGTTCAACCAGGGATAAAAGTAGTCCCAGGGGTCCTTCAAAGGGCTGTAGGGGGCAATTGGGACCAAGATAAATGACCATAAATAACTATGATGCTGAAGGGACAAGGATCATAACAGGGTCCCTGAGTTAAAGCCTGAAGCTGAAAAGGGTGCAATTGAAGAATGAGGTCAAACTACTTTACATACATGCACACGGTTATAGTTTAATAAAGTGTGGTGTTCTGTATTATACAGTGCTGTAGTGTGTTATAGTGTTTGCAAGTGTACTGCAATGAAATAGCCTGGTGTGCTGTGCGCTACAGTGTGTTACTTGTGTGGAATGAGTAGCCCAATAAATGCTGAGCGATGCTGATGTGTGTCACTGTGTGTTACCAGGGTAACCAGATGACGCTGGTGTACATGGAGAGAGAATATTCGCCCCCCGGCATCCCCCACGAGGGGATAGTTCACCTGGTGGAGGTAACACGCTTTACTGAATTTGGATGAAGGAATTACAATTTGTTGTTTTGTTCTGTAATAACTGAAAAAATGACATTCTGTCATCTCATCTTCAGCCACTTACATTGTCCCAGCATGCATTGGGGCGAGAGGCAGGTTATCGCAGGGCACTACATACACCATTCACTCACACACTCATAGAAAAAAGACTCTCCAATTTGTATTCTTTGGATTAGAGGAAACCCAGACACGGGAGTTGGGTTTGATAAAAATGTAGCTTTCAATATATAAAAACTATTTAAAAGCAAAATTGTCCCCTCTGAAATTAAAAAGAAAATACTAATAGTACCATGGCCTATGTCTAGCCGTTGAATAAGGGCATACTATCAAGAATGTTCTATTTCTATGTACAGGTATCTGCCAAAATAAAGGCAACACTTTGGTAACACAGAGGGGACACTGAAATGGCCCTGGCCCAGGCTAGGAGTCCCAGCCAGGCAGGGGGGCCTTGTCACTGCACCTGTTTAAAGGATCCCTCATTTACACATATGTTGCCTTTATTTTGGTTAGTTAGTTCAATCTGTCATTTGTCTTTCTGGGTCTGTGGCATTTGGTTCTGTAATATGTTTGTTTTATATAAGTAACTGCCAAAATAAAGGAAACACTTGAGTAAATGCAGGGTTCTGGTAACTGTTATGCTGTGGGGTGCATTTTCTTAGCATGGTTTGGGTCCACTCAACCCCTTAGAAGGCAAGGCAAATGGCAATAAGTACAAAGCCATTGTGAGTGATCACCATCCTATGGTGAAGCATTTCTCCTGATGGGAATGGTCTCTTCCATAACATAACATATGCCATTTAGCAGATGCTTTTATCCAACGTGACTTACAGTATATGTGGTCCCAATTGGAATCAAACCCACAACCTAAGCATCGTCAGTGCCATGCTCTACCTACTGAGCCACAGAGAACCACGAGTGGTCACTGAATGGTTTGATGAGCATGAAAACAATGTAAAACTATACGCCATGGCCATTCTCAACTCAATTGAACACTTATGGGAGATTCTGGAGCAGCACCTGAGACAGCGTTTTCCACCACCATCAACAAAACACCAAATTGTGGAATGACTTGTAGAAGAATGGTGTTGCATCCCTCCAATAGAGTTCCAGACACTTGTATAATTTATGCCAAGGAGAATTGAACCTGTGCTGGTGGCTCGTGGTGGCCCAACGCCCTTTTAAGACACTTTCTGTTGGTATTTTCTTTATTTGGGCAGTTATCTGTATATATATGCAGTGGTCAACATGGCACAGCGCACGTACTGTACACGGTCTCTCTCTATCTCTCTCTCACTCTCTCTCTTTCTCTCCTTCAGGGCAGTTTCCGGCATGCGCAGACGGGTAACATAGTGTCCCGGGAGGAGCTGATGATGGTTCTGGTGGGGCTGAAGTCTCTGCAGATCCGGGCCCTGCACTCCCAGTCAGCCATAGGCGTATCTCTGCAAGGGGCAGTGCTGGAGGGCGCAGAGAGCTCGTCCAATGGGCGGCACACCAGCAATGTGGAGATCTGCCTCTGCCCTGCCAACTACCAGGGTGACTCCTGTCAGGTGGGGACTGAGAGACTACAGCTCTTACAGTCATATACACTGAGACTACAGCTCTTACAGTCATATACACTGAGACTACAGCTCTTACAGTCATATACACTGAGACTACAGCTCTGAGACTACAGCTCTTACAGTCATATACACTGAGACTACAGCTCTTACAGTCCTATGCACTGAGACTACAGCTGTTACAGTCATATACACAGACTACAGCTCTTACAGTCATATACACTGAGACTACAGCTCTTACAGTCCTATGCACTGAGACTACAGCTCTTACAGTCATATACACTGAGACTACAGCTCTTACAGTCCTATACACTGAGACTACAGCTGTTACAGTCATATACACTGAGACTACAGCTGTTACAGTCATATACACTGAGACTACAGCTCTTACAGTCATATAGAGTGCTGCTGTTACACCTAGTGTAAATACCTGCTACCTCTGATTCTGGGTAGGTAGAATTCAAGTGAATTCAAAGTCGCTCTTACAGCAGCAGGACGAGGGACAATATGGGGTATGGGTAGACATATTTAAAAACCTTTTTTCCAGCACTTAACTGCAAATAGTGTACATTTTTTACATTTTCATGAGCGTTCCCCCTTCAGTGATGTGAGAACGTCCCCTCTCTCTACCTGCAGCAATGTGCTCCAGGTTACTACAGAGACACCAAGGGGCTGTTCCTGGGAAAGTGTGTCCCCTGCAACTGCAACGGCCACTCTGACCAGTGTCTGGATGGGACAGGCGTTTGCATGGTGAGTTTATGAGTGTTTAACACAAACGCACGCGGGTCACAGTTTCAGCCATGCTTGTGTTAGTGAAAAGTATTGCTCTGGAGGCATTATTAGAAAATACAGAGTCACGGGCATTAGTGTCCGTGGATTGCGAATCAACAGCGGATTTTGATCTCTAGGGAGCGTGCTGGCATTTGTTTCTGATTAATCTTGTTTGATTTATTGCACTTGTGTACCTAATTTTAATCAATGCTCAAAATGAGAGAGAGGAGGAATTTCGCCCCCAGCTTTCACTTTAAAAAAGATGTGCTGCTGACCATGTTATTTCTAGGCTTCGCCGCCACCGCGCTATTCTGAAAAATATTTAGTATGTATGATGGTTAAGTTTTTTGTTTTGGAGGCAATTGTGTTGATGCTTGTAACGTGTTGGTCTTCACACGTAGAATTGCCAGCACAACACCGCAGGGGAACACTGTGAGAAGTGTCGGGGGGGTTTCCTTGGCAACTCCACGGTAGATGGCCACGCCCTCTGCACCAGCTGCCCCTGCCCTCTGCAGGTGTCCTCCAACAAGTCAGTCCTTTCTCCTTCCCTTCCCTTCTCCGCTTTCCTTCTTCTGCGAGGATACATGTTGAACCAATTAGAGCTGGATTTACTGTTCAGGTGCACCGTAAATTCAGCCCGATGTTCATAAAACATGACCTGTAACCCTGTTTCAGTGTAGATATTGACTGAGATTTGAGTTATGTTTGTGAATCGCCTGCTGAATTTACGGTTTTAAAGTTATCACCTTAAATGTATCTGTGCCCTATGTGTTTTATGGTTTTATGTGTTTAAGGCTTGTGCTCTTCAACTAGAGCTTAATGCATTTTTTAAAACTATGTTATATTTGTGGGTAATGCTGCCAATGCTAATACATCTTAGCAGTAATGCTTTTGTTGGTGCAGAACATTAAAACACACACAAAGGTGCTGTGGAGCAGTGTTTCCCAATCCATTCCTACAGGGCACACTGCCCTGCATGTTTTCATTCCAACCACTGCTCCCAACCTATCATCTGCATCGGTCATCTGTTAATGATCACTTGAGCATGATTAAGTGGTGGTTGGAATGAAAACATGCAGGGCAGTGTGCCCTGTAGGAATGGATTGGGAAACACTGCTGTGGAGGACGTCGGTCTCGGCCACGTGGGAGTGGCATGGTTGCCTGTGTTTAACATGTTGTGGAGGCCTTTGGAGCGGGTAGACTTTCCGGGGGCAGGTTTAGCACTCTCACAGGGTGTGAGAGTAAACCGTGGCCCGGAAGGTTGCTCCAAAGGCCATGATTGGTTTAATTATTATTAATTATTAATTATTTAATTAGTGTCAATCAGTCAATTGATATGGAAGTCAATTGGCTGATTGGTTGTCTGTGTGAGAATGTGAGTGAGTGATTAATGATTGTGATTGCCTCACGAGTCCCACCTGAGCCAGGCAGAAACTATTGAAGCCTGTTTAAGAGCAGGTGGGGCGAGTGGGGAATTAGTTAGTCTTTGTCTTGCATGTGTATGGAGAGTTTGTGTTGTCATTGTTGTAAGTGTGTGCATGCACGCGTATGGTATTGTTGAATGTTGAATGTTGAATGTTGAATGTTGAATGTTGAATGTTGAATGTTGAATGTTGAATGTTGGATGTTGGAGTGCATTTGTCGAAAGTGACTGAGTAGAGTGCTTCCTGTGTGTGTGGGGAAAGAGGGAGGGGGGCGCACTAAGAGTGTCCGCCTCTCTCCCTCGGTGTGATCGTGATAGAGAGCGAGAGGGCGCCCTGAAAGAGGGCACCTCTCGCCCTCGGTTTTATTTGTGTGATTGAAAGAGAGCTTGCACCCGGCAGTGGAGTGTTTCAGAACTCTCACTGTGGGGAGTGTCTCTGTATGAATGGGAAAGAGAACTCGAACTGTAAAGTTCGAGTGTCTCAGTATGCATGGGTGGGAAGCACTTGAAAAGTCACTGGATATGTGTGTGCCTGGGAGGTTCCAGGGGAAGAGGAGCGGTGTCCTGTAAGTTTAGGTTATTTTAGCTTGTTATTTTAGTTTGCTTCGCGGCGAGTAGGGTGAAGATTGTCTGGGGGGAGAGACAGGAAAAAAATATATATATATTTCACCCCAGTAATATTCCTTGAGTTTATACTGGGACTGACTCTTTTAACTGCCCTATGTAATTTACCAGGTGGTTCAGTTCAAGAACAAAGACACATTATTGGGATGTGACAATGTTTAAATGCCCATTTTTTAAAATCGGTTTTCCATTAAAACCATAATAAATATTCATTAAATTCCACGTGATTTCTCATTGCAGAATATAGTCCTATGACCACTAGGGGTCATTATTAGAAAAAAACACTAATTATCAATGATTAATTTGAAAAAAGTTTAATAAACAATAAAGTTTAATCTCTCTGCACGGAGACTAGACGTGGTTTTGGTTGGCTTGTCTGTATTGCC
Source organism: Aldrovandia affinis (assembly GCA_029706075.1). NCBI lineage: Eukaryota > Metazoa > Chordata > Actinopteri > Notacanthiformes > Halosauridae > Aldrovandia > Aldrovandia affinis. Next base: position 602,978 of record JAINUG010000032.1, read on the forward strand.
CGGACTCTACCCACTGAAATCAAATATAGACAGAACAGCTTCTGGTTTCATTTAGGTTGATTTCAATTGCCTTGAGTCATCAAACTTGACCTATAGGAGGATTGGTCCGCTCCATTGCAGCAAGCCATTGTTTCAGGACATGGACACCATTGTGACCTTTGGGCAGTTTGTGAAAGTGAACATCTCTGTTGTTCTACAAGGTGTTGTCACATTTAGGGGTAATGCAATGATGCCCTCTGCATCGCCATTTTTCAGCCAGTTCTCCAGCCGATGCCATGTCGTCTGCGGTGCTCCGCCGCATGCCACTGCTGTTTTCAGGACTATGGCAGCGAGCTCTCAATATGTCCCATTTCAGGCAATTTTTAACAAATGTAACTCTGTTCTCATTGTTGTATGTTTTAAGATTGCAGTGACTTAGAATATGTATTTTATTCAGAAATTCCCCTCTGAAAATGTTGCAGTTCACTTCCTTAGAACACATCATAGGAGAGCTTTTATAACCATGGGCAATCATTTCAAAGATTCATGTCCTAATACAGCATTGTTGCATGAGGTATTGATTTAATTTGTATTTTTCCTTTATGATGATGATCGGGGTTTTGTATAAATGCATCCCACACCATAACAGAACTGCCAGAACCCTTCATTTTTTCAAGTATTTCTTTTATTTTGGCAGTTACCTGTATTTATTGTTCAAATTGCTTTTGTGAATTTTCATCATTTGCCAAACATTACTAACCCTGCACTGCTTGTGCCTGCTAGTTTTGCAGTGGGCTGTGTTGAGAGGCCTGGACGGATGCAGTGCCTGTGTATGCCTGGATATGCTGGACCCCACTGTGAGAGGTCAGTCAGAGGGGGCACCAAATGATTTGAGGCACTCTATAGTTCTGAGGCCTGTGTTTTTCAAGGCCCTTTTAATTTATAAAAAGGTGGAAGGGGGGCGATGCCTGGGTATACATTCAAAATGTCCCAAAAAGTTAACAGTAATAGAAGGTGCACTTTGGTGCAGGGGCCTTGGGGAGTAAGTGAACTGAGAGGGAAAAGAAAAACCAAGGCACTCTTCTCTCATGAGAAAACAATCAACAATTATTATTACATTTTTTTCATTAAATGTATTAGAGAAGAAAAAAAAAGTTTGAAATGTACAGGAATTTGAGTACCCCTTTCCCACACTTCCTCCCTTCACTCTTGCTCTCTCCCTTACAGGTGTGCCCCAGGTTTCTATGGCAACCCCATGGTGATTGGCAGCACGTGCCAGCCCTGCCAGTGCCACGACAACACGGATCCCAACATGCTGTTCAGTGACTGCCACCCGCTGACGGGCGAATGCCAGGGCTGCATGCAGAACACAGCCGGCTCGCACTGCCACATCTGCGCGCCTGGCTTCTACGGGGACGCTGTGAACGCCAAGAACTGCACCCGTGAGACCGATTAACACCCCCTCACACACACACAGCGCACAAAACTAAACCTCCTCACCCCCTAATGGAGGAAGCCTTTTCACAGTCGTCCTCCTGCTGCTTTTTTGTTGCACTGATTTGGGGCGGCAGTGTGGTATAATGGTTAGGGAGCTGGGCTTGTAACTCAAAAGGTTGCAGGTTTGACTCCAAGGTGGGGCGCTGCTGTTGTACCCTTGCGCCAACGTACTTAGCCTGAATTGCTTCAGTAAATATCCAGCTGTATAAATGGATTGTGTGTAAAGAAATGTAAACCGTGTAAGTCGCTCTGGAAAATGCCTAAAATGTCAATTTGAATGGCATTGAATAACAGACCAGCCAGCATGTATGCATTTTGCAGACCAGGCACACATTTTGAGGTGAAAGTATGGTCTGGCAGGTCTGGAATAATATTGCATTAATTTTCTTTCACTCTTGCTTTGTGGTTTTTGTTCTTGTACCATGTATCTTTAGCTTTACCTATACTATGTTGTCAATAATTATTTTAAATATATTTTTAAAAATATTATTTTGTCTTCTGCCTCACTTTAATTTCCCAGAATGCAACTGTTCCCCATGTGGCACTGACACCTGTGACCCTCATAGCGGCCAGTGCCGCTGCAAGCCTGGGGTGACCGGTGCCCACTGCGATGTCTGTGAGGTCCGTCAGCTTCTTCCTCCTTTCGGGGGTTAAATTTACCTTTATTTTGCTTGAGGGGGTCTTAAAAATGTTTATTAAATATATATATACTGTATATCGTGGAAAATGCTGAAATATAATGCTAGTTTCTGTCCACCAATCAGGTGGCAGATGACCAAATGGTCACTATCACTTCTGTATGCATGTTGAACATTCATTGTTCTCTGGTCAAGCCATCAGGCCCCCTTTATCCTAAACTAATCCACATTTCCTGTTAGCCTGTTACAGTTAAAGTCAACATCTAAGCACACTGAGGCAGGAATACAGTTTCCTAACAATATATTTATGGAGAAATATTTATAGAGAAAACCTTTATACCTGCATAAAAAGGAAAGCAAGCAAGCATTGGACACTAAATAGTGATGCCTAAATGAAAACAAAGGGAAGGTGTGGTTCTGCACACAGGCACTATGCTAAGTTGCTATGTGTTTCCTCCAGGACGGGGCGTTTGGGTTCGAGTCCTGTACGGGGTGCCGGCGCTGCGACTGTGATGCGGCCGCTGCCCTCGTCCAGCCGTGTGACGCCAGAAACGGGACCTGCGCCTGCCAGCCGGGGGTCAACGGCCCCCACTGCCGGCAGTGTGCCCCGGGATACTGGGACTACAGCCCCAGCGGCTGCAAGAGTGAGTGAACCTGTGGACAGCGCCCCCTTCTGATTTATTCCAGCAGTTACCAATTTTAATCTTTTTTTTTTTTTTGTTTTAAAAAAGCTCTGTAAAAAGTATATTTTCTGCTCTATACCGGAGAAAATAAGTTTCAGAATTATACCATAGAAGCACAGTGACATCACCCCATTTTTTTTTACTGCTATCAAAAGATATCTATGCCCACAGATGTTATTGTATATTGTTCAATGCATTCAAACATCCTGTTTACTTTGTCTCACTGACATGGTGTTTCAGCCATTATATACAGGGCTATATATAAGAGAACTAAGAGTAAAGCTGTACCAAACTCATAGACCTAAATGTCTGTGGTAACTGCTTTTTTTTATCCCCCTCCCCAGAATGTGACTGCAAGGCAGGCCTGTGTGACCCCAGGACGGGGGAGTGCAGGTGCGGCGAGGGGCTGACGGGGAAGCAGTGTGACACCTGTGCGCATCGGTACAGCATCCCGGTGCAGAATGGATTAGACCCCATGCACTGCCAGGGTGAGTAAAGACACCCGTGTTAACAGTGCTACCCGGAGAGAGCGCTTTCTCACGTCGGCTGTTAATTCACTGAACTTCGAGAGGTTTTCCTTTCTTGACCTCAGCACTGTCGTGAATAAATGGACATACCTTTATATCCAGAGTGCACTCCCCCCCCCCCCAAGTCACTTTGTCTATTTCAGTGCATACTGAACACAGACAGATTTTATTTTTAAACTAAAATAGTCTGTCTGTACTTTAAGCATTGTAAGTTCTGCCTCTGTGTGTATAGTGTGATGTTAAAAAACGATGAGGTCCAACGAATACAAGGACCCGTGTATGTTCATTAGCAGAGAGATCCTCATTGGTTGAATTGCTATTCTAATCCCTATTGTTGTGTATGGAATAGAGGCCTTTAGAATCAAAACTGTCCAGTTGTGACTGCTCATTAGACAGAGGATCCTCACAGGATTCTTCAGCAGAGACGGTCAAGGACAAAAGCATGACGTCTCTCTTAAGCCCTTTTCCCACATGGAATCCGCAACATTGCTGGGTTCAATTATCCGGGTACGGTAGTGTTTTTCATTGTTCCCATATAGGTCTCCTATATGGAGAAAATTCAGTGTAGAGTCTGTTCCCACCTGACATGATTGTTCCAGATAGATTAGTCAATGCAGGATGCATTTATTTAAAGATTTTTTTAATGCAGACCTTTCAGTTTGCTAATGATCTGGGCCTTCTGTCTCAATATACCTTGTTCTGTTATTTTGTCATAGACCATGGCATCTCTGATGGTGCCACAGAACTGTTGGTTAACGGACAGACAAAAGTTCCCTTGTCTCAGAGTCGATCCAATTTCCAGACATGTTCAGTAGCTAAAACAAAGACACTGCAAACTACCGTTAGGAGTTACAATGGATTTTGATGCTGAGGACACTGAACCCCCTGGCCATATATTTAACACATTTTATGACCTTTCAAGAGTTAACAGATAAAGGTTACACATTTCTTAACTATGCACATTGAAGACCAAACTACTGGCAGCGTTAAATACTACCAAGCTATCAATCGGCTAGCTAGCTAATGGCAATTATTTGGCAATATGATTAGTTAAATACAATGCTCCTATGCCGCACATCTACCTATTTGCATGATGTAATCTGATTTTTATATTGCAGTTTGCTATCAGATAGAAGGATGTGAAATGTTAGGATGTTGTTAACTCATTGATGTTTGGTTTGATCATTTAACTAGCTAGCTAGCAATGCATTAGCATAACTTATTATATTATATTATATTATGAACGCACCGTTATCTGGCAACGTAAAACCGTGTAAGTTCTACCGTCATTCCTTTCTTTAAACTTTATGTGGTGAGTTTAATAATGCAGCTTTGCCTCGTTGCCAGTTGTTCTGTCATTGAACTCTTCATTTTCCACAAATGGTTTAGTTTCAGTGACGGTTAGGCCCCCACTGATTTCACCTGCCAATATATAATTGAATCTATTAAAAAAGGTAACCTCCTTCTAAAGGAATCATGTGTTGACTAGTCACAGAACATGTGAGCAGTAGCTTATCTGACTTCTTTCAATTCTATGGCATATTTATTGTTCATGGCATGCATAGCTATCCCTGACATAATATGGCCTTAAGAGATTAAATCATGCTTTAATAGAAATAAAAGGTGTCTAATTAAGAACAATTAACAGCAAGTTACAATTCACAGGTTGCAATTATGGTTGTAACGAAAACCAAAATACACAGTAGGTCCCCATGCCTGAGGTTGGGAACCACTATTGTAGGAGCCATTTGTCATTTTGTGTTTTAGATAAAATAGCCACTACAATTATAATGTATAACCAGTATAATGTTTTATGTGTGTGAATGTTGCAATGGCCGTCGTTGATTGCTGGTGTTTGTGAACGGCAGTCTGCGACAGCTGTGTCATCGTCCTGCTGGAGGACCTGGACAGCATGAGCAAGAACTTCCTGTCTGTCAAGAGCCAGCTGACCAGCCTGAACGCCAGCTCCATCGCCTGGGCGCAGCTCTACAACCTCAACAACTCCATGGCGAACACGGCCGTGCGTACTGTGTAGTGAAACTGCGTATTACAGCAACACTCGACAGTGCTAGAGTTAATTGGAAACAGCATACACTCTCAAAAATGCATGTGCAATTAGGATATACTTTTGTTCCAAGGGGTACAAATGGGTACTCATTATACGGTTTTGTACCTTTTCCCAGTGAAAAAGGTACAAATTGAGGAAAGGTACAGATAGGTACTAAGGTAGGGTAATGAATACTTATTCACACTGGCAGCCATATTGGAATGAAAATGAGGCTTGTACTGCAAGCAACAATCATTGTCTTGCAAGGGTACAATTATGTTCTTCTGACTAGGTAGCCTACCCTACAGGGGTATTGCCATAGTGACAAGCATTTGTACTTTAATAGGTAAAACATGGTACCTTTTTTCTGAGAGTATAGGAGAGCAACACTGATCGTGTAGTGCATACAACCTCATAGACATATACATATGAGACATGAAGCAATAAGGTCCAACTCAATAGCTATTGTAGTGTAACCTATTATATAGCTGGACCAATTCGTTTATATTAACTGGGACACTTAATATAAACGATATTTCTAATAATAATAGTTTTTGTAAGATTTATCTTGAAAATGTACATGTAATTCAAGTAAGACTAAGCCCTGTTGCCATTTTAGAATGTGTTTTCCAGCCACTAAAAAGTCATACCAGCCTCTTCTTTCATGGCTAATAAAAGGCATTTTCCCCCAATGTGCCCCCTCCCCCCTCCCTCCTATACAGAACGAGATCGATAACTATAACAGCACTCTGGATGACAGCAGGGTGAGAGCAGATATGCTGGAGGTGGAGGCTCAGAACATCAACGCTGACATTGACGAATTACATGAAAAGGTACACAATTCCGTCTGTGATCAGAAGAATAAAACTTGTACTCTTCTCTGTTTTCCTTTCTTCCCTCTGATATTCAGTCGTTCAAAATTATCTTCATCTTCGGTGATAAATGATTGCTTTTCATGTACTGTTTGAAGACTGTCAGGTATCGCTGTCAGGAATGTGTGAAGGGGGTGATTGTGATGATAAAAGCGAGTACGAACGACTCCCTTCACGCCGTGCACAGGTGCTGCTGACGAGCCGGAAGGCGGACAACCTTGAGGACAGCGCTGACGAAAGTTACGAGAGAGCCACGGACCTGCTCAAATTCATCAAGGGCATCATGGGAGATATTGAAGGTGTGCCTCAGCGTGAATGAACAGTGATATTGTATCAGGGGAAGTGTGCCACTCCTTCAGTGAAACAGAGTGGTTGCCTTGCTTGAGTCTGTCAGTGGGCGCTCTCAGTGCTGTAGAGGCACTGACCTTATGAGCCACCTGGACTCAAAAATGGTTAGAAGCTCCAGAGGTAGAAATTAAGTATGAGACAGACAGGTTACACCCCTGTTCATCCCCCCACACACACACACACACACACACACACCTCAGTTGCATGTGCTGTATACGTGCTGTGTACTGATTGTGGCCCTTGTACAGACGTGGCGTCCCAGGCGAACAGGACGTCGAATGCGACTGGCGAGGGACCGGGAGAGGACCTGGTGGAGAAGCTGGGCATGGTGGAGTCTATGCTGAGGGACATGAGGTTCAGAGGGTGCCAGGCCCAGAAATCAGTGGCTGAGAAAGAGCTGTCTGAGGCCCAGAAATGTGAGTGACCCATGATCTTACTGCTTTCTATGCCTCCCCCTCTCCATCTACACTGTCTCTCTCTCTCTCTCTCTCTCTCTCTCTCTCTCTCTCTCTCCTGTTCTCCCAGTGGTGGAGCGGGTGAAGGATGCACTGGTAAACCGCCTATCAGAAAACCAGGGCCTGGTGCAGGGCATCAGGGCCCAGCTGGGAAAGTTCCACGCTGAGCTGATGGACCTGAGAGATGCTCTTAATGAAGCGGTCAACAACACAGCCCGAGCAGCAGACACCAACAACATAAACATGAAGAGACTGGAGGAGAGCCAGGTGAGAGGAGCCTAATCTGTTCCCAAATCATGGAACCATTCATTCCTGTGGAAGTCATAACAAACGCTCACAACAGACATTACTGGGCTCATAAGATGGAACCTCTGAACCTTGTTTCTTAAAACCTCAATTCTTGTTTTTTTTACATCTTGATGCTGCTTCATGTCTTGCTTTTGTTTGGCGTTTTGTGTTTCAGCAAAAAGTGGAGGACCTGCAGAAGAAGCACAGGGAGGTGGTTGACCAGCTGCGGATGGCAGAGGATGATGTGGCTCAGGTCAATGAACAGCTGTCCATTCTGCAGGACTCCAAGGAGGTCAGTGTCCCCATCAGCCCCCTCACCAGGGCGCCGGGCCTGGAGTCCATAAACCATCTCCCCCCTTGCTTCTCTGTTCTCTTTCTGGGGTTACTTGGAAAAACATGTTCATTACATAGTAGTGGTAGAATATCATGATTTGATTTTCTAAGATTCTATTGTATTACAATGTTAAAAAACAAACATCAGATGCATTGCATTAAGTGTCTATAGCCAAAGGCTAATTTCCAACATCTGTCCCTGACGAACTACAGAAAGAAGTATGTATCAAAAAATAAAAACAAACCAAACAAAATACATGCGTGGACACATGAGAACAAATACATCCACTTAATACAGCAAAATAGCAAATAATAAAACAAAACATAAGGAACTGTAAATTACAAAATGATTACTTGTAAAAAAATATTTAAAAGTTTAGTTTTTAAAAATGCAAAAGTTCTTAACCATTCCAAAAACATTTTGTCTGAAAGCTCTGTTGAATGTATTAATAAATCCTGTCCTTCTATAATTCAAACCTGGGATGTGCAGGTACCTGCTAGCTAGCTATCAATACCGCATTATTTTTTGGAGCCCCTTCTAAATAATTGGCTGCCTGACGGGCCCCGATGGGTGCATTGATGTTGTTTACCCCTCTTCCCTGCAGGACTATGAGCACTTGGCAGCTCAGCTAGATGGTGCCTGGAAGCCCCTGTCAGATAAGGTGCAGAAGTTCGCCCCGACGGTGTCCAAGATTCCGCTGGTGGAGACTGCGGAGAAGCACGCCGAGCTACTGGACCAGCTGGCCCAGAACCTCTCCAGGTGAGTGCCCTGGAGAAACATACACAAGTACACACAACCGAACAGGTATACCATGGGGCATTTTGGGGTTTAAACCCCCTTGAAATGTTTTATGACAGTTCCACATTTTTAATCGACTGCTTTTAAACCTCCCACTGAAATGTTTTATGACAGTTTTGTTTGTACCCCCCTGTCAACAATTTGTTCCCGTATGATTTTCTTAAACCCCTCCCCGAAATGATTTCCTGCCATGGGACAATAGCATTGAGTTTTTACCTTGTCTCATTACCAGAAGGGGCTTGTGGGTACTGCTACTTTAAGCCGCACAGTGACATTAAAAATTTGAGCTATGTAAAAACTGTATATAAAGGTGTTTGTCAGTGTTAGCGAGGTGTTTGTCACCTCTTGTCTGGGGTCCTTAAAAATAGAAACCTTACAATTTATATTTTTTGTTCCATGAATCGCTAGCATTCGTATTTAGACATTAGTTGACTTGGCTTCCCTCTCGCGACAGTGTGATTGCTGGCACAAACCAGAATAATTTCATCCAGCGTGCGGTGAATGCGTCTCGGGCCTACAACGACATCATCGACGCCATTCGGGCTGCTGAAGCTGCGGCCCGTGAGTCCAGCCAGGTGGCCATGGATGCTCTGCAGGTTAGCGTCCCACGCAAGTGCACCACGAGAAGACTGAGCGCACTCTGTCTGTTTCCAGGGGTGGGATACCGAGTGGGATGTTGTGTAAACACACACACTAGGGCTGGAGCATTATGTTTGAATATCAAATCTAATTTTGAATCTGCATTTCAACAACCGTTTGGAAGGTGAATTAGGAGATTTGATATGTATATATTTTTAATAAATTATTATTTGTAAATATCACATAAAAGAGTGTGCCTATAAGCTAACCAAATGGCAACTCAAATGAACAATAATTCATAAAAGGTCTGTTGCACAATCTAGCATTTCTCACGCTTTGCAAGGAAATTGATGTGACTTAGAATAACTATGTTGACAGGCCTGCAGAACACATATTTGAATACTATTCAAACTACATGTTTTCTCAGAATATCGAATAGGATTTTTTTGTTACAGCCCTTATGCACACACACAAACATGCTATTCACTTACACACATGACACACGCACACTTACCTACTCATACACCGGCATTCACACTCACAAACGCACACACTCATATGCGTATGTTTGCTACGGCCCACACAGACAGTGGAGGGGAAAGACCTTGGTCAGCTGGCTGACGCACTGAAAAACAGGAGCAACGAGCTGGTGAAGGAAGCCATGGATCTGCAGGACAAGCTTTCTAAGGGTAGGAGCGCAAAGAGCTATCCCCCACTCCACGGGACACACCACTCCTGTCATTCTTCACTCTTATAGTAACAACTTCAAAAGTACGAGTTACAGCGTGATTTACCAATGACCAGATTCAATTAACAATGACGACAACAAACCTTTTTGCCTGGCAGATATGAAACCTGACCTTCAAGATGCAAAGACCCGGCTGAAAGAAGCCAAAAACAAACAAGAATCTCTTCTTAAGGATCTGGAAATGGCCCAGAACAATCTTAATGTTAACAGAAGTGAGTACGATTTTACACAGACCCATCGACACATGATCATACACACACGCACGCACACACACGCACACACACACACACACACACAATGTAACCTTGTCGCAGTAGAACACCCTGAAATATAAACCTTGTTGACTCAGTGTCTGAAAAAGTGTTGATGCGTTTCCCTCCAGACGAGACCGCCAAGGACATTGAGGAGGCCAAGCAGGCTGCCGCAGTGGCCAACAGCACCACGGCGCAGGTGGAAGATACCCTCAGCCCCATGAAGAAGCAGCTGGACGAGTGGCAGCAGCAGTATGGCGACTCCAACACCACCAACGAGGACATCAACAACGCCTTCCTGGAAGCCAACAAATCAGGTCTGCTATGCATGCAACGACCCAGCCACCACTACACTCAAATTTTATCTCTGCAGTGATATCCTTTATTTAAGGAATCGCAACTATGGGATTTTGTGCAAATATGTATTTTTGTACGTATAGACAAACCCTGTTAATTACATGAGAGCTGTGATCATTTCTTACCATTCTTATCATCTTTCCAGATTAAAACGTGTCATTTCTAGGAATTCTACCATTAAAACCGCTCACATATAAAATGGTGTGAGTCCTGAATTAGAGAATCTCATTTTTTCCTTTAGCTATAGCGTAGCATCCTAAAATTGGCAAGCAGTGCTTAGTTATTTCTGAGGTTTGTGACTGAACATTGTAGGTATTTTGTGTGAGCTCGCTTTTTGACGTTTGCACAGCACTGATTGTATCAGCTGTAAATACCTGTTTTATAAAATACATCATTACCATGATGTGGTCCAGCAACAGAGTAAGAACTACAATGTACTTATAACGTGGCTTGGTTAAGTACTCGAATCTGATTGGTCAAGAGGGTGTTGATTATTTTCCAGTATACTGCACGGAGAAATACAATAATGCTTGCTGCCATGAAGTAGTTCCCACTAACATGGCTTATCCAAATTCCAAATGAATACCCACGCCCATTCAACATTCTATTTCAATTGAACATCCTACGTAGAACTGAAAATAATGGGAAAACGTAGCAAGTTAACAACAACATAGCACTACAACAGTTTTGTTTAATGGTGTTTGAATTATTTCTGTTGCAAGTAGGAATAAACCACTCCAGGCTGTGTGCAGTTGTTTGAAAATGAAACACTTCAGGGTGGTTAACGGCCTCTCTGCTTTGCCTTGGGACCGCATCACAGCACTCTGTCGTTGTTTATTTTCATACAACTACAAAAGCCCATCATGGTTTATTCCTAACATATGCTATAATAAAAACAACATTCAAAGACTAATGTTCAATAGCTACAGCCTTATCACCAATACTATGTTGAGACAGTTTTGATGGTAACAGATTTAAGGATTTGAAAAAAAAAAATGCATGTTACACATAAATACATGTTGTATTTGTGGAATACGCTGGATAGAAGCCACTGTTGCAAGTTTTTTTCTTGACGTGCATGTGTGTGTGTGTTCCCCTTTGCAATATCCGCAGTTGGATTGCTGGGCGACACCATCCCTCTTCTAATGAAGAAGCTGGACAATCTGCAGAACCGCTCCACACAAATGCCCAACATCTCTGAGAACATCCAACGGATCCGGCAGCTCATTGCTCAGGCCCGCAACGCCGCCAACAAGGTAAGGGCTAAGGGAAGGGCACAGTACTAACCAATGAAGACCAGGAGAAGGGACTATGGGAACGGGCAGGCATGATTTGTGGCATGTCTGCCCACAGAGTTCATCATAGGAATCAAACAACAACAAAACTCAGTGAAAGCTCATAGCCCCCTGCCTGCAGCCCAGTGTATTGTAGTATTCTGCATTTCTTTTTGCATTCAAATTGTTTAGCTCCTCTGATGAATTTTCCCATGACTCTTTTTGTGACGTGTGTGTGCTTACTACCCTTTTAAATCTAGATAACTTATCTGTACAGGTGTTTTTGTTGTATTATGTATTTTGTAGTCAGATGTAATTATGTAGTTGCAAATTGAGGCATGGTTGCCAGATTGACATGGATATTTTGCAGTAGCGCTCTAGTGATGTTGCTCGTTCACTCACTGGTCTGGGAGTGTTGTCAGACAGATCTTGGTCACTGTTGCTTATATAATATAACTGTTGCTCATGTTCTTGTGTTGTAAGTCACTCTGGATAAGGGCATCTACTAAATGACTGTAACATGTGTGTGTGTGTGTGTCCTAGGTGAAAGTGCCAGTGAAGTTTAATGGTACCTCAGGTGTGCAGGTGAGGACCCCCAGTAACCTGGCTGACCTGGCAGCGTACACCTCTCTCAAGTTCTACATCACTCTTCCCGAGTCCAAGAAGAAGAAGCGACAGGACGAGAACACACGGCAGTTTGTCTTGTACCTCGGCAACAAAGACGTAAGATCCCTCCGTCAGCTCCTGTGTGTTGTCCTTTGGTTCCGTTTACTAGCCCAGAGTGTTTCTTTATTCTTATTTTTTATCTTTTCTGGAGAGTTTTCTTTTCTCCCCCATTGGATTCTCAGACCCCTTCATTTCAGTCTAAGGAAGTAAAAAACTTTCATATTAAAATATCAAGGAAATAATTACTTTAAGGCTAAGGTTCATTATTATTATTATTATTATTATTATTATTATTATTATTATTATTAGTTGTAATATTATTATTTCTATGTTGATCTGAAGGCCAGTAAGGAGTTCCTGGGTATGACCCTGGAGGGAAGGAAACTGCGTTGGGTGTACAATGTGGGCGGAGGCACTGCAGAGGTGACGGTGGATTACAATATACTTTCAGACGGATTTTTCAACAACGTCATCCTGGAGAGGTGGGTGGGCCTCATTCTCAGTTTGCTATCCCCAAGGGCTTATAACTCATCATCATCATCATTCTGCATCATTCTATGAAGGAGACCCCTTCTCCATATTTTCAGTGTACATGAAACTTTTTTAAAAGGGCTCTCTTTTTTATTGTGATAAGGGGTCTCCTTCATAGCAACTAACATTGCAGGGACACTCAACAATTCCTTTGCTGTCTTGAGAGCTTTGCCAACGAGGAGTCTGACAGTCAGGACTGATACTCAGAAGGATTTAGTAAACCATTAAATAAGTGATGCACTGTTGGAAAAAATATAGATGCAAAGACAAATCAGGCATGTCCTTAGGGTAAATTTAACCAAGGGTTCTTAAATAACAATCAGTAAATGAAAGATTACCTATAATCCATTGTCAGAAGCCTTTATTAGATCCACAAAAACAGGAGAAATGCCATAATACTTGACAAGGCACCAGTATAAAAGGGGATTGCACCGAATTTGTGTATTGTAGAGCAGTTCATTTGACAAGTATCTCACAAAATATTGGAATCATTAAGGAGATGTAAGAGTCATTCCTGGAGGAAAACGGCATTACCGATAGATACTGGCTCTGTTTATTTATATTTACATTGACAGCCATGTGTTGAAAGTTGTTTGTGATTAGTGGCGACAGTGTGGAGCAGTGTTAAGAGCTCTACACTGTGGAGCTGAGGGCAATGGCATTTTACATTTACATTTTAAGCATTTAGCAGACGCTCTTATCCAGAGCGACTTACAAGATGTGCATTAATACATGGTAGGAACAATCATAGTTTGCGCACGAGATCAGTGCAGTAATACAGCGATAGACATCATATCAGGCAGCTGCATACAATACCTGTAACACTGGGAAGGAAAAGGTTAGTTTTTTTAGTTTTTTAGTTTTTTATTAAATGAGAAGGCAGGGATACATATACAAGAAGTGTTGAGCAAGTTGGCAGTGGTGATGACAATAGGCTAGATGTACAGAATTCAGTGGTAGTGGAGTCTGAAAAGGTGGGTTTTGAGGCTCTTGCGGAAGATCGCAAGTGACTCAATGGCTTCCAGAGATGGATGGAAAACTGCTACAGTACTTCCCCTCAACACAGCTTAGTTACAGAATGTGTATAATTGGATGACCTTTAAATCACTCAGGGTAAGATTGTGTGCCATGCAAGTCAATAATGTAAATGTATGATGGATCACGCAGACAGGCAACTGCTAAAATAAAGGAAACACTTGAGTGAATGAGGGATACAAAGTATATTTAAAGCAGGTGCTTCCACAGAGGTGTGGTTCCTCCGTTATTTAAGTAATTAACATCCCGTCGGAGATGCCTAGGGTCATATTTCCATTATTTTGGTAGTTACCTGTAATTCACATATTGTTTTAGGATTCTGCAGTATGGGCAGATAGCAATCTCAGATGAAGGAACGGTGAAGAGGGTGACAAAGGGGGACGTGGAGGCAGGAGGGGACAGTGGGCTCCTAAATCTCTCAGCAGAGGACACCGTCTTCTACGTGGGGGGATATCCTGACACCTTCACGGTGAGAACAGTTACCTACACCTGTCTATTCGTGTATGTGTGTGTGTGCATGTGTGCGGTGTGCATGGGCACACGTGTGTGTGTGTATATATGTGTCGAGTGTGTGTGTGTGTGTGTGTGTGTGTGTGGTGGGGGTGGGCAGATGTGTGTGTGTGGGTATGTGTGCATGTGTGTGTGTGTGTGTGTGTGTGTGTATGTGTGTGTGTGCGGTGGGGGTTGGCAGATGTGTGTGTGGGTATGTGTGCGTGTGTGTGTGTGTGTGGGGTGGGTCAGAGGACGCTGTCTTCTATATAGGAGGATATCCTGACACCTTCACAGTGAGAACAGTTACCCACGTCTGTCTTTATCTGTTCATGTTGTGTGTGTGTGTGTGTGGGGGGGGCTGTGCTTTCCCCAGCTTCACCAGTCATTCGCATGCCCATCAGTCATCACTGCGGTGTACCAAAGTTTGACCTTTAAAATATGTGTATTTTTGTCGGTTTCTGCCCGGCCAGCCCCCTGCGGAGCTTCGGCTGCCAAACTTCAAGGGCTGCATTGAGCTGGAGACTCTGAACGAGGAGGTCCTGAGCCTGTACAACTTTGAGCAGTCTTTCCAGCTGGACACCAATGCAGTCAGGCCGTGCGGCAGGTGAGCCCCTTCACAACACACGGGCTTCACTGTGGAGCTGCACTGCGGGTCCACACAATTATCCACATCATATGTTCCATCATACAAAATTACTCATGGATTTACACCAAGCCAATGAAAACTGTTACTGCAAACAGTGGTTGCAATAGCCAAATACAAGCAAAATATAAGTTCTTACCAACTTTTGTGGAATTGTTTCCATCAGTTTTAAATATATATATATTTTTTAATGCTTTTCCCCCTTTTTCTCCGCGAACATTTTCAATGTTTGGAATGCCCAATCATATTCTAAGCCGCGCTCACTGCAACATCCGCTGTCAATTTGGGAGAGCGTGGACAAGCACGCGCTCTCCTCCGAAACATGTGATTGTCAGCCACCGCTTCTTTTCACACTACAAGTTAACCTTTCACAGACATGAGTCGGGAGGAAGACAATTTGTGCACAGCTTCATGCCGGCAGACTGTGGGTGCCCAATTAACCAACAAGGGGTTGCTGGTGTGCGACCAGACACAGACAAGTGCCCATCTGAATCCCTGAAAAAAATACAGTTTTGTGAAAATCAATGAATTGGTTCATGTTAAAAAAACTAGATTGGGGGCTGGCGGATAGCATAGCGGTCTAACGCACCACACTTTGGCTGGTCCGGTGTGGTGTGCGCTGCCTGTCAGGGACGCGGTTCGAAACCCGCGTCTCTACCAGACCGGCCCTGGTCGTCAGCTCCGATCGGAGGCGGCGTTTGGCCGTCCGCCTCCGGGGGAGGGGGGAGGGTGAGCCGGCACGAGTCCGTCGAGGAGCAGGAAAAAGGCGTCCGTGGTAGATTTCCGTCTCGGAAGAGGCAGATAAAAATCGGCCCAGAAATAGTGTCTCGCCCAAGAGGACAGGTGATGGACTCGTGGGGGAGGGTGAATTTAGATAAATAGAGGGTATAATTGGCAACCAAATTGGGAGAAAAAATGGGGAAAAATTTGAAATAAAATTTAAAAAAACAAGATTGCAGATGACACTAATGTCAGGGGTGATTCTTTGCACGTGACATGATGCGTGTTCCATGCTCATTGTGTCTTCAAACTAGAACAAAGCCAGCCCTGACACAGCAGTGGGTCAACGATGCAGCCTACTTTGACGGCACGGGTTACGCGGAGGTCAAGTTTCAGTCGGAGGGAGACGCCAGGAAACGCTTCGAACAGGAAGTCAGAGTGCTGTCACATGATGGCATTCTTATGCTGCTGCTTGACCAGGTGAGCTTTTGGCTCTCGACGCTCTGACTTGCTTACACCTCACTCATGCAGTGCGCTGGAATGTACTCATTAACTAATGCATTTGCATTTAACATAAGCCATCTGGCAGACACTTTTTTCCAAAGCGACTTACAATAGTGAATGCATACATTTTTCAGTATATGTGGCCCCAATGGGAATCGAACCCACAACCTAAGCATTGTCAGCGCCGTGAGCCACACAGAGCCACTTTTCAGGAAGTAATAAGAACAGTAATTCATTGCGATTCAAATGTTTGTTTGTCAGAACAACGCTCATGGCGTGCCACATATATGAATAGTAGCTCCAGCCGCGTAGGCCATTGCCTTCTGAAGTGTTAAAGTGTGTGTTTTGTGTCGGTGCCCTCAGGAGTGGTTTCTGTGTCTGGCCGTCCGTGGCGGAGAGCTTAAGCTCTTATACGACTTTTCTGGGGAGCTGAAGGAGGCGGAGCCCAGCAAAACCGCTGTGGATCAAATCAACATCAGTGGTGGACAGACCAAATCAGTAAGAGTCACCCTTCTGTCCTCCTCATCATCATCATCGTCATCATCACCGTCACATTGGCATCATTTCAATTTTGCATTGTCTTCTGTATGGCATTCAAGAAAATAATTGTTCAAATGGTTTCATTGCTGGAAGAGTACAACAGTGTGGAGTAACTGGCACTTTTAGAAGAAGGTTGAAGTGTCAGATCCCGCTACCTTACCCTTGGGCAACATATTTGAACATAATCGCTCCTCTAAAAGAATGACGCCCAGGACAGGCCTGATTTAAGACCGGTTGACATTTGAGAAGGTACTGCATGTGCTGAGCCAAGGCATATTTTCTCTGTCCAGGTGGATGTTATCATCCTTTACAATACCAAGCGGCTGTTGGTGAGGGTCAACAGGCACACCGTGTTTACTGAGACAACCAAAGAGCAGGTGCCCCGATTCCGTGAGAGGTACTACCTGGGAGGAGTGCCCAAGGACAAACTGCCAAAAAGGTGAGCTGTAGCAACAGACACATTGGATATATTTTCCCAATCAAACCATCAAAGTCAAAATGTGTAAATGTCATTTGCAAATATACTGTCCTGCTGTAATATTTCAGTGCTCGCTCAGTTTAGCGTAGTCGAGACTAGAATCGAAATAGAGGAGGCAGAGCTCTTACCTTTGAACTGATCATTGGTCTTAACCTGTGTTCATTTATTCTGCTTGATTAGCAAGTGTGTCAGTTGTCTGAATAATCCATTGGTGAGTAATCCCAGGGCTTTCTATTCATTGTGCGTCACGTTGTAGCCTAAATGGTAAAGAATTTCGATTTAGTGAAATCAGTTTAATTATTCCAGAGATCACACTTGATTTAAACGCAAAGTAAACATAAACCAGTTGAGAGAAGTGATTGGTTTAAAGGTCATTTTTATACCTCTTGTTTCCAGCTAATCCGCCGCCACAGGTTTAGGTATATGTTTGTGTGTTCCAGTTCCAAATGTGTGTATCAAATTTATGTTCAAACCATGTAACTGATATTCAGCATGGTTTTAACCTTCATTATATGCTCATAAAGCTGGTCGTAATTGTAGACTACTATTCCATTCAAAATGTACCAGCCCAGGCGGGAGAAAGTCCTGCCCCAGTCTCAGGCTCTGAGACTGTTCAGACTTCTGTGCGTTGAATAGGGCCCAGAGGCACTGGTTTCATCCATCCATCCATCCATTGTCTAAGCCGCTTATTCCTGGTCAGGGTCGCGGGGGGGGTGCTGGAGCCTATCCCAGCATGCGTTCCGGGCGAGAGGCAGGAATACACCCTGGACAGGTCGCCAATCCATCGCAGGGCACACACACCATTCACTCACACACTCATACCTACGGGCAATTTAGACTCTCCAATTAGCCTAACGTGCATGTCTTTGGACTGTGGGAGGAAACCGGAGTACCCGGAGGAAACCCACGCGGACACGGGAGAACATGCAAACTCCGCACAGAAAGGCCCCCGGCCTGGATTCGAACCCGAGACCTTCTTGCTGTGAGGCGACAGCGCTATCCACTGCACCACCGTGCCGCCTAGCACTGGTTTCAAACGTGATTAATTTAACTCTGCGTGTCTTCGTGTTTTGGGCAGCCTCAAGGACTTGTTCGCTGATCAGGTGTCCATCAAGGGCTGCTTCAGGAACATCAAGGCCCAGGACTCCTACATAGACTTAAAGAGGATGGACACTTCTGGAGTCAGCTACGGCTGCTCCTCTGACCTTCTGGTGAGAACGGATTCTTTTGTTTTGTATCTATGCTTCCGTTGCACCCCACACCCCTGATAGGTTCATGTGTGCTTGTACAGCGTGGTTATGGACAACTTTGGACTTTAAGGTTCTTCATACACTAGCTATGAAATGCAGGAAATGGCTATGTAAAAGCTGTAAAACCAGTTGTTTTATTGCTTAACTTTAGCAGCAGCCATTGAAACCTGTTTACTTATATTTTTTGGTCCCACTTTACATTAGGTGACTCTAATACCAGTGCAGTATGACTACAGAGTACAGTGTGACTACTGTACACGCACATTGGTATGCAATACTTCCAATTGTAAAAACTGTAGTTCAACATTTTAATGTTGAACGTCGAAGATTTGAAGTTCATAACATGATTGGGGGCAAAAAGGAGAATGAGTTAGCTAGCTAGCGCTTACTTTTGTGACCATGGGGACGTAATGTTGAGACTTCAGTAAACAGGTTTTTATAGTCGTAAATGTATGTAACAATGTGTACATACACAGCCGTTACACTGTACCTACTGCTGTAGTTGCGGTTTAATTGCATAGGTATCTGGGGCAAGAAAGTATGATTCCCCCCTCCCCCAAGTTTGGCTTAGACGGTGAGTAACTTTGTTGCCCGTGTGTCTGGTATTTTCTCAGGTCACACGGGAAGCACACTTCACTGGGATGGGGTACCTGGGCCTGGCCATGGACAATCTGCCGAAGCTGCAATCTACCTTCTACGCTGGGCTGGGCTTCAGGACGGATCAGAAGAACGGTCTCATGCTCCACCATGTGGCCGAGGTGCGTCACGATGCGCGGTGCCAATCATCATCATCATCATTATCATTGTATTTTACTGGACAGCGAGGCACTTCACACACAGTGTGGCAGTGTAGTATAATGGTTAGGGAGCTGGGCTTGTAACTCAGAGGTCGCCGATTCAATTCCCAGGTGGGTGCACTGCCGTTGTACCCTTGAGCAGGGTACTTAACCTGAATTGCTTCAGTAAAATATCCAGCTGTATAAATGGATTGTATGCAAAGAAATGTAAACTGTGTAAGTCGCTCTGGATAAGAGCGTCTGCTAAAATGCCTAAAATGTAAAATGTACACACAGTTAAATATGACTAAACGCAGAGGAGTACCACTGTGAGCAGGGGTATGGAGTAGTCATGGGGGAACTGTGTCTAGGATAGGACACCACAACCGTATCCCTGGGCAAAGAGCGGAACATCAATCTGTACAATATGAAAAACACATTACATTACATTACAGGCATTTAGCAGACGCTCTTATCCAGAGCGACTTACATTTCTTTACAATCCATTTATACAGCTGGATATTAACTGAAGCAATTCAGGTTAAGTACCTTGCTCAAGGGTACAACGGCAGTGTCCCACCTGGGGATTGAACCTGCAACCTTAACGTTACAAGCCCAGTTCCCTAATCATTATACCACACTGCCACCTACACTGTACTGGCAAAATATCTCATCAGTTATAATTACGTAGATGAATTTGGCTTGCTAACCAATGAATTTGGCTTGCTAACCAATCACCTTTATGTTAAGCTGGCTTGCTGGTTACCTACCCAAACTATGTCATCAAATCATTGTAATTTTATGCATCGCATGAGGAAAGCAATAGGTAATTTATCAAATGTGACATTCCCTTTGCTTTCCCCATAACAGTTAATGGTCATGTAAAGGTTTTTTCTTTCTTTCACAAAAACAAAACATATTTCACTGAAATACTGTACAATCAGCTCTCATTCAGATTGCTCAGCAGCACAGGAGAATCCAGAGTGCGAAAGGGCAAGGCTGTGACGTCAAACACAGACCCATAATATCTTAATATTATGGGTCTGTGTTTGACATCACAGCCTTGTCTTTTCGCGTTAGTTTACTGACTGGAACCCGGGTCTGAGATTCTCCTCTTTCTGTTCCCTGCAGGACGGAGTGTGCCAGGTTCTGCTGGAAAGGGGGCACGTGGTGGTGAGAACCAGTGGCAAAGAAGTCAAGACTCAGAAGACCTACAATGACGCCAACAGCCATTATGTGACTCTGTACAGCAACAGCCAAGGGTAGGCGGGATGTCACTGGATAGGATGCCTGACTACTGTCCCAATCCCAAAAGACTGCTGATTGAATCCTCTACCTCATGCATGTGTCACAGTGAACACTTAACCCCCTCCCCCAACCACTGAGCCATTTAAAAAATTAAAAAAACATTGGATCTTTTGTGTAGTTATGTACCTGTGCACAGCGTAAAATGAAATGAGAAATCAAACTTCACTTTCTAATATTCAAATAACGTCCATTGTATATCACAATTATTCATGAACATAACGCCAGGCCTTCTCTGTATTGAAATGAGAAATCAAAATTGGCATATAATAAATTCCATGTCGTATCAAAATTCTTCATGAACGTAGCGGCAGAGTGTGTTTTGCATTGTGCAATTCAGACCGATAGTAAGCTTGTCAAGAGGGATCCCAGTGAGAGCTGTCTCAGTGATGTGTGCTGGCCTCGTCCCTCAGGCTGCGTGTGTATGTGGACGACATGCTGGAGAGCTCGGAGCGACCATACGGGACCAGTCTCTCCACGGCCGGGGCGGCCAGGAGCGTATACCTGGGGGGCGCACCTGAGGATGTGGGCGTGGCCAACCTCACCGGCTGCCTCAGCAACCTGTTCATCAAACAGTAAGTGAGAGATAGAGAGAGAGAGAGAGGGGTGGGGGCAGAGGAAGAGGGCGAACAGAAGGGTAAAGCTGTTGTGTGAAGATGGGGGGGGGAGGGGAAGGAGGATTATATTTCTCACCACACTTTTAACATCGCAGCATCAGCGCAGAGTTGCCTCAGACGGTGGTGAACCTGCTGAAGTCGAAGGAGAATGTGAACGTACCAATGAATTGCCCGGCAGCCAAGGGGCCACAGCAGGTGCTGGCATCCCCCCGGGGCCATAAGAACCCCAAGGTAACGCACCACCACCCCGTCAGGACTTCACTAAACACAGATATACAGAAAATCACCATTTTGTTCATAAACATCATGTGCTTTATATGAGCTACAGGTAACCACCGAAATAGAGGCAACACTTGAGTAAATGAGGGAGCCTTTAAACGGGTGCAGTACCGTATGTGTCCATCGGGAGATACCACGGCCAGGACCTGGCGGATAGGCCGGCTCTCCCCTTGTCAACGAGCTCCCCGATCAGCCAGGGCTGTTTGAGGGCCCCCCAAGTTACCAAAGTGTTTCATTTATTTTGGCAGTGACCTGTATGTCTTGTACAGGTTTATAATGGAATAGAAATCTAGTCAAATTGAGTGGTGTTTTTAGACCCCTCGTTCCATCTGAACACTGGGGTTAGTTGTCTGTTCTTTATGCATAGGCAATGTCTATGTTTTTTCATCTGTTATGAGATTCATGTGAATGCTTTGGAACATTTGCATGTATTTATTTACTCAAATGTGTCCGCATGCCCCAATGCTCCCTAAGTCCACAAGTTGTTAACACCCTCTCAGTTTAGATGTGGGTGACATGTTCCATCGTCGCCGGTTCTGACCGGTTCCGGCCGGTTCTCTGTCCCTCTCTCCATCTCCAGGGGAGGAACAGGAAGCCCCACGGTGGGTCGCGGAGCCGCACCGCGCGAGGCTCGTGTCAGGCGGAGCTGTCTGCCCACGACGCCGGTGCACATCAATTCAGCGGCTCCTCACACAGCTACCTGAAGTTCGACTCCCTCCCTGAGGCCTTCAGGAAGATGTGAGTTTGCCCTTTGTCATAGTCACTCCTCTGAAGAGTGAGATAACCTAAAGGTCACACTTGGGTGTCCCTTTTGTTTCAGGTTTGAGAATATTTACATTTACATTTACATTTTGGCATTTACCAGATACTCTTATCCAGAGTGACTTACAAGATGTGCATTAATACATGGTAAGAACATATCAAGCTCAACAGATCAGTGTTACAGTAATAGACATAATCGTTGGCAGCTGCATACCGTACCTGTAACACATGTTTTCAACATAGATACATATTACAAAATGCAGTATTAAACCTGTAAGCAGTGGTGAGGACAATTAGTAAAATGTACAGAGCCAGTGGAGTCTGTAGAGGTGGGTTTTGAGTCTCTTGCGGAAGATGGCCAGTGATTCCGCTGTGCTGACCGAGTGCGGAAGATCGTTCCGCCTTGCTGTGCTATACAAAGACATACATACACATACTAGTGTGTTAGGAGGCACCCCACATCTATTGCTCCATGAACAGTGATATTTTACCCAGATTTTACATTACCTATAGTTCCTGTTTTTTATGACAAATTTATGGATAATTAAGTGGTTTGGGTTATCAACAGGAATAATCTACCATTTAAACTTTCTGCAGGATATGTTTGTGAATAAACCAGGTTGAAATGCTGATGGAGGGGATAGTAATGAGGTTGATCAACATTTCTCAATGTTTCTTACATGAACATTTCTCAACATGTAGTGGATTGGAACATTATTTGAAAATGAAATAATTCAACATCGCTGTGAGTAGATAACTTCCTCTCCTAAGCAGTGTCAGATCTTTTCACATAACATTTGGATTGGTTTAAATTGGGAGAGGGCAGATCCTGGGTCAGTGGTTTGGAGGCAGAAAGCGGCACGTGTCCTGGATCAGAGATCTTAAACCCTGCGTCATTCTCACCCTCAGGCCCCACTTCTCCATGGGCGTGCGCGTCAACTCCTCGGACGGACTTATCTTTTACGTGCCGGGGGAGAGAGACGGCGTCGCCATGACGCTCTCCGTCTCCGGCGGTCACTTCCTCCTGCTGGTCGACGGCGGCCGGAGAAAGACCAGCATTCGCAGCCGCAAGAAGTACAGCGACAACCAGTGGCACACGGTAAAGGCCCCGGGCGCCATCGAGAGAAGCAGCGGAGCCTCATTCCAACACAGATTTACAAGAAGCAAAAAAACTGCGCTAACAACCTATCTGTGTTTGGATGAGCACCAGAATAAATAGTGTCGAGTGCACGAGCACCAGAATAAATAGTGTCAGCGGTAGTTCCTGTGATTTTTCCTGATTAATCAGGAAATGGTGATTTTCTGATGCTAACTGTCTCTGGCTATTTGGCTTTATTTGCTGAACATTCTCTCCTGCTATCAGCTGTATCAAGAGTGCAACATTTCTTAATGTGTATGCTTATGACATGCACATGTCCACAAGATATCTATGGTCTGAAAATAAACACTTCCTGATTAACCAGGAAAAAAAAATCACATCCGTGGTTTAAACGTATGCGTCTATGTTACTGTGTTACTGTAGGTCTTCGTCAGGAGGGAGGGGGAGAAGGCCATCCTGGTGGTGGATGGAATCAACGTGCACTCCAGGAAGGTGTCCGGTGGGGAGAAGAGCCGCCTCCGGCCCCCGCTGTACGTCGGTGGGCTTCCCGCCAACCTGTCGAGCTCAGTGCACACGGTACGGCGCCGTCTCATTCAGCACGCTCACTTGGGGTGGGAGGTTGGGAATCTATTTTAATTTATTTATTTGCGCCAAAGCATTGCAACAACGTTAAAACGAACGAGCGTCAAACGCATTGCATTAAGCGTTCATAGCCAAAGGCTCATTTCCAACATCTGTCCCCGATAAACTACAGAAAAAGAAAATGTACCAAAAAATAAAAACAAACTAAGTTAAGTACATGCACAAACACATTAGGAAAAAGTACATCCACTCAGTACAGCAAATATAGCAAATAATAAAACAGTTTCATCATTTCATGGTCCATAATTGAAATAAACAATTTTTTTATGTGTTCTAAAACAAAACCCTGAAAATGTTTTTGTTTTAAATACCCCTCTGAGGGTCAGATGTAGTTGTGGGTGAGAGCCGTTTGTCTGTGGTGCTGCAGGTCACTTTTGAAGGAGGGTTCACGGGCTGCATCAGGGACGTGAGGCTGAACGAAGAGCCCCTGGGCAGCCCCGCTCACACCCAGGGCGTGGTGCCCTGCTTCCAGGACGGCCTGCAGCCAGGGGTGTACTTCTCCAGCCAGGGCGGGCACCTCTCCATCGGTGAGCTGACCTGACCACGCCACCCCCTCCTCCCTCCTCCTCTCCTCGTGACCTATTTTGAGTGTCCAATCAAATGGCTCTTAAATCCTCTGCCCCCCCCTCCTTATTTTAATCAAATGTATTTCTGCTTATTTCTGATTGCTGCTTCTCCCAATTTGGTGGTCAATTATGCCCTCGGCTGTTACTCCCAATACACACGGAGCCGCTTTTGCACGTGGGGTGGACAGCCAATCACCGTCCCAGAACAGAACTCCTGGCCAGAGCCCCAGGCGGCAGTGTGTACCCTGCATCCCCCCCCCCACGTACTTTTAATGCTTGATACCAAAGCAACTGGAAAGCACAGTTGCAAGTTAGCGCTTTGTTGATTTTTTGGAATGTTTTTGACAGATCGGCTTCAGATTACCTATCAGGTTTTTGAGCTGGGGTGTGGGTCGTGCCCTCGCATGTTCTCCTGGGGAAATGTTGGGACAGGCTGGGCATGCTGTGTCAGTGGGCTGAGCCCCCTCCGTGTTGTCTGTTTCAGATGACGCGCTGATGGTGGGGCGGGACCTGGAGATCCTGCTGGAGGTGCGGCCCGTCTCAGACTCTGGGCTGCTACTGCACGCCGGGGGCCAGTCAGGCCTGCAGCTGAGCCTGTACCTGAACCAGGGAGAGGTACGAACTCACCGCTGTGGCTCTCTGTGGCTGTTCTCTACCACAGTCTGCCAAGTGGACCTGCATATTTTAACTTGTTTAAAATGCTTCTGCCACCTTATTTAAAAATATATATTTTTATTCATTTTCTGAGCTCACGGTTGCAGACAGGCAGTTTTATTTTCCACACCGACATATTTTTAGTTGTATGAATAAACATTTGTGTTTGTATCCATACCTTTATATGGACACATCATCTTTAGATGCATATGATTGGAGAGGAGCTCAGCTAATAATTTAATACAAAATAAAAAATTATAATAATTGGAGGTTGTGAACCAATCACAGTGTAGTTGGGATTGCAGTATACAGTAAAATAATATCTTAGTTTACTTCTGGCACTTATAACCTTTTCATGTTGGCACTTCAGCTTGCCAGCATTGCTCTTATTGAAAGATTACAATGATACCGATTTTGTTGATGGTAAGGTGCCGTTTTCTGCTCTACTCTAGGTTACAGTGCTGGTCAATAATGGGAATGGACAATTCTCTGCGTCTCTGACACCAGAGGAGTCACTGTGTAATGGACGCTGGCACAGTATCGGAAGTGAGTAACACTCAGGCCATCTCTCGATTAGTTAAGGTTGTTGGAAACACGTATAGGTTCCATAATGTTGTGCTGAAACAGATTTGAACATAATGCAGGTTTGACTCGTTACCATTTGCTTTGTCTTTCAACCCAACAAAGACAAACCACAGTAATAGTCCGTTTCCACAAATGACCGGGGGTGTTCACACTTTCAGCGTTTAGGACTTCATTGATTTCTGCTGTAGGTCTATCAATAAATCAATAAAAATGTAACCTCTTTCATAAGGAATCATTTGCCACAGCAAATTACAGAAAATTACCGTTTTAGCATTAGTCTATGAACTGATCTGAGTGATTAAAAGTCCTTTGAATATTCATTCTTTGTAACATGAATATCTGTACCTGTCATGATGTGACATTAAGAGGGTAACATTAAATCACCCCCCATTAGACATTAAAAGTGTATAATTGAAAACACTTAACTTGTTATACTTCAGAAACTGCAATTACGACTGGAACGAAAGCCAGCATACACACGTGTGCTCCAGGATCAAGGTTGAGAACCACTTGTTTAAGCTAACGAGTGGAGGATTTGTACTATTCCACATTACACTGCTAAATCCACAGGCACTTCAACGTTAAAGCCCTGATTAACTGTCCTGGTCTTGGTCTGTGCTGGTTCTGGTCTCACGCTTTTTGTGTTGGTGCGGTCTGCAGTTGTGAAGAGAAGCAATGTGCTCCAGCTCCACGTGGACACAGGCAGCGAGCACGGCGTCGGCCCCAAAAAGAGCCGCCCGTCTGGGGGCAAAGAAACCGCTTACCTGGGTGGGGCTCCAGGTCAGTGTCTCTTATTATCAATCATGACCCAACTCAGCAAGTAAATACAGGAAGTGACTTCAGATTATATAATCGAAGTGGGAGTTGTCACATTCACAAAATCCTCTAGCGTCGTGAGAACTAGAGATATTGACATCATCCTACGTAAGTCAACTCCAAACTTGAATACGTTTTCCCTGTTTCTGCAGATACCGTGGCTATCCCTGGCCTGCCCTCCTCTTTGCCCTCTTTCCATGGTTGCGTGCGAAGGGTAGTGATCAACCAGAGACCCACGACTCTCAGCAAGCCCCTGTCTGTTCACGGAGCCGTGGGGACCCAGGGCTGCCCCTAGGCCGACACACCAAGGATCTTCCCCACACCTTACAATCCTGGGGTGGTGGGCTTACTTTCACTAGTTAATTTAAACAGATATTTATGAATATGATTTTTTTTTGTTTTTAAAACAGAATTTTTACAACAAAAAATACTCCCATCAGCCCAATGTTTTATCATTCGTGTACATCTACAACCTGGACAAAACTAAGGTGGTGTTGATCCTTAAGCAATGAGATGTGCTGTCTGTTACTGTCCATCTGTCCAGTGTTAAGCCATTCTATGGGAATTAAAAGGGTCCAAAATCTTAAATCTTAGACCATGAAAATGCAACGGTACATTTGCGTTTGGGACTAAAGTAAGATCCACTTGTATTTTATTGGAATTGCACCTTTTGCTTGTTTTTGTCTGTGGTATTATGGGAACAATGTATCAGAGGGGTTTTAAGACCAAGCAAATACTGGTATTCTATTTGTACTTCACTCAGAAAATGTAAAATGATCCCTGACAAACTATAGTTTTTGTAAACAAATTTTTATGGGTGTCAATAAAATTATTTGCGATAAATTGGGAGGTTAAACCTCCATCTTGGGTGCTGTTAACGGTAATTTGGTGGCGATGGTGGCATTTTGGTCTCCAGTGTTTGACTTGATTTGAATTTGCTGGCAGCGTACAATGTTGAATGCACATTGGGGAGTTAAATGCATTAATTACTACTCTTGAATAATATCCCACGTAGGAAAACAAAAAAATTCCCCCACACCTATCGAAGTGACATATACACATTGCAAATGGAGTAGAAAAGTGGCTAATATGTCCCTGTGAACTGCATCCGAATCTTTACAGTACAGTTTACTAAAGTTACCATTTGTAGGATTCACATTCGAAGCACATTGACACTAGCCATTCATTAAAGACAGCCCCACACAATGAAAGAAACCAATGCTTTCATTTCATGAAAGATTTCTTTATTTGTGCCAACCTTTTAACACACAACGAAAAAGAGAAGAGGGTCCGTTTCCACAGATGCACCATGTCTAATGAAAGCACTACAGTAAGAGTAACAAAATGTGAGAAAACAAAGCGTGAATATTTCAGATACTCTAATCCAGACTCATGTCTTCCTCATCCTCCTTCTTGTCTTTGGAGTCCCCTCCCTCCTCCGCCTTGGCCTCCCCTCCTTCCATGGCTTTGGCAAAGGCTTCCACATCTGAGGAGAAATTAAGATTAAGCCTCAGTAAATCTCAATCTGTCATTTTGGAGGAAAGGTACTGCCAAAATAAAGGAAACAGTTGAGTTAATGAAGGATTCTGGTGACTCTGTTATGGTGTGGGGACATTTTCCCAGCATGGTTTAAGTCCACTCAACCCTTTAGAGGGCATGGTAAACGCCAATAAATACAAAGCCATTCTGAATGATCACCTTCATGCCATGAGCGGCCTGACTGAATAGTTTGATGAGCATAACTACGTACACCACATGCCATGGCCATCTCAGTCACCAGGTCTCAACCCAATTGAACACTTGTGGGAGATTCTGGAGCGGCGCCAGAGACATTAAATAATGGAATTTCTCATGGAAGAACGGTGTTGCATCCCTCCAACAGAGTTCCAGAGACTTGGACAGCGCACTGAAGCTGTTCTGGCAGCTCGTGGTGGCCCAACGCCCTATTAAGACCCTTTCTGTTGGTGTATCCTTCATGTTGACAGTTACCTGTACCTCTACGTCTATCGAGAGAATGATTGTGTGCGCTCGCGCTCCGAATGTTTACCTCCTTTGTTGGCGGCGTCCACAGCCTCTGTGGGAAGGCCGAACTGATTCATGAGAGGTCCCAGCTGTCCGGACGCCAGTGCACTGCTGAACATGCTCATGGCCTGGAGCAGGAGAGGGAAAATACCACAAATTACACCACAAATGTACACACAACACGGGTCCCCAGTACCCGTTTCACATGCCAGCCACCAACAATGACTCACTTCTTGTATCAAAGAGAGAGAGGGGGGAGTGGGGTAAGGAGGGGGGGCATAGGGCAGGGCTATTCAATTCCAGGTCTCGAGGGCCGCAGTGTCTGCAGGTACTTGGTCCAACCATGCACTACACCACCTGATTTCACTTATTAGTTTACCTCCTTGGTCCAGGATGTGAGCTGTGGTGCGCATTTGGGGCAAACACCTACAGACACTGCGGCCCTCGAGGCCTGGAGTTGAACAGCCCTACCCTAGGGAGTGAGGGAGGTGCGGAGAGAGGGAAAGCACGGCGGCAGAGGAGGGTCAGAAGTACCTGCTGGAACTGCGGGGAGGTGAGGGTGTTCTGTATCTCCTCGGCGCTCTGAGGCAGGGACTCGCCCGAGGGCAGGTACGGGAGGAGCCGCTGCTGCACCTCCGCATTGGCCAGGATGGGCGCCATGATCTCAGGGGTCAGCACGCTGGCCAGGTCCACTGAGGGCAAAACAGGCTCAATCAGAGCCTGGCTCACAACAGGCTCGCAGAGGACAGACTATAACTCCTAGTGCCAGTGGTTGTGTCCTTATTGACATACAGGTAAATTATGTGTAGTACCGCGAGTGTCCATCAGGGGTGCTACGACCTGTGCCGTACCAACTATGCTCAGGGTACCCTATCCAATGAGCCCGCCCCCACCCAGCTGGGACTCTCCTAGCCCAGGCCATGCTTGCTTGCAGATTAGCCACACAAATTAACTGACGCCAGGTGGTGTGGTGCATTAACAGCAGTAGCTGAAGACATCTGGTCACACTGGGAACGGCTCTTTTCTTGACATCTTGACTAAGCCCATGCATAAAGACAAAACCACAGCAATTCATGAATTGAAAAGCAAGGTCAGGCGGCGGTTTAAAAACACAGATGCAATGACCACTGCTGCCACCTCCAGCTCTGCCCTGATAATACAATATACACCTGGGAGTGCCATTCAATCAAGCTGGCCACAGAAACGGTCACAAACCTAAAGTTGACCTGATGCCGAAATCATGAAAAGACAGTACTTATATGCCTTCTGCAATATATTCGGTATGTTCCTTGTCAGAGAAAATGTCCTTTTGTTGTTCAGGTTATTTGTAAGATATTGTCACTAAACCAAAACTGCACTACTCAATGCACCCTCTTATTCCCTGTATGGTGTCACGTGTTTCAACTATTATGGTTGTCATCATAAATATTACCCATTGAAAATACACACATCGGAGTTGTCCCTCACAGACTACGGTAATAAGGATATTAACATACAGAGTGCCGGTTGGCCCATCCATGAATATTGATGTGGATCTATGAATATTCATGTGCTAAAAGGTCAATCTTCCAGAAGTCAATCTTGAACAACATCTGATAAAACACATTTTTGAGGATTTTGAGTTTAAATTTTACATTAAAAAGTTGGATTCGTATTATTTTCAAATTGTTCACGATGGACTAAGATTAATAATGAAACCACCTCAGGACCACTTTAACATTGCTTAATATAAGAAGTCTTGGTTAGATTTGTTTTCCTCAGTTGCTATGGCGACATTGTGGCGGGTGTGCGGTGTTGGACGACCCCTCACCCTCACTTCCCTGCGCTCCAGCAGCAGCCATGGTGGGCACGTTCATGGTGGCCAGGATGCTCTGAAGGTCGCTGAGCTGGATGGGCTGTGTGGGGCTGGCGGCCGTGGGCGCCACCGGGGTGGCGGGAGCAGCAGGGGTGGTGGGGGTGACCGTGGGGGATGTGGCGGTGGTGGCGGCCGGCGTGACGGGCGTGGTGGGAGCCTGGGCCGAGCTGCTGCTGCTGCTCCGTGTCGTCCCAGACGCGGAGGAAGGCGTGACCGCCGCAGACTGACTACGGGAGCTGGCAGGGGACACACAGGCGGTCAACAGAACTGCACGCGGGCAGAGTGATGTCGGAAAGGCATATGGACCAGGGCTGCCCACGTTCGGTCCTGGAGATCTACTGGATGCGCAGGCTTTTTGTTCCAGCCCTTCATTAACACGCCTGATTTCATGAATCCCTTCACTAACACGCCTGATTTCATGAATCCCTTCACTAACACACCTGATTTCATGAATCCCTTCACTAACACGCCTGATTTCATGAATCCCTTCACTAACACGCCTGATTTCATTAATCCCTTCACTAACACGCCTGATTTCATTAATCCCTTCACTAACACGCCTGATTTCATTAATCCCTTCACTAACACGCCTGATTTCATTAATCAACTGCTCATCAAGATGATTAATTTTCAAATCAGGTGTGTTTGTGCTGGGCTGGAACAAAATAACTTGAGTACCACTGGTGTAAACTATAAAAAGAAATGTTTTTGATTTACAAGTACACCAAATGTAAAGTATGTTTTAATCTAATTACTAAAAGTTGATGTTGTTACTGGTAGGTTAATGCAAAGGCTAACAAAGAAGCAATCCCCAACTAAATTTGCCAGTGATGGAGACCACTAAAGTGAGGCGCAGAACCATTATGGTTGCACAACACTGGCAATTTAAATTCATGGCAAAATTATTCAAACAAATAAAATATAAATTACAGTACTCAAGTCCATGCAAAAGCTAAAAATGTTCATGGCAGGGATGGTGAGCCAATCCTCTGACCAAATTAAGGAGAGAAAATGATTTATCAGCCTTTTCAAACAGGCTAATAAATCATAAAAATGAGGAACAGAACAGTCTTGATCACATAGGGTGAACGTTCATTACAAGGCTAAGGCACAGCCATACTGAGGAAGACCAATGTGCGTTCAGGGATGCAGTCGAGCATCAGTTTAGCATAAAACTAGCCTTCTAAATCACCATTTTCACAGATGGGCAACAGCTTGCTGGTAGGGGTAGGAAACAATCTTGTGAGGAATGAATGCATTCTGCCATGTGCTACCTTGATGAAGAGCTGCTGGTAGCAGCGCCTCCACTTCCCAGCAGGCTGGCCAGCCCAGGCCCTGCCAGAGCCCCCAGACCACCTGCAACACGCACAGAGGGAAACTTTACCACATCGGACTAAACAGCTACGTGAGTCTGCCATTAAACGCACATAACGTACCTAAAATAGCAAATAATGTCTTTTAAGACCTCCCATTACCTTTTAACCCATTGAATTTGACGTTCAGACAGGGGCATAATATATCAAAAGGAAGGTGATCACTCACCAAGTCCTCCAAGTCCAGTCGGTCCAATCAGCTGCATCAGTTGGTTATGGCTCATATTACCCAGAAGGCTCTGCAGCCCACCCTCGCCTATAAGTGCAAGAAATTCCATTATTAAGACAAGACAAAAATTATTTCCAGCACCCGTAATGTGCTATAGGAACTTCCTTGGATCAAGAAATACCATAAAGACTGGGAACATGTTCAAACCAACATAAGAATCAAGCAGAAAACAATATATAAGGGGTAACAATAACTTAATTCACATGAAAATGATGGGAGTTCTTGTGACTGAGGCTTGGCACTATTCAACAAGAATATCAATGAATATCAACTGAGTGTGACTACACACTCAGATGTACCTAAACTCCCACCACTGCTGGAAATGTTACTTCGCGGGCAGACATATTACAGGGGTGCGTGGTGCTGTGCTGGATACTCCTGGCTTCTCTGCCTCCATTTTACATTTACATTTTAGGCATTTAGCAAACGCTCTTATCCAGAGCGACTTACACAGTTTACATTTCTTTACATACAATCCAGCTGGATATTTTACTGAAGCAATTCAGGTTACGTACCCTGCTCAAGGGTACAACAGCAGTGCCCCACCTGGGAATTTAACCTGCAACCTCTGAGTTACAAGCCCAGCTCCCTAACCATTACACTACACTACACTGCCGGGCCGTACTCACCGCCGAGAGCAGAGAGCTCGTGCCCCCCGCTGCCCCCGCTCCCCAGAGCTCCGGGCATGGGGGGGTTATTCAGGTACTCGTTCACTTTGCGGCAGTACTCCTCGTCCTTGTCCGTCTTCGGCTCCTGGGACATAGAGGCAGCAGAGGGGTGTCACTCATGATGCTAATGAAGGCCGAACCCTTGCACTACTGCCAAGGCGTATCCGCGAACAGAAAACAATGGTCCCCCCTTCCCCCTCCCAGAACAAAACCGAAAAGCCGATCTTGTTAACAAAGATTTTTCGTTCATATTTTTTTAAACTTTTGGTCAAACGGTTTCTTCCTTTCGTCAGCACAACAAGAAAAAAAAAAAAAAAGTTACATTTATCTCCCCTAAATCCTATTGAGAGTCAATGAGTCCCATCCTTTCCTTACCTGCATCCAGAAGAAAAGTCTTTTGGATCCAGCTTTGAACTTCAGCACATAAACTCGTCCTGTAGTGCACTGGCTAACCCTCTTGAACTCACAGTCGTCAGGGAAAATGATCAGATCCTGTCAGCAAACAGGTAAAGTTCACACACGCACTGCAGTAACCAGGGTCATTTATTAACTGTACGTAACACACTTTTGATACCAAATCATTTGCGTGAACATAGGTGGCTCTGTGTAGCTCAGTAGGTAGAGCATGGCATTGGCAGCGCTTAGGTTGTGGGTTCAATTCCCAATGGGACCACATGTACTGAAAAATGTATGCATTCACTACTGTAAGTCGCTTTGGATAAAAGCGTCTGCTAAATGGCATATATATATACGCATGGTGTGATGACTACGCTTACACGCAATGCCGCGCGGTAGAATGAGGAAACTGCTTTCCAGACAACAGAACAAGTCAACTGACAGGGCTTATGTTGATCAATGCGTAAAACAAAGGAAAAATATATTTGACATAAGATAGTTTAACATTCCATTACGTAGATCATTTTGCCATCACCAACGCTGTGCTCTACCAACTGAGCCACAGAGAACCACACAACAGAAAGGAGCAAGAGCTGGGCTTGAACCCTAAACCACAGCATCAGGAGGCGGCAATCATTCCCTTGCACCACAGCATCGCCCACCTTCAAATAACATTTGACCATGAACCATCATTAGATTTATCAAAATAAGTAGAAATACCTGTGATGCTGACAAGAACATTATAAAACACAGTTCGGAATAACAATAGAACAGAATTCAACACGGCTGATCTTGCGTTTTTCAAAGAGTTGGCCGACGACGCCTTCTGCAGAGAATGCGTTTTCAGAGACAGGTAGGAGTAATGAGTGGGCTCGTCAGCAGAAACCACTTCCCAAAGCCAATTTTGCTGGATGTGTGCCGTAACTCATCCTCCTAGATTGGGAAATGAACCGAGCCCACGCCATCCCAGTGCACATCCAAGTTTTGTCCGCATTCGGCAACTAACACTGTTCTGCGGAAGCTTGACAAGCGGTCAGGCGTTTCAGAAACCTCTACGAGTCAAATAATACCTGCTCAGACAGCAGATCAAGGTCATCCCCCGGGACTATCCCAGACGGTGTACCCATGAATGTCGGCAATCCGTTGGTCCAGTGCTGAGAGCTCTGTTAAGACTGACCTTGTCGAGTTACTCTTCTCTCTTGAATGAGGACTCGCTTTTTTGCATTAAGTTTAAGAACGGCCCATTTTATTTCAGCATTATCTGTTACGAGTTATTTGTTCCCATGCTGCAGTTTTGCATCTACCCTTGAATCCGACACTGAAGGAACTATAGATAACTTTTTGTCGGGGTTCCACCTGACGCCGTTAGCTCAATTTCAGTGTCTGAAAAGTTTTGCTTCTTTGCTCTTTTTGCCATTTTTTTCCCCTCATTGTCATTGTGTTTCCTGTGAGGCTTTTAAAGGGATAAATTTGCCATATATGGTCAATTGGGTCAATATATGAACATCCTACATTTTGTTCTTAAGAATTTTCGGATCATTTCCAAGCAACAATGTTAAATGACCCATCTCCATATCCATTAATTTGGGAATCCATACAATCTACTATAGCTAAACCTGGTGAGCAAGTGTGCCCATCAGCCACTGCAACTGCAGACACGAGTCGAGGAAGACTTACTACAGGTGATAGCTATCCTAGCAAACACTAACCAGCCTTGCTCACCCATCAAGAAGGAAAGATGCCACCTTGGCATTGATACTAATAAGCTGAGCCACTGTCAGCTCTTGCCATCTCAAAAACGCCTCTCCAACGCTTACATGTTTTCTACATCTCTGCAAGTATCTTTTGTGCTCAGTGTTTACTTCTTTTGCTTTTAGGGTCCATAGTAGTTAGTGTCATTGTTTTATTTTTCTTCTTGGAACATAAACTAGATGATAGACAGCAACAACTAGCGCCTGAGGCCTTTAAGTGTGTGGCAGTCTGGTAGTGGCATTAGGACATGTATGGGCACTTTGGTCAAAATGACTACTTACATCATCAACGTTTCCTGATGTCCGGTCCTTCCAGCAGAAGTGAATAAGGGAGTCATCCGTCTGCTGGATGTAGACCGAACCTTTGCGCTTGTCCGGGGTCACTGTACTGCCTTTCAGCGTCATCTTACCGGCTCTGAATTCCACAAGGTATTTGCTGGAGGAGCCACGAGACCCCGATACCAAACTGGGAAATAGCGCTCCTGATGACATTCTGGAAATATACTGGATATTCTGCAGAGGAGAGCGTAAACAGAAAACCAACAGGAAAAAACGAAGTGAATGAATATGTAAGATTTCCTTAAATGGCTCAATTAAGTTTTGAGATCCTCAAAACTTTGTACTTTCACAATGTCAATCTGGATCTGGTCAATGGCTGCCAAGTTTAGGCACAAATGAACTTGCCCAATATATTCACAACAGCCAGGTCAAGACTAAACATAAGAATACTTCACTGAATCGGTTAATTTTTCATCACAAACTTTCATGCATCTATAATAATAGCGTTCCCTGTGAATAGTGCTCTACAGGGTTGACAAACACAACGGTCATTGCTGTTGAACCGGAAGTGGCATGACGGTGGTCTCTACATACCTAAACCTAACATTTGCAACACAGTTAAGCAATCACAGTGTACCCGTGGTCTTCACTCATTTCTATTTTTATTTTCAGTGTTGGTGTTAAATGCAATCCGTAATTTATTTAACGCTACAGTACACTTACAAATGTATGGTGATAGATAGGAGTTAATACCTCCCTCGTACAATAACCTACACCTGCTGTGATATATATTTACATATATAGCAGACATTTAATCCGATATTTCAAAATGAAGACGACGTTTCTTAATTACGAAATGTTTTTGTGAGATGGCTGCTCACCGGGTTCGAGCAGCCGTATTTGTTCATACTAGCTAAGCTAACGTTAGTTAGCTATCAGGCTAACGGCGTCTGCGTTTTCCAAACACATTTTGAGCCATCTTGTGCTGTCTCCTAACGTAAATTGATCGGAAAAGAACAATGTTTATAAGCGTTTTCTACAAAAAATCATTTTAGTCCGGTGATTTTATGGAGTAACAGACCGTCTCCTTACTTAGTTAGCTAGCCAAGATTAAGAGTACACACATATAACTAGCAATATTAGCCAACGCTACTGATAAAATAGGTTGAACCAAAACTATATGGGGTGAAATACGAATCGCGACAATGTTAAGTAAATGTTGTAATAAACCTACAGCTAACTAGCAATCTAAATTTTTATTTTTTTCCCTGAATAGTAGCAAAATTACCTTGTAATGTACTTGTAACGTCTTTTCTGCTGGTCACCATCAACTTTCTGCCGCAGAAACAGGAGGGAAGTCTTCCTCAAAGTACAAGACAGTTGTGATTGGCCAGATATTTAGATATACAGCGTTCTGGTTGGCGCAAAAGTGTGTCAATCTTTTTAGCGTACGTCTATCACGTATGTTTGGTTGAGAGCATTTGCTGTGTCATAGAAGTCCTTTGCGCAGTCTCCAACTAATTTGATCTATCACTTGCTTATTGTTCAGTCAAAACCAATTGAATTAATGACATTCACAGAAACAGTTTCACCATTATTCTTTATTTATTTAGAAAATTAAGATTTTATTTGTTGATTATACACCTAGCGAACAATCTGTCGACTTAGATAAATATTCAAATTTCAGAGAAAAAGTAAGGGGCATCGATTACCACCTCCATGGCCCATTGAATCCCCACGTCAAAAATGAATTGTTATAATTCCTTCCCAGAATCATACATTTAAATACTATAAAAATAAATCAATTGCAAAAAATATTGTTCTATTTATGTGTAATTACTAAACAATTCTATGTGCAAAAGGGGGAAATTAAAAGGTAAAATAGTAAAGTACAATACAGAAAGACAGTTATAAAATGAAACCTATAAAACATGTTTGTTTTTTTCTCCAAAAAAAAACACACAAAGCAAAATAAAATCTATCTTTTAATGGTGGTACATTAGGTTTTTTTTCCATATTGCTAGTTTACAAGTAACCAAATTTACATTTCATGAGACAATGATGCAGTGTATGGATGAATACAACCAGCAGTAGTGTATTTAATATTTATGATATTTTCTCTACAAACATGGTGTTGTGTTGGATACCAGTTTAGTTAGCTGAATTTATTCATTCAACAGGTAATTAACAATAAGAGACCAGGACGAGGCACAATTAAGGAGCAATGGGTTAGCAAAGCGTACACAATTTCTCTGTCAGTTCAATATTTCCAATGAAACATTAAAGTATGCTGAATATCCAATGTAAGTAGGGGGCGAAGCGACTCAATGCTTTCGGTCAAATGTCATGTTACTTATTCATTTCAGGGAATTCAGGCACTATATACCTCTTAAAGAGAAACAAATGGTTTATTAACAGATCTACAGTGTGAGAAAGAAATATCCTCCAAACTTACCTGCCTATTTGGTTTTAACCCAATAATATATTGTCATAATCCACACAATACATTCATACAATCTCTCCGCACACACGCACACATGCACACACACGCACACACACATGATGGAGTGTTGTATTTTACAGTCAAATAAGCTGCCATAAATAATGCAGCCATAAAATATTTCCACAATCTACTCGCTGAACAGACAAAGATTAAACCAAAGTATTTATATTGTATACATCTTAATGTACAGAGACCCATAGTAATGATTGGTTGCATAGATTTTGGCAATAGTTTAGATGCAAAGTATGTTTCTTATGCTTTTAGTACAGTAGCTAAAAGGTAAGGGCTGCATGAATCATGCAAAGAAACAGTATTATTTTCTCTGATAAGCATTCACTGACAAAAATAGCTAAAAGACTACAGAGGACCAGCAGATGTATAATTTCAGTCTATTGTAATTTGCACCTTCAGGTACTGCAAATACCATTACATGCTATTAACTGTGTACATATAGACAATGTAATGATTCAGTGTACCAATGTGCCAGAAACGGCCTGATCATATTTCACAAATTAACCACTAATACACTTATAAAACGTAGCTGTGCACACATGATGAAAACAGAAATCTATTGAGTGTCAAAATGTCATGGTAAATATTGTTCTCTTTACAGGCAATTTTCTCCCTGAAAACATGGAAGTCCACATTACACTGATTTCAAATCATTTTTAATCTCATTGATGACTTCACTGAATAGGTTTGTTTGGGCTCAGAGCTTCAGTATCAAGACGTTCTACGGCTTCTCGGTGACGTTCTACATGACCTTTTGAGTAAGCAAGTTTTATATTTGGAAAATGCTTTTCTGTTGTTTTAGTGAAAATGACTTTCATGGCCTAAGTATGAGTCCTCTGCAGCTTCATCAAATCATGTCAGCACAATGAACTGTAAACAAAACAAACACATGCCCTTGACAAAACACACCTGTAATTGCAACAGATCATATGGCTTTAGAGTTATTACATGAATCATTTGAACCATAAAGACACACAAACACACAGGCACGCACGCACACACAGGCACACGCACAGGCACACGCACAGGCACACGCACACACACACGCACACACACACACACACACACACACACACACACACACACACACACACACACACTCTCTCTCTCTATCTATCTCTTTCTCTTAAGCAGCTTTCCTTGTTTGTCACTAATACAAAATGTTCAATCAGTACTATTGTTGTTAAGCATGCATGAGAATAATGTATATAAATATTTAGTGCTAAGAAAAAAAAAGAAATAAAATCATTCACAACATGCACACTGCCCAATGGTTTAAAATGACAAAACTGGGAACCGGGATGTGTTATTGGGATGTACTTACTACATTATAGGTAAAGACATAAGTTCCAGCTATAGAGATTAGTGTATCAGTACATGGTGGGGGCGGGTGAGGGGCAGACGTCTCTTCTTTGAAAACACAGGGAGCACCCAGCTAATCTGCCATTCAAGCGTCATAATTACTCCCACCACACACAAGGGCTTACATCAATATACGCAACGGCTCCACAACAGAGCACAATATCATATCAAATGTCTGCATATCTGTCAAAGCAATTTGCCATCGAAATGAACCCTGGTAACATCCCCATTAATCTACAGGTAAACCCAGAGGCATTAAACTGGTTAACAGGTTTATAGGTTAATAGGTGTCATTTAACATGGAGACCTAGAAGAAGTGATTTATGTATATATATATAAAAATGTTGTTTTAAAAAGTGGCTGGGATACGAAGGAGGAATATTAACAGGTCTGAAAACATATTTCAGTGGCCTTTTGTTTTGGACTGAAATACCATTTTTAAGCAGGGAAAATTCAAAGCAAATCTGCCCATTTCTACTGCTTCGGGTCATTACGCCAGTGCGACTCCTCGTCAGCAACAGTGCGAAACGTGCCGCGGTTAACAGCATACCAGTCACGATTCCCCGATTACGTACGTTTCTCTAAAATGTCATGGGTTTTAGCCAACCTTATAAAATGACTCAAGTACAGGGATGTCGTGGAAGATGTTACCTTGCAACCAGATATTCCTGTACTTCCTGTACAACTTTACTATGATGTAATAGACACGGCACATCTTGTTTTTTTGTTCACTTTATACAACGTTTTTGTATGCGAGGCTGTTGCTCCATGACTGTTTTCAGTATTCAGGGTGACACACTGTGTACACATGACATGTGAAAAGCACAGCCAAGTCATGCCACTGGACCATCATTCTGCTGTAAGACCCCTAAGTGAGAGAAACTCCACTGTATCATCAATAATGCACTATGATTGAGACAAGGAATGATTATGAATTTCTAGCACGTTTGAACAATTTCTGTTTGTCTTGTGGAGAAAGGTCAAAGTATCGCAGAAGTATACAAAGAGGGAAACCCTGTTTCGGGAATTATGCTACACAATATGCCCCATATGATCCATAGTAACTGCCCGTGTTTGTGAATCTTCTCCGTTGCAGTGCCGAAGGTGGGGAAAAAAACACATTCAACAGAAAGTAACACTTGACATTTGACGATTGAAGTGCATCGAATGCAGAGACTGGTTCTGCTAAGACAGTACACAGTGCAATTATCACTCCTGTTTAGCTTCTCCTCACCCCCATCCCCACCCCCACCCCCTAATAATGGATTGAAATCCCTGATTTCATTTTTTTTGTTGCCGTTGTTGTCGTCGTTGCGTGTTTGTTTGTTTCAGAAAATGCTCACTAACCTACTAGGGGAGGGGAGTTTGTATACAAACCATTAATTGTGCCAAACACAAGAGGAAAAAATGATCACTTCAGAGTTCCGATCGGAGATGATATGGTGCTATGGACTGGGAGGCTTGGGGGGGGCTGCCGTCCCACCCATCAGTAGATATCAGGACAGTCAGTGTATTTCCTATCAAAGTACCCCCCTGTATAGATCCAGTCCTGAGACCCAGTGTATGGGTTTGTGCCTGACTGGAACCACCTGGAAGACACGGGGAACATGTACACAACGTTAGACCGGTCATTAACCATTACACCATTGTTCCTTCCCCCCCCCCTTCTAGTTGACATTTTTATCTTGTTTTTTTACTTTTTCTCAGAATTTGGAATGTCCAGTTATACCAGAATGGCCCATGATGTCATTGCAACATCCGCTGTCAATATGAGCGTTGGGTGTCCTCTGAAACGTATGTGGCCAGCCACGGCTTCCTTTCAGTCTCAAGTTTTTATTTTTCTACCATGTAGAAAAACGCTCTGGATAAGAGCGTCTGCTAAATGCTTAAAATGTAATGTAAATGTAATGTAATGCTCCTCATCTCCCACTGCCACAGTTGGCACTGTCCCTATCATATCATTGGAGGTCCACTCAACCCCTTAGAGGGCAAAGTAAATGGCAATAAATACAAATCCATTCTTAGTGATCACCTTCATCCTACAGTGAAGCATTTCTATCCTGATGGGAGTGGTCTTTTTCAGAATGACAATGCCCCCATCCACAGGGCACGAGTGACCACTGAATGGTTTGATGAGCATGAAAACCATTTAAACCATATGCCATGGCCGTCTCGGTCGCCAGATCTCAACCCAATTGAACACTTATGGGAGATCCTGGACACAGCGCCTGAGACAGTGTTTTCCACCACCATCAACAACAGCAAAACATCAAATGATGGAATTTCTCGTGGAAGAATGGTGTCGCATCCCTCCAATAGAATTCCAGACACTTGTCGAATCTATGCCAAGGCACAATAAAGCTGTTCTGGTGGCTCATGGTGGCCCTATTAAGACACTTTATGCTGGTGTTTCCTTTATTATGGCAGTTACCTGTATGTAAGAATAGAACAGTCAACCTGATGAGCTGCAACAGAACACTGTGGATACGCGCAGCGGTAATGCTTTTTTTACCTGCCGCAGCGGCACAGTGGCACATTGTTTGGTCTTAGGCCGCACAGCGCTGTGTCCAGGTGTGCGGGAAGCTTACCTGGTCGACCACTCCTCCTCATCCCTGGCGCGTTCTTTGCGAGCCGCTCTCTGTTTCTCCTCCAACCTTTCCTTCTCTCTGCTGGCAGTGTCTGTAGGAACACGGACCTTTCAGCTTACGCCAAAGCCATCAGCAGATAATATGGACGTCCCCATATTTCCCATTTGAATTAGCCAGGGGGAAACTAATGCACATAATATGTAACATATGTGAAACATAATATAGATAACAAGTGTATATACGCAACCACGCGTTTGGCACTCTCGTCAGTTCAGTTGTTATAACTGTGCCACTCAAAAGTCTTTGGCCGCTTTGGCTGCAACACCAGAGTGTCCAGTGCTGTGGTTTTAAACCTCGGACATGGGGGCTCAATTCCTTTAGTGTATCAAGCTGTTCATCGTTTTTGATTAGACACTTTTAATGTCCAGTGAGGGAAGATTCACCCTTTCGTTGCCACATTATTTCAGAAACAGATATCCATGTTACAAAGAATGAATATTCTATATTAATTTAAGGACTTTTAATGAGTCACATTAGTTCTCAGACAACTGTTGCTTTCGTTTTCTGCAATGTGCTGTGGCAAATCTTGAGAGAGATCACACCGTAAAGAGATTGGTCGGAATGAAAACCAGCATACACAGTGGGCCCCCGAGGACTGAGGTGGAAAAGCACTGGTTTAGTGTGAGGTTGTACAGTGCAGATGGGGTTCTAACAGTTTAGTCTCTGCGCGCTCAACTGCAGACAAACACTGCCATGGAAATATGAGCGACCGCATCTTAAAAGGTGACATAAACATGCAAATAAGGATTACTGTGCATTTCCTGCTCAAACTATTCGCAAAGACTGCTGCAGTGAACGCTACAAGAAATGTCATCCACTGAATATGATTTTTGAGCCTAAAACTCAGAAGGGCTT
The DNA here is from genome assembly GCA_029706075.1 of Aldrovandia affinis. Taxonomy (NCBI): domain Eukaryota; kingdom Metazoa; phylum Chordata; class Actinopteri; order Notacanthiformes; family Halosauridae; genus Aldrovandia; species Aldrovandia affinis. The sequence goes on from JAINUG010000032.1 coordinate 645,566, forward strand.
CTTTGACAACCGATGACACGCACAGACCATGTGTTTAAAGTGAGTGCACTTTAAATAAAATGGCTGCATGTATAGGTTATCCTCAGTTAGCATCAGAAACAGCAGGGGGCAGCGTTCTCTTGTTTCTGCTCTGTTGTCGGTTATGTCTACTGCAGTGTGCGCTGCTACATGAGTCAGGGTGACCGTACCCATGTCTCCGTTCTCCATCGCTCTGATGTCAGGACGCAACCGGCAGTCCGTAGGGGCCAGCACCCCCTCCATCCCCGGCTCCAGCTCGTTTAGGGTCATGGCAAAGTTGGTGAAATTGTACATCTTAAAAAGAAAGACAAATTGTCCCAATAAAACAATCGATTCATCTGATTAATGTTTAAGCTTCATTGAATTGAAAATGCTTCCTGAAATGATAAGAGGAATTTTCCGTGTGTGTGTATGTGTGCACATGTGCAAATAATATGTATGTAATGTATGCATGTAAATATGCAGTAATGTATAAATGTGTGTGTGTGTGCAGTTTATGTGCTGTGTGTGTGCGTGTGTAATGTATGTGCTGTGTGTGTGTGTGTGTGTATATGTAGTGGTGTGTGTGTGTGTGGTGTGTGTGTGTGCTGTGTGTAATGTATGTGTGTGTGTGTGTGTGCAGTGTATGTGTGTGTGTGTGTGTGTGTGTGCTGTGTGGTGTGTGTGTGTGTGTGTAATGTATGTATGTGTATGTGTGTGTGTGTGTGTGTGTGTGTGTGTGTGTAATGTAGTGTGTGTATGTGTGTGTGTATGTGTGTGTGTGTAATGTATGTGGAGTGTGTGTGTGTGTGTGTGTGTGTGTGTGTGTGTGTGTGTGTGTAATGTATGTGGAGTGTGTGTATGTGTGTGTGTGTGTGTGTGTGTGTGTGTGTGTGTGTGTGTGTGTAGTATGCATGTGCGCTCTGACCTGTGTAGAGTGAGCGGGTCGTGATGATATCCTCCAGAGCAGGGTGCTGCCGGGGATCACCGCCACCGTCTCCTGCACCTCGGGCATGTCGTCCGCCTCGTCGTTCTCTGGCCCCGCCCCCGCCGCTGCCTCCTCCTGCTGCTGTACACATCAACATCCACCAGGGCAAACATTGCTAAACAAGGAGCCTTAAATATATGCAGAGTTATTACAAATATGCACATGCTAAGGGACAAATATGGTACATTTCAAGTTAAACTGGTCAACTTAAGTGTAGAATAAAGTCAAATGAAGACATGGTATGGACTACAGGGGTGAGGACCAATATCTACTCTTCAGCACACTGCATACAGTACAAATGCACACCACCGCTGCCAAAGTCTTCTTACAGGAAATACCAACTACACTACGAGCTAGCTAAAGCAATTTACACAATTTTACCTTGACGTAACGTCACAGCATGCTAAACGCATCAAGAGAAAATGAAAAAGATATTCTGCATTTTGAAAGGACGGAAATGTGACACATTTTTCACCACAATCTGAATAAAGCCTGCTCTGGAAAAGAAAATCATTCAAAATACTTTACTGTAAAAATGAATGGACCAGACTGCAGCATTTTCTGTTGCGTGTTAAGCCGCAATCAATCGATCAATCACATTTATTTACATTTTAAATGCAGCTTCATAACCGATCAATTCTATTGATCATTAATAGTTTATTAATGATCAATAAAGTACGTTCATTCAATCTCCAAAGCAAGGGCCTTTACAACCTCTCAGGGAACGGGGGGAGCCATCTGATGTGCTCCAGGCAGGAGTTTCCCCCTAAGCGCTGACACAGGACCAGCTAAAATCCTAATCCAAATCCAAATCCTAACCTTCATTATTAGGAAGAAAAGCACAAGGCTGACCTGAGACCAGCGCTCATGGGCAGCTTCACACCGGCTGAGGGCCATCCTCCTCACCTGCTTCTGTTTCCTGGAGTCGCTGGCGCCCTTCTTGTCGGCCTTCCTGCTTGCCTCGAACACATGGGGGTCCACACTCCACATGCACTCCGTCCACTTGCCATAGATCACACACAGCTTCTTTTTACTGACCGGCCAAGACAGGGGGAAGGGGAGAGGGAGAGAGGGAGAGAGGGAGAGGGAGAGGGAGAGAGAGATGACCACACTATAAAAAGCAAATATCCTGGACATCACACCCGGATCATTTGCATTTTTCTCCCAATTTGGTAGCCAATTACTCCCGCTATTCTTAGGTCAATCCCCTCCCTTGTAGTTGACGCTGCCGTAGCCCTGTGACCGGCAGTGACAAAAAGGCGAAGCATCGTCTCCTCCGAGACGGCACTTGTCATGCTGTCGACCGTAACTCCGGCACCCCAGAACCACTCCTGTGCACAGCGAACAGTGTCGGCTTCCCTCCCCCTCCCTGGGGTGGACAGACAAATTGCAGCCCCCGGTGGCACTCCCGACCAGAGCCGGGGTTCGATTCCAGTCGGACGTTGAAACCACTAGACCACGCGGGAGGCCAGCAAATGTATTTTTACTGCAAAATTTTACAACCCACTAAACCCCGGAACCTCACTTAAATGCATGAAACAATTCTCTCCACGCAGTTATTTTTATATGCATTTTCCAGGTATTCCTTGCAGACGTCCGTACTACCAAACGCACATCGGTGCATGGCGTTGTTCCTGCGCTTGTGCGAGAAGCGTTATTTGAAACTATTCGTTTCCATGTACGCCGATCCCCTCCAGGGCAAAATAATGCTGAGGGTCATCAATCCAATTCTGATGTTGCTGCAGAACACAGCGACAGCCGTAGAGTCACACGACAGCACAATTCCACTGCAGGTGATTGAAGTTCCACTTTGACACTCCCTACTGTTCTTATCAAGGCTGTGACATCAAAACCTGTTCGGGCACATTCAGACCCCATCTGCACTGGGTCGTGACCCCAGCGGTGGGGAAGCCCTGAAGCGCATGGCAACCGCAAAGGGCTGGAAACCTAATAGACGACCTTCTGGTCAACCACTGTGCTAAATGGTGCAGACTATAAACATAGCAAATGGGGTCTGGAACTGTCATTTGTCCATCATTGGACTGGAGAATATAAGTAAATGATAATGTAGTGGCAGTGCAGGCTGCCAGTTTGGTGTAATGGTTAGGAAGCTGGGCTTGTAACTCAGAGGTTGCAGGTTCAATTCCCAGGTGGGGCACTGCTGTTGTACCCGTGAGCAAGATACACTATATGGCCAAAAGTCAGTGGACACCCCTACTAATTATTGAGTTCAGGTGTTTCAGCCACACCCATTGCCAACAGGTGCATAAAATCCAGCACATAGCCATGCAATCTCCACAGACAAACATTTAGATTTCAGAATGGTTTGTGAAAAGCTTATTGACTTTAAACGCGGCATTGTCATAGGATGCCACCTTTGCCACAAGTCAGTTCGTGAAATTTCTGCCCTACTAGATGTGCCCAACTATAAGTGCTATTATTGTGAAGTGGAAGCGCCTAGGAGCAACAACAGCTCGGCCACGAAGTGGTAGACCACGCAAACTCACAGAGCAGGGCCGACGAGTGCTGAAGCACATAACGTGTAAAAATCGCCTATCATCTGCTGCATCACTCACTACAGAGTATCAAACTGCCTCTGGAAGCACCATCAGCACAAGAATTGTGCGTTGGGGGCTTCATGGAATGGGTTTCCATGGCCGAGCAGCTGCACACAAGCCTCACATCACCATGCGCAATGCCAAGCTTCAGCTGGAGTGGTGCAAAGCACGCCGCAACTGGACTCTGGAGCAGTGCAAACGTGTTCTTTGGAGTGATGAATCACGCTTCTCTATCTGGCAGTCTGATGGACGAATCGGATGGATGGCGGATGCCATGAGAACACTACCTTCTGGAATGCATAGTGCCTACTGTAAAGTTTGGTGGAGGAAGGATAATGGCCTGGGGCTGTTTCTCAGGGTTTGGGATAGGCCCCTTCGTTCCAGTGAAGGGTATTCTTAATGCTACAGGATACGAAGACATCTTAGCCAATTGGGCGCTTCCAACTTTGTGGCAACAGTTTGGTGGAAGGCCCTTTGCTGTTCCAGCATGACTGTGCCCCTGTGCACAAAGCAAGGTCCATAAAGACATGGTCAGACAAGTCTGGTGTGGAGGAACTCGATTGGCCTGCACAGAGCCCTGACCTCAACCCCATTGAACACCTTTGGGAGGAATTAGAACGCTGATTGCGAGCCAATCCTTCACGTCCAACATCAGTGCCTGACCTCACAGATGCTCTTTTGGCTGAATGGGCACAAATTCTCACAAACACACTCCAAAATCTTGTGGAAAGCCTTCCCAGAAGAGTGGCAGCTGTCATAGCCACAAAGGGGGGTCCAACTCCATATTAATGCCCATGGTTTTAGAATGGGATGTCCAACAAGCTCATATAGGTGTGATGGTCAGGTGTCCACTGACTTTTGCCCATATACTGTAGTGTACTTAACCTGAATTGCTTCAGTAAAATATCCAGCTGTATAAATGGATTTTATGTAAAGAAATGTAAACTGTGTAAGTCGCTCTGGATGTCAAATGTAATGTAAATGACAACATACTGTGGACAAGTCAGTTGTTGACAATAATGGCACGACAGGGCGACCGCAACGCGAAGCAGAGCAGAGAGCCCAATCACACTGAAGTGCTGTTACTTTCAACAACCTGACTCGTCCGCAGCACATTATCCCTCTTACACCACGACTACTTGTCAAAGGAATCAATACACAGTCTGTAATTATGTTAAATACATTTATGCGCAAAATTAGAGAACACTCCATGTGGTGCGTCCGCTGCTAAGAAAACAGTGGCACCAAGGTGTTGCTCATTGCGAACTTGACTAGCAACGAATCTAGCAATGAAGTCTATTTTTATTGTCGGGGGCTAAATGTTAAGTTCAGCGGCGAGCGCCTTGATATTTGTCCATGTGAACGAAGGGGCAGCATAAAGGGAAATTAACTCTGCTGATGTGCGGCTCTTCCCCCTGGCGCGAGGCCAAGGCCATTTTAACGGACAGGAAATGCAGCCGCCGGGATGAGATTAGCGAGCGGGTGACAGTTTTGGGGCCGGGGGCTGAAGCAGTGGTGTGAAAAGCAGCGCTCCGCGTTCCCCGCTCCCCGCGCTCACCTCTTGTCCTGGATGTGTCCCTCCACTCTGTGCAGCTCCTTGCCGAACATGCCGCAGGGCTTGAAGTTCAACACGCACTTATCTCCGGTGCTGGCCAATCGCGGGGGAGGAAGGGGGGAGAATTTAAAACAATGCTGAATGACACCCAGAGTTGCTTTCACATCTCCTTACCTGGTGAATACATCTGACATCAATTTGAACTCAAAACACATATACTGAAAATGTATGCATTCACTACTGTAAGTCGCTTTGGATAAAAGCGTCTGCTAAATGGCGTATATTACGTATATTACTATATTAAAACTTATTTTTTATCAAAATACATTATCAAGTCAGAAGGATAACTTTTTTCAATATGGATTTTTTTAATACTGGATTAATATAGAAAAGTGAACAAAGCCTTTGTGGCATCTCTGAACTTTTAACCACCAATGAGTAGCAGTGATCAGAGCAAGATGGAACTTGATCACACTCACAAAACACCCAGCAGTATAACTGGGTAAAAGGAGGTCAACAACTGAGCCTTGGACAAGTGTGTCCACACAGAGCCCCCGAATGTCAGGTCCACATACAAAATCAAAATGTGGGGCATGTATATTTCCACCTGTGCATACATTTACACCGGTGGAGCATAAATGCAGAGCTTTCAGAGTGATTGTCGTATCGACGACGATCGCACGCACGCAAACGGTGACACGTGAGAAAGAGAACATGTGTTGGATCGCTCACCTGTGATTCAGGATCTCCACTGTTCCGTACTGCTCGATCCACAGCTTGCCTAATATGACATTGTGTACGCAACAGAAAGGGTTCGTCCACGTGTAGGTTTCTCTGTGCCTGCAGGATTGTAGAGCAATGATTTGGTTATTGTTCATGACATGAAATCAACAATAAGCAAAACACAGAATCACCCAATCATAGTTAAAACCAGGGAAGCCGTTTTGTTTGGTATGTCCAAGGGACACTTCACTAAATTTCTACTTGCCATTAAGGCATTTACTCAAGTGTTTCCTTTATTTAGGCAATTACCTCTATATGTACAGCACATACCTACCAAAACCCCAATGTGCATGCACAAACACACCCACCCACCCACACACACACGCACATGCACACACACAAGCACACGCACAAACACACCCACCCACATGCACACGCACATGCACACGCACAAACACACCCACCCACATGCACACGCACGTGCACAAGCACAAACACACCCACCCACACGCACAAACACCCACACACTCACTTGAGTAGTTCTAGGGTGATGGTTCCTTTGGGTTCGGCCTCCACGCTTTTGCCCCAGAACTTGAGTTTGGGGTAGATGGATCCGTGGAAGGTGAAGTCACCAGCCAGGCTCTCAGCATGGAAGGCGCTGATGGGCGGATGGTGACTGACCTGCTCTGAGATGAGCCTATAGCCCTGATCCTCCCTGGAGCGGTACGGGCGGACAGAGCAGAAGAGAGGGACAAGGAAACGGGAGGGGACAAAGAGTGGGAAGGAGGGGAAGCGCACACATTATTTTGCAGCTTTTGCAGTGCCTCCACTGTGTAGCGAGTGGAGCAAACCACATACATAGGAAGATGCCTCGTCTCGTTTATGATCGGTGCGTGTATTTACAAATGTGCTTGTGTGTACACTATGAAGGCAAGGAAACGTGGATGTAAAGCTATTGCCTTTACAGGTGGAGGGTGAAGATGCCAGCAGTGTTTTCAGTGTTAAAGATGAAAAGCACACAGTGACAAAGGGACTAAGCAAATAGATATAAAGTCCCGGCTGTACATTAGACCGAAACCTCCAACCACGCCTTGGAAAGCCCCACCATCACAAATGTAAACCATTCAATGGGGCTAAAAAGCTAGAGGGCTAGTTCCTCTTTCTTGGTTTCGGCTAAATGGTGAAATTCAAGAATCCTCGCTGAATATCAATGTTGAAAGGTTGTTTATAAAGGTTACGTCGATAAAATTGGATTGTGGAGCTGGTACATCAACGGTGTTTTCAGAATATGGGAAGGTACTGCAAATGAGCTCAGCGATTTACATCATTTAATACATCAGATAACATATCCTTTTTAAAGGGATTACAATTGACAGCAACCCCAAATGGATCATTATTGAGTTGTTGGTTTAGAGTTCGATATTAAGGGCTGCTGGTCTCACCAGAAGAGTTCGTAGGTTTCCCCCAGTAGAGGATTAAAAGGCTTCCCAGTTCTGTCCCATTGAGACGCCACAGCAGAGACAGCAAATGCAGCTACAGCCTGGGGGAGAGCAGAGGGCACTCAAACCACAGCTTGGATAGGACACACACAGACAGACAGACAGAAGCACGCACGCACGCACACCACAAACACGCACACATAGGCATGCGTGCAAATGCACACAAACATACACCAAACGCAAACACATACAGTAGGCTCCGTTTTTACTCACACCCTTGATAAAGATGAACAAAATAAATTGTATAAAATAAATTATATAAGTAATGAGATATATTTTATGCTCAAAAAATTCTTAAAATTATATACTTTAACAATAATGCAGTGGCAGGAACCCCAATCGAACGGTTCACAAATTATTTCCCCCAGAAAAATCAAGAATCACAAATATTCACGCCCGTTATCAGTACTTTGTGGTTCCTCCCTTGGTCATTATAACAGCAAGTAGTCACCTTCTGTAGTGGGTGATCCTCAACCATTCCCACATGCAGAATTGTTCTTCAGATTCTCTGATGTTTGTGGACTGCTTTTTTGAGTTCAAACCACAAATGTTCAATTGGATTCAGGTCTGGAGACTGAGATGGCCAGTCAGTACATTGATCTTGAGCTCTGTCAACCATTTCTTAGTTTCTTTGGATGTATGTTTGGGATCATTGTCTTGTTGGAAAATCCATCTGCAGCCAAGGTGTAGCTTCCTGGCAGAGGAATACGTTTCTAAAAAAAAATTATTGGTACATGCTGGAGTTCTTTTGTCTTCAAAAGAGGCTTCCTTCTTGCAACTTTGCCATCAGGCCATTGTCATGTAGGTATCGTCAAATAGTAGCTTTAGACACCTTATAACCCCAAGATGCCAGGTTGTTTTGGAGATCTTGAACCGTGCCCCTTGGACTTCTTTTTGCCTCTTGAACCATCCGTCTCATTACACATGTGGGCAAGACAGACTTGCGTCCTCTACCTGGCACGTTAGCCACTGTTCCAGTGGCCTTAAACTTCCTAATAATTGACACAACAGTGAAAAGCGGTATCTATACATTTTTTCGGTTTTTTTAGCCATCTCCTGATCTGTAGAGGTCAATAACCTTTTGTCTGATGCTTTCAGGAAGTTCTTTGCCTTTCACCATGGTAAAAGTTGACCACAGTATTTCAAACATATGTTCCCTCCTTTTTACACCCAAGGGAAACAGGAAACCGTTGTAGGCCACTGTATAGTTCCATAACCTTCCAATGAACTTCAAATAAGTTGTATATTTATAAAGATTTGTTTGTGTTGGATTTAATGTAAAAAAATAGTTAGGGGTATGAATAATTGTGATCCAGATTTATTCTGGAAAAAATATATAATATTATTATAATACAAAATATGTTTTTCTGAACAATTGTATTAGTAATGTAGGTTTGGAATTTCCTGACATTTTTCAGCATAAAATATACCATATTACCTATGTAGTTTATCATACATGTTCTCTTTTGCTCATCTTTATCAAGGGTGTGAATAAAAATGGAGCCTAGTGTACACGTGTGAACACACACATGCATGTGCGTGTACTTGCCCAAACGCACACACGTGCGCACACATACACACAAAGTGTGCATACATACACACACATGAACATTCTCACACACTCGTTCACAGACGAGTATCTGACCTGCATGCGCTCCAAGGAGTCAGACATAGAGCAGGCCTTGTGGATGAGGTAAGTGTGTTCCATATACTCTGTGATACGCTGCAGGAAGCTCAGCGGCTCGTTGAACACGATCGGCATCGTGATCTTGGACAGCTCCTGCGCCATGGCGACAATGACCACAACCACGGCAACAAACACAAAAGGAGGGAAAGGGTCAGTGGCCGGAAGACACACACTGGATAACAATGTTTAACAGGATAATACAAACAGAGCCTGCAAAACAAATTGATCGATTTGAGTCATTTAAGGATTAGTCGGCACGCAGACAAGTCCCTCAAGGTCTTACCAGTCCAATGCATTTCTTCAGTATTCCCCACACGCTGAAGTTATTCCTGGAGAACATTGGTGCAGGTAAGGTTGTCCTGTAAGGAATGAGTCCACAAACATGTACATGTACACATACACATGCAAGCACAGATACATATATACAATACATACATACAAGTTAATACTATGAGAACAAAAAAGGCTCTGCATTATTTCTGTATTGACAACATTATATTAAAGCATAACTTAAAATCACATTTAAAAGCTTTTGGCATTAAGGAAGCCTTGAGGCGGAACGTTTTTTTAAACTTCTGTTAGTCCTATTAAGGCCCAGCGAGAAGCAGTGTCAACTTTGTTCCGGCACGAAGCCTTTAGTCAACAAACGAGTATGTGTGTGGTGCATGTTTCTTTGAAGTCTCTGGTCACTTGTTAGTCATACAATGGGCCAGTAAGAAGCCGGTTGAAGTTTGGAGGGGAAGGGGGCCTGGGAGCTTGTGTGGGGCCTGAGTTGTCTTGCTGCAGGCAGAATGCCTGGAGTCTCTGGGGAAGAGACCAGAGGCTTGGCAGGTGTACCTGGAATCTCACCCTACCTGCGTTTCTTGATTCCATTCTCCTGTGGCGCTGTGCCATTGTTTTTCTGCATGCCGTCAAACACAATCGCATCTTTAAAACTGGCCTCCGACGTGCCCTCACAGGACTCATCCGAATCCAAGCCTACAACACACACATACAAACACATGTACATACACATACACACGCACGCATACATACATACATACACGTACACACACGTACACACATGTACACACATGTACACACAAGCGCACACGCACGCACACACACACACACGCACACACATGCACACACACACACACACACACACACACAGGTTCAGAGACCAACAGGAAACAACCACAGGCATGCACACAGACAATTAAAAACATAATTAGCTTATGTTATTGACAAGTGATATACATTGCTGTGATAATAAAGTAATTGTGTCAAGCCGTACATCATCACTGTGTTTTTTTCACATTTCTAAACAAAAGTCTCCTTCAACTATGCCCATTTATTATGACCTACCATATTTGGGCAGCGCATTAGGTATAAATCATGCAGGATGTATTGGCTGTATTTAGTAACATTGTCTTGGCTATACATCAATTCTGAACATTACCAGCCCTGAAATAATTCTAAACCCAAAACAAATGTTCAATTTGTTAGCAATCTCTAAAACAAGCATCACACAAAAAAAAAAAAGGTTTCACAAAATAAAAACAGTGCAATAAACAAAAGACGACTTTTTTGTGGCCGTGTGCAGTGGCGTAAGGTGAGGGCATTCACTTGAAAATGAATAAATCATCAGCCGATAAATAATTCACTCGACCCCAGTCATTCGCTAATTCTGATATCGGCCTTCTAAGATAATGCATAATAAACTCAATAACACACGATATAGGCACACTGCTCATTCCAAGTTTGTTGCTTTTTATAGACTCACACCATGACAGCGATAGCAAAATCCATCACAGTGCATGAATAGACTTGCTGCATTATTCATGCAATCACAAAGATGGGGTAAGTTGACCCTGTGCAATAACTCTCTTACATAACCCGACCCCAACAGGACATTATCACCAACCCCCCCTCCAGCTGCCCTTTGCCAAACTACTTGATGACCTTTTAGAAATAAAGAAGAAGAAAAAAACAGGATTGAAGTTCTACGGACACCAGACTCTGACAAAGGCCGATAATGAACACTAACTGACTGGCCCCTGTTCACTTGAAGCAATGGGTCGCTTGTCGAGAGTCTGGTGACCGTAAAGTCAGGATCTAGACTAGCTCAATGGGGCAACAGAAGCTGTGCTGATTCTAGAATGTCAGGCCGTGTTCCCGACGGATGCAGGGAATACCTGTCTTCTACACATCCATGGTAATATTTGATTAAAAAAATGGCGTGGCTAGTCGAGAGCAGGTAAAGCTCACCTGTGACGGCGTCGTAGAACTCGTCTTCATTGTTCATTGTAGAAAGCGAAGCCTGGCCCTCTTCCTGCTTGTAACTCCTCTAGTACATCGTCCTTCCTGCTGAGGGCTGTCACTCAGGCCTTGGGCTCCCGGGTCACCAAACCAAGCAAGAAACCAAGGAGACCTGGGACAAAAGACACATCAACACATCAGAACCACAGGCAAAGAGGTGGGTAAACACAGTGACAGCTACTCATACCATTTTAATTGTTCTGTCACGTGGACAATCACAATCACAAACCATGGCTAGCTGATTTACTTGCTCAGCAAGAACAGCAGGACTACAGCTTTGTAATCGTCTCCGCTACACCATTAAAATGGATTTGTAAGTCGGTTAGTAGTAGTAGTGGAATCAGCCAAAAAAAAAAAAAAAAATGAATGTTGAATGAATGAATTGGAAATGATTATTCTGTACCAAGGTAAACTATGGAGCATGACAACAACACTGCTCTGACTGATACCAGAGTTAATCCTGCGTTTAGCATTATTGTATAATTGTGGAGTAGTGGTTAGAGCACAGAGTCTGAGGGACAATAGTGTGAATGTAAGGTAGTACATCAACACTGTACCCCCTTAACCCATTTAGACCTAAAATGCCTGCTAAAAACGCCTATTAAAACCTAAGCAATTATTCTACACAACCTCTTAAAACCTGAGGGTTTTCTGGAAAAAAATTCCAAAAAAAAAGCCGACACCAACGTGCACTTCATTTCCCCCACGTCTATTTCAGCGAATCACAGCGCATTTCATTAATCGCAAAATCGATGCGACCTAAACGTCACTCCAGGTCTTAATGGGTTAAACCCATTTATTAACATCAACATCTCCTATAAAATACAGTGGCATTAACAGGTAACAGAATATAATCATGTAAGCACTACTTAAAATAGTAGGCCACAATCACTATAGCCTATTATTTTTGTGGATGATAAATGCCTAAAGCTACATGCACATGGCATTTCATGTTGACGCTAAGCTTGACGCAATGCTTGTTTTTTGGTGGGGGGTGTCTCGAAATTGTCAATAAAATATAGCGTCTATCAAGGGGGGATTTAAAATTGATATTGCTACATTTACTGTAGTTTACACCTGAAAACAGAATAGAGCTAACATTTTGCCACCTGATATGCAAGTAGCTAGCTAGCTAACTGGCTAGATCATGTTCATGGTCTTGTAGCTAGCTATAACCCCACAATTAAACACTGCGGACTACCTATAGTTTGTTTCATCAAATGAATATAGCTAGCTAGGTTGCTACTCCATATGCTATCAAGCTAGCTAATAGCTAGAATAGCCTTCTGATTAACCTAGCTAGTAGGCTGATTTATAAGCTACCAAATATCTTAATTTATAGCAGTTATCCTGATCCTCCATTTTTCAATTTTGTGTGGATGGGGTATTCCCCTCCCTTTCGTTTTGTGATGTTTGCGATGGCTGGATGTCGCTTCAATGCGTGGAAAGGTGGCGCTCAAAGTAAACTTCGACTCAAACAAGCAACACAACGCAAGCCAACACCAGGGCTCCGTTGAAAAACAATGCCTTCTGGCGAACACAACGCTTGCCTGAATCCCCATGTGAACGTACCTTAAGGCACAGTGGACGAAGAATTTGCAACGGGGTTGCCTTTTGCCATGGAAAAACAGTGGAGACCTCAGCATTCCATGAGAGTCTAAGGACTCACTGCCCTCCTACTGCTATGCCACGTGCTCCACAATCTGATCCACACTACATGGACCCCTTGCCACCCGCAAAACAGCATCTCACACCATCAAAATTGCAGTCATTGCCACAAAGCTCAGACTCCAACCCTTACAGCATCATTACTGCATTTCCGATGAAAGTGTGAATCCAGACCCGATCCCGGGCACTTTTTTGTGCCGCATCCGCGGTTCCGGCAAAACCGTGATCGAAACAACATGAAAAACGCATTGTATTTATCGAATGCTATTTTGTTAGCTATGGGTTCAGGGTGATTATGACACATTCAAAAAGATATGGGATCCCTTCATTGATGTTCTTTCATCTCTTGATTAAAATGCCATACGTTAAAAAAGGGTGTTTATGACTGGGAGAAAGAATAGCCTGCATTCTCTGGCATACACCATGTACATCCCTTTTGTTCGGGTTAATGCTGAAACCTCGCTAGGGCTGGCTGAGTAGGGTTGGCTGGTTTGTAATGCTTCACAGGCTCAGGCACTAACATGTTCCATGAGTATCAATAAAAGGAGAGATTTATGCTGCCGTAGACCCCTAAACAGGCATGGAAAGGTAAGTACCCCGCAATAAACCTGTCCCCGGCTTTCCGGTTACCTGCACCAGATTGTGGAGCTGAGCTGGCAAAATAAATCTGTAATACAATAAAAACCCTGCACTTTGTGAGTTTACCCAGTTCCTGATCTATGGTGGGAAATGGGCTATCAACTGTCAAAGGATCTTGATCTTCAATGTAAAATATGATGATGGCCACACAACTCCTGGTCCAGACCTTGGTGATCTCACGCCTGGACTACTGCAATTCCCTGCTGGCAGGCTTACCGACCTGTGCCATCAAGCCACTGCAACGGGTGCAGAATGCTGCCGCACGGCTAGTGTTGAACCAACCCAAGTATACGCATGCCACCCCACTACTCACCACCCTGCACTGGCTCCCTATCGCAGCATGCATCAAATTTAAATCACTGGTGCTGGCTTATCAAGCCGCTAGAGGAACTGCTCCAGACACTCATCACACCCTACACCCCAGCCAGACCCCTCCGCTCTGCCTCCTCAGGCAAACTGACTGTCCCATCCCTCCAGGCCGCAGGCACCCACTCCTCGCGTCTTGCCTCTTCTCTGTCCTGACCCCTCGGAGGTGGAACGATCATCCGCACTCGGTCAGGACCGTGGAATCACTGGCCATCTTCCGCAAGAGACTCAAAACCCACCTCTTCAGACTCCATGACCACTGAATTCTGCACAGCTAACTCATCACCACTGCTTACATGCTTTTCATAATTTGTTTCCTTGCTTAAAACTTTCTCAAAAAATTAGTAACCTTTTCCTTTCCGCTGTTACAGGTATGGTATGCAGCTTCCAACAATGATGTCTATCGCTGTATTACTGCACTGATCTCTTGCGCGAACAATGATTGATCATACCATGTATTAATGCACATCTTGTAAGTCGCTGTGGATAAGAGTGTCTGCTAAATGCTTGAAATGTAAAATGATTGTTGACAAGTCATATCGCAAAATAAAAGTCATCTGACTATTATACTTTCTTTTTCTTTTAATGTGGCACTTTATTTTGCTGTGCTTCAAAGCTGCTAGTCTACGACAGCGGAGACACCGCATGAGCACTTTGGGAGGGGGGGGGGGGGGGTGTTATCCTGTTGGCCTGGTGGGAGCCAACGCCATCCATGTCCAGTGCACAGAGTATACAACTTGATCTGTGAGAACGAATCATCCTATACGGTAAGCACAAACCATGGCTGCTTCCTCTCCCCTCTTTTGCTCTAGTTGTAGCATGTATATTCTTAGCTCTCCTGCCGATGTTACTGATAATGTTAATTTTACATGCCATAAATGTGAGCTTAATTTAGCATTGGCAGAGAGGATAGTTGAGTTAGAGGCCCGCATCCGGATGCTCAGAGAGATCATGAGTTTTATTCAGTCATGTGTAGCCACACCTGAAAAAAGCACTGGCTAAAAGTAAACGTAGATTTTCCAAAATTGTTATCCACGTCGGCACTAATGATGTCCGGTTGAGGCAATCGGAGATCACTGAAACGAATTTTGTCTCGTTGTGTAAATTGGCAAACGAGATGTGTCGGGAAGTAATAGTCTCTGGTCCCCTCCCAGCTCGTAGGAGTGACAAAATCTACAGTAGATTATCGTCGCTAAATCGCTGGCTGACTGAGTGGTGTACATCAAATAGCATAGGGTTTGTTAATAATTGGCCTACGTATTGGGGAGAGCCTGGTTTACTGAAGAGAGACGGACTCCACCCGAGCTGGAGAGGTGCTCTTCTTTTATCTAATAACATAGCCCATAGTCTGAATCAACGAAATTGACATTCAAGAGCTACAGCCAGGCAGCAGACAGATGGTCTTAAACAATTGTCTGCAAGATTCCCTGAGCTCGTGACTAGTTTCCACCCCAGTTCCACGTAGAGAAAACCATAGTCTATTGAAACTCAAACCCAAATTTTTTCTAATAATCTGATAAGGATCAACACGAACCATCCTAATGCAAATGCTAAACCTAATTTCAATAGAACTCTCCTTAAAATTGGGTTGCTAAATATAAGATCACTAGCTCCTAAAGCTGCCCTTGTGAACAAACTGATCATTGATTATAAACGTGACATTTTAAGTTTGACGGAGACTTGGCTTAGACTTGATGAGTACATAGCATTAAATGAATCTACACCGGGTGGATACTCTGGTTGTCACAATCCTCGACAGTCAGGCAGATGTGGTGGCGTGGCTGTTATTTTTGACACTAGACTACACCTTACTAAGAAATCTATCGGCTCCATACAGACTAATATAGATAATAGATCTATATTTACTTCATCTTTTATACTAGTTACTATCTACAGACCCCCTGAATCTAATGCTGCTTTCCTCTTTTTTTTGACTTTTTATCAAACCTAGCAGTTATGGCAGATAAAGTTGTGATTATAGGCGACTTTAATATTCATGTTGATAATGGAAACGATTCTCTAGTGAAGGCTTTCGCTTCTATTCTTGACTCCGTTGGCTTTGTTCAAAATGTGTCTGGGCCGACTCATTGTCATCAACATACACTGGACTTAGCTTTATCTTATGGTATTAGCATTAGCAATCTAGTTGTCTCTCCTCATAATCCTGTGATCTCTGACCATTTCCTTATTACGTTTGAAATTAATGCTACCACTGCTATTAGATCAAAACCAGTGTTCTACTTTAGTCGCTCTCTAAATTCCTCTACTATACCTAACTTTGTCAGCCTATTCCAAGATAATTTACTGTTAATCAGGATCCCACTAATCTACAATCTATTGATCAGTTTGACAGACAATCTGAATTACACCCTGCACAACACTCTTGATGTTGTTGCACCTCTCAAAAAGAAATTCGAACAGTTGGAGGCTTGTTTTAAAGGCATAAAAGACTGGATGTCAGATAATTGTCTATTGTTAAATGCTGATAAAACAGAGATGTTGGTCTTGGGGCCCAAAAACCTTATCTGAGGGTTATCTGATTTATCTCTGAATCTGGATGGTTGCTCTGTTGCTGCAAGTTTGGTGGTAAAAGACCTTGGTGTTACTATAGATCCTGGTCTCTCATTTGATAGTCACATCAAAAACATTTCCAGAGTAGCTTTTTTTTCACTTGAGGAATATTGCCAAAACTAGGGGCTTCCTGTCATTAATAGATGCAGAAAAATTGGTACATGCCTTTGTTACATCTAGATAAGATTATTGCAATGCATTACTGTCTGGCTGTTCCAATACCTCACAACTCGTACAGAATGCTGCTGCAAGGATCAAAGAACTAGAACAAAGAAGTATGAGCACATTAGTTCTGTGTTAGGGTCACTTCACTGGCTTCCTATAAACTATCGTGTAGACTATAAGGTACTCCTCTTAACTTATAAGGTTTTGCATGGACTTGCACCTTCTTATTTGACTGATCTACTTCATCCCTATAATCCCCCATGTTCACTTCATTCACAAGATGCAGGCAACTTAGTAGTCCCTAGAATATAAAAAAATACAGCAGGTGGCAGAGCTTTCTCCTATAGAGCTCCTTTACTGTGGAACAGTCTACCCGTCTCTGTGAAGGAGTCAGACACGGTCTCAATTTTCAAGTCTAGGTTAAAAACACATCTCTTTAGTCTCTCTTATAGTCATTAGGTGCAGATGTGGAGGGGGCGTAGCAATAGAGACTTCTGGTGCAATGAGCTATCCTTACTGTCACCAATCATAAGTGATGATCCGCCCCTATCAGGACTGCTGATGATGTGGTGGGATGGTCTCTGAGTGCCCTCATGGCTGTGTGCTTCCTGTGCCACTCACCTAATTAGTTATGCTGCCCTAGATTACTTCTGCTGGTGCAAAAGTGTTGATATCACTCTACTCTTTCCCCTGATCCAGTGTGATATCTCCCCGGCTTCGTGGCACCTGCTCATTGGCTCTAATGGTTTTCAGTTTTTTTGATTCCCTCTGGAAAATGTCAATTGTGAAGCGCTGTGTGACAACCTGTTTGTAAATGGCGCTATACAAAAATAAAGATTGATTGATCGATTGATCGATGTCCAGTGGCACCATTCTCGTGTGCACTTTGGACGTAGCGCTACCTCCACTGGACAAACACCTGCTTAGTCACCCACTCTCCCTGATGTGTGGGCTGTAGCCATGACACGCCCACCCTCAGAGCACCATGACCATAAGCACACAAAGGTCTAATGACGAGAACAGCCCTCTCGTCCCATCATGACTTGTCGTTTGCCTGGAACAAATCTCTCACTGTACCGGGTTTGGTCTTGAAGAGTCACTGGATCTCTGACTGCACTGCAAATGCAATACATTGAAAATGCTCTGTGTGAAGAAGCACGTTTTTACTGTCAAGAGTGAAATTGAATTTTAACAAGTCACCTGAGCTGTTCTCAGAACAGTGTATGTCCAGCCCACCAGCGGAATGTCTTGCTGACACCGTGCACCGAGGTCTACAATTCAGCACGAGTCAAACTGTAGGGGTTTTCCCTTTGATGCTGAACTGTAACCTAACATCCATGTATGCTTTCAAATTCATCATTGCCTGGTTAAGAAATTCCTTTTCAACCGAGTTCATAGAATGGGCATGGAAGAAATTGTAGTTTCTGGTGATGACAAGCTTTTGAAGAATATCAAAATATTCTGCTATGGAGTCCATTCACACAACAATCGCCGGACAAAAATAAATCAATTATGTAATGCCGGTGCACTATTACCTTCCACTCCTTACATAACGAAATATTTTATAACCCTCATTTTCTTTGTATGCAAGAATGTTATGTCCTCAAATGTAAACCAGGCAGGTCAGAGCACACAGCATTGCTGAGAATGTATTTTCTAGTAATAACACAATCAATGTATTTGATGGTTAAAGGGGAAATAGACTCTGAGGACCACAGATCTGCAATTAAACATACACGCTGAATCAATAAGGATACCAATGGGAGAACACATGAATATTTATATGCCGGCTTCCTTCAACACCTAAATTATAATGGCTAATTGACTATCACATGGATGTTCCAGATTGGGGTCAAGGTTGTGGTCAGGTCAGTGGAAGAGGCCTGTGGTGCTAAATACCATTCCAACTGTTTGGAAGGGCTCTAACAATACAGGAAATCACTCCCAATGTTTTCTGCCAGTGGTATAACTGTAGTGTTCCCATATTTACACTTCTCACCAATACTCCACACAATGCAATGACTACACACAGTGGGAAGTTAGCATCCAAACACAAAACAATACAGCGCACTGCGATACAGTGGCTGCTGGAACCCAGGTACACAGCCTGCCGGGATCAAGGGGAGAAATAACTTCCCCAAGGTCCCAAGAACTGCTTTTTGGAATCCCGTCATCATCTTATTTTGTGTCTTATGCCTCCAACTGTTCTAAATCTGGCTTTTGTGCTGAAAGCGGCGCATGACCTCCCCGGCAAGGGAAAAACAACGTTGATAAATAACTCTGATTTGATTTGATCCAACTGAGTTTTTCCAAAGCAGCTTCCGAAGACTGCATGCATTCTGGACATGTAGCAGCTGTGGTAGTGTAGGGCAGCGCTGCTGGCATTAGAACAGTCCGGAAAAGGAACGCAAAGCAGAAGTGGGACTACGTTTTTTGTATCCTGCGCTCCGTGCAGAAACACAGTGATCCAAACGCGCCAGTTCCCCTTCTCATGACAGGGTGTCGAAAATTCACTTGTGGTGAATGAGGTGAGATGCCTTTTCGCTAGAGGAGAGAATTAATTGGCTGTCTGCATGGCGCTACATGCAGACAGCCATTAATCTTATTCTTCTCGTTGTGGCAGCTCAAGTTGCCCCGAGACGTCATCTCTAAAAATGACTGCCACACACGTTTAGCCCCGCATATTCGTAATGAAACTTTCTCCAACCACACAACAAAACCACACATTCTGGTAAAGGGACATAAAATGTAAAGCATGGGTTGTATCTGGATAATAATTACAACCATATAACAATTAAGCACATTCAACGTGAAAAGCTCAGCACTCGTTTGGTCCTTACTGTTGATTCTTAAGCAACATCCGATGCCAGCAGAGAGGAGGAAAAACAAGAAGATACAAGAGAGTGACCGTATGAAGAAGTGCACAAAATCATGGTTTGGCTATTAGGCCCCAGCGCAGGATCGGGGACGTGCCTTGTGGCCGTCCACTGGCTCATTTGAATAGAATCTTGTTTTGCGAGCTGAGTCACATATAAAGAATTACAATAGGAGGAGTACCAACACACCCAGGCGGCTACTCATTCAGAGAAAACATTAAACCTGTGTGTGTGTGTGTGTGTGTGTGTGTGTGTGTGTGAGATTGTGCGCGTGTGTAAACAAAAGTCAAAATTCCATTGTGTATGCGTTTATCGGAGTGAGTGAGTGTGTGTGTGTGTGTGTGTGTGTGTGTGTGTGTGTGTGTGTGTGTGTGTGTGTGTGTGTGTGTGTGTGTGTGTGTGTGTGTGTGTGAGAGAAGATGTGATCTGTCCCAGGTAAACTGAGAAAAAACTATTCAATATTTCTCTATAGGATTAAGTGGTGAGAAAAGTGTGCAAACGCATGCAGATATTGCACCTCCGGGTCACTGAACTCTAAAAGCATGAGAGTATAATACCAAGCATGGCAGCCAATACTGTACTCTTTTAGTCTCTGAAAGATCCAACAGAGCAGCATAAGGAACCATCTAACCAAATGACAACCGACTCTCACTCTGCTCTTAACAGCCGCTGTGCCTACACGTTTGGCCTATAGCACAGATTATGCAACAATGTATGAATATTCAAACTGTGACCAAATGAAGGAAAATCATATGTAGTATGCAACAGAGAGTTAGTGACTTTGATTTTACAGAACAGCAATAAAAAGGGACACAAGCCAGCACAGAGTACGGTGGTAAGAGCATAGAGTGCAATGTACAGGGCAGTGAGAATTGTAACTGTTCATTCAATTCTTAAACTGTTATCAAACAATTTGGAGCCCAGCCCGCATCAGTGGCATCAGCTGTTTCTGTTTGTCACACACAGCTGCACTTTGTACTTTGTATTATTAGACAGTTGAGAGGGAAGAACATTTCATAATGCCTGCGTTGCCACTGAAGGGCTTTGGAGAGATTTGTTTCAAAGCATCGAAGGGGAAAAAACAGCCGCAGAATTCAAGCCTAACACCGGTTAGCTACACTCGTTATCAAATGCTGAGCTGTGTAAAAGGAAAGCTGCACACGCTGTCGTGATCTACATACATAACTTATCGACGGAGTTGTATTTTGCTATTCATCCGCATCGCCTAATAAATTATTACACTTTATAAAGCAATATTTTAGATTTGGTGATCGCAGAACTAGCCGTACTGGGTGCAACTAGTACACGCTGTGAAAAAACAAACAGTCGTATTTAATTGTGAGTGAAAGTTAGGGACGAATGTTGAGGGAATGCAGGTCACTCTCACTCATACACACACCTAAGCCATCAGAAATGTCACGTTGTTTTTGGTTGACAGACAAGAGACTGAAGTGGCAGAACGTGAAAAGTCCCAGGTGGGTACAAAATGCACACGCTGTACTAAAGCTGAAATGAGTCAGCAGGCTTCACCTGTCTGGCCTGTGCAAGAAAGCCTATTGATTTTTCTGTAATGTTTCCCAATAGGCATCTCATGCAACCAGAGTGGGAACACACCTAGGTACATTAACCTTTGTGGTTAATGTTCAAGAGCACTCTTTCACAGCTAAACATATTGGGTAAGCTCTATATTAAGAATATATAGGATATACACAGAATTACTGTGTCATGTATTTATTTAATCCATATTTACCAGTGTACAAGACAATAAAACATTACAGTATTTCCATTAGTATAAAAATAAGTTACCGTTTTGGGAACATTACACCAACGACACTGTATCAGTGGTATCCGTGATGTCAACTCTCTATAATGCACACAGAAAGGTGAGTCCCTCTATTATTGAACCCGGCATTCCATTGCCGGAACTCCTGAAGTTCCACAATTTCAACTGCAACCGAAACACCTCAGCCCAGCCAGGCAGTAACGCAGAGTAAGCGGTCTCCTGAGTGACAGTGTTTCTGATTACGCTGTGCTATCCAATACTGCACTGCTGACTGAAGTCATCACTGCTGTTACCATAAATGTGCGACACAATTCACGTTACAGCACATGATTTTTGCACACCCAAAAATGATCAGGGATAGCCTACAAGCGGACACCACTCTTAAATTAAAGGCTAGTTGTATTTTCCTTGAAATTGCTCATTGATGCTTGACCTTCCTAACACAGCAGCAACTGTAATGAAATAAAATAAAAATGCATTATAATGCTTAAATCCACCTGTGCATGTTATGCAATTGTTCATATGTTAATTTATGTAAGGGATGGCTGTACAAACCAATACTTTTCATAATCCAATATATATACCCAACCCTAATATGGGGTACTTCTATTCCAAAGGGTACTCAGGTCTCCAGTGGAAATAAAAATGTGAATATAAACTAATGCAATGGCTGATTTATTCAATATGTTACTCAGCTTAATTACTGTATTATTTTACTTGCCCTATTCATTTTCTTAATATGCTGTTAAAGGTTTTGGAGCTACCCATTACTCCCAATTTAAGAATTGACCAGAATTGAAAAGAGGAAAAATACCCATACAGAACAACTTCAACCCATTTACTGTATGATCTGGAGTAAAGTTTATAAAAAAAATTAAAAATAATTTTTAAAAAAGTAAATCCCAACACTAGCATAAATAAATACAGTCCGACACTGGGGGGAAAAGGTGTCAAATGTAAAAAAAAAAAACTAAAAGGGTCTGTGGCAAATTCAGGGCGGTTATAAAGCTACACTGTGCACCACTGTTTACACTTTCCGTGGATTAGCATTTTAATTCATTAAATTTTTTGATTTATTACATAACATGTTCAGCTGTTATTTGATCGTTCATTTTAAGTTAATCGACATGCACAATTGTATCCTATTTCGTGAATAAATAAGTTACGTCATTGTAAATAGCTATTTGCAAGAAATGGATACAAAATTGAATAGAATATTTTATACTCACAGTACAATGTGTGGAAATGTGGCATGTTGCTACTTCTTGTCAGTTAAGGTGCTAGCTATGTATCCAACTTTACAGTGCCTTGCTACATAATAACAACATTAACGTTACATGTGACATTTTTTCACTCAGTATTTAATGATGTCCAGGAAAGTAGCTAACAAGTTAATAATCCAATAGCTGGTTGTATACGGTGGCTACCCAGCTAACTAGCTACGTGTTGAACAAATCCTCCACAATTAATCTCAGCCACAAAATTGTACTCGTGTCGGGTCGAAGGTCTAGCTGTGGTACGAGCTAGAGGGTTATGTTAGCTAACGTGTTCACTAGAGATGGCAAGCCAAGTTAGCTAATATACATACTACTACTGCATGCAAGCATGCTCGTTATATTTCGTCAACCAAGTACTAGTATGGGCTCGAGTATTGCGAGCAAGTAGTCATAACCTTACACAAGATTCAGTCTATCAGTACGTAAAATAAACATTTAGATAGCCAACTAGTCAGCTAACCAGCTCGGCAGGTAAGTTAGCAGTTGCAATCACAGACGCTACTGAAAGCGAGCTGGTTAACCAACGTTATGCAATTCGGTTGTGCTTGAAACGAAGTCTCCCTTGGACGTGCAACGTTAGATTGCTTTTCGTGGCACATCATATGCCATTTAGCGCAGCTAGCAAAGTGTAGCTTGCTAGCTAGTACTCGCTACGTAAATAGCGCCATCCTATCTGGCTGATTTGTGTTCACAGAAAATATTGGACTAGCTTGCCTGTGTTGAGAGGACAGTGGATTTTCTATTGATATACAGCCACGGCATGGTAGCTAACCAAAGTATGCACACATAAGTTATTAGCCAGTAAAGCAAGCGGAGGGCACTGCGAGCGAGCTGGTCGTACTTGCTAATGGAGGTTGCATATTTAGGTAGTGCTAGCACCTAGCGTCAAAAATAGCCTTGGGTTAAGCGAATAGCTGCACCCGAATAATCTTTTCCACGCCCGAAAAACTTCATAGCTTGCTAAAAAAAAAAAAGTATTTTATTACCTGTGAAGTTCCGAAGCCCGATGGCGTTTTTATTTACCCGACAGGACAACACCAAAACTGGACACCACCAGTGAACTGACACAGAGGCGGAAGTGGGTAACAAGGACGGTCTCACTGACACGTCCTGCGGCCTATCGCGTTTCAGAGCAGGGACCGCCTGATTCCTGTTCGTGCGTCTGCAGGTGAGGAAGGGCAGGCTGCCGACTGACGGGCAACGTTTCGGACTAATGATGAAGCAGAATAGTCCCACGCACAGATCGTTATTGCTAGAGGATGGATATTCTTCAAGGGGAGGTTGGCTGTATCTCGGTTATGGACATAAGTGATAGGATAAGGAAGCCAAGGGATGGGGTGTTATTTTAAGTGTGTCCATAAACGATATTTCTCCGGGTTCCAAAGGATTCAGTACTATTTGAGCTGCATAATCTATATTAAATTTTCGTTGTCGCTTCCTGTTTTAACATGTCCAACAATCACGGCTATAGCTAGGTAGCTACTACTTTATTGCACCTAGCTGTGAAATCACTTAAGCTATATTCGGATTGTTTTATAAAAAATTAAGAATATTTTTTCCTTTAGGCTGAGTTTTGTTCAATTGAAGGGGCGAAGTATGGATATATAATCATTTTAACATAATATACTATAATATCTTAAATTTTGGTGAAAGATAAATCCAAGATTTGTGAGTTATGGAATGGCCCTTACTACCCTTCAGTCTTCTAATTCATATCTTAAAAGAAAAAAACATTGTTAGGAACGCACATTACAGTTTTTGACTATGACACTAACAGGTGTAACCGGATGTTCCCAAGATTATGTGGAAAAGAATTCAAGCACCCGAGTTGCTGTTGGAGAGATAAAGCAACATGCTGTGCATTATTTATGAGTGATAAGTGAGGTTCGACTGTATTATCCACCACATCAATAATGGAAGCATTCAGTTACTGATATCCCCATCAGTCTGGCTCCTGTCCCAAGAACATCATGACAGAGCTATAAGTTGGCACAAGCCTGTCACAAATACGCAATCCAAGTCTATAACCTGCAGAGGTTATACAGGTAACTGCCAAAATAAAGGCAACAATTGAGTAAATGAGGGGTCCTTTAAACGGGTGCAGTACCGCGAGTGTCTGTCATGGGTGTCACAGCTGGTGCTGGAAGATATGCCCTAACCCCCCCCCAGGTTAACAAAGTGTTGACTTTATTTTAGCAGTTACCTGTATGTAACAATGAATTATTGTATGAGATTGTGTGTTTGTGTGTGTGTTTCTGTTTGATAAAGAGAGAGAACCTAGTATTTGTTCTGTAATGTTGAATTAACTTTTATTTGTTGTTCTGTAATGTTGAATTAGTCTGTTTGGTCTCCTGGTCCAACTGCAGAACATTGATTTGATGAGACAAGCTCCTCTTGAATTCTCACTGTTTCTCTCCATCTCCGTGGGCTCGGGTACAGTCAAACTTTTGGAATCTCTGAGAGAACACAAACCTGCTTGTCTGCCCACACCCACCGAGCACAGGGAGTTTATTAATAGCTGTGCGACAGAAGACAATTTGCCATTCTGCATAGTGAAAGTATACATAATTATAGCCATTGTTATTGCAGCATCGCTTCAGCAGTTCATAGCAACCAAGAGCAATAGCAGTGAACTCGCCCCAGAGAAGCAAGTCTTTCATTAAGCATTATGCACGGTAATTACACAGTGAGCCATTGATGGTGAATGCTACAGGATTGCTTTATGGCAGAACTTTAGAGTAAAACTGGTTTTGTCTTGACAGTTTGAAGCTTAGTGTCATCATTTTTTGTTTTAAAACTTGTACTTGAGTTTTTACTAATCCAGTAAACAATGCAAAAAAACTTTACTTTGAAGGAATTAAATCCATCTGATTTTGAAAATCTTATCAATTGATGTATCAATATCAATTTCAGTTGTCTTGTCAACACGTTTTTCCTCTGTACAGCTAATGTGCTCCAGCTGATGACATAGATATCAATGAAAACTGAGAAACAGCTTCCCTGTCAATCCATTCACTTTCATGCCTGTTCCAGTTCAGGCCTTGCGCTTGAAATAGAACTTCCCAATATCACCATTAGATGGGGTTAGAGGATTATGGTACTTAGAAGATGTTGGCGGCTCCTTAAAAAAGGAGAGGTCTAAACTCTGGCTTTAAGTGATATAACATAAATAACTGTTAATTCCTAAAAAAAATAAGAACTATTTGTCAGATATTCTGATTGACAAAACCTTTCCTGTATATTTTTTGACAGATTAAACTGAAAAAATGATGGTTGATAACAACTCTCTTTATCTCTGACATGGCTTGTTGATTACTACTTAGTAAAGGCGGAACACATACAAGTAAATGTGTACTCAGAATGGCAGTGTGTGGAAGAAATCGATCTTGTCCTAAAAATGGGGCAGGATCTTATCTTGAATAATGTCTACCTTCCTCAGTTACTTTGTGATGTCATTGGCCCGCTCTTTTTGTCAGCTTCATTTCTCACATGTATTCTCTGCAGGGGGCTGGCTAGTGATATGCTACATGTCAGAGGAAACGGTGGCATTACATGCACCCAGAACACACTTTCTGCTTCCAAAGGAACTACTCCACCATGGGGAAGAGATGAAAGACAAGCCCCTAATTATCATCATTGCCTGTGAGCGTGATAACTCCCAAACTGGTATGGAAAGGCAAGGTTTCTTATTTTCGCATGAGAGGTGCAAACACGGCTACGAGGAGTTCAATTGTTGTGATTTTATTAGCACTACAGGCCATGGTGGGACTGAATGAAAGCTGAAGCAAGGTTAATTACACAAATTGTACCAAAGGAGATATTATTACTACGTAATTACTGCAAGCAGGTAAACAGTGTCAAAATATAATTATGTGTTATTATAGAGCAAGGTTCAGCTGCCATTCTAACCACCCCAGAGTCAAACTGGCTGACAGCTTCCTTTGAGATGAATGCCCGGTCTTGTCAACAAACTTGAAAATATAGCAATTTTATCAATATTTCTGTTGGTATAGTAATGTTATATGTTACTGAATATCACTTCCCCAAAATCTAATATCAGAATCTATGTTTCCTGACATATATAGTACATTATAAAGTACCTATAAAATATCTCTAATTTCTATAACTTTTTGTAGTCTAGTGATTTATCTAGACCTGTACAGTGTGCTCCTATTTCCTATACAGTTGCAATGATCATCCTACCATTTTCCATAAGGCATCATCATTATTTCTCGAGAATCATATTTGTCATCACGCTATAGTCAATCACTGAATACTTATTGGATTGCAAAGACACACAGTGAATTGAGAATAATCAATTCTCTTTTTAACTTAAACCTGACTGTAACTATTGAATACGGAGGCCTTGTGATGTAGTAGGTCCAATAAAAGGGCTACAGCATCCGTGGGAGGACTGTATTTATAAACAGATCGTTTGGTAAACACTTGTATAATTATCCATCTTAAGGGAGTAATATAAACATCAAGGATACATTTAAATTGGAATTATGTATACATGTATTCCACTTCGCGATGTTTTCCGTTGTGCCTTCAAGGCGAGCAAATGCACAGCATTGCATAAAATACATTAGATCGTAAATACCATTAAAATGGAAAATTATATTTTCCCCAGAACTGTTTAATAAACTAAAATATATTGATATGCTGTGTGCCAATTCGTTTGGATGGGCTTTATGCAACTGACTGTATGAACCCTGGGGGACACTCAAAGTTAATCAAGAATCTCATCAGTCACTGATGTACCTGCTAGGGACTCTTAAGAGTTTCCGCAATAGAGTTAAACAATAAAGCTCGTGGAGGTTAACTAGCCCACTCTGTCACCTGGATGTATTACAATTAACGTTGCATTATGGGGCAAGTGTGGGCCATTTGATATATGTTACACCTTCAGTTATTTAAACCATTCCACCACAGCCTCGAGGTTTGTTGATTCATTCCTTGAAAGCACACTCATTTCAGACACATTAAATATGCTACAAAATGACAACATGTAGCTACATTATATAAGCATGATATACATTAGCGCATTTAATCTTAAGTCTTGGCGAAGCTTGCATAGAAAATACCATCTCGGGAGATAATGTATGGTTTTATTCAAATAGTAATACTCCCCTGCTGAGTGTAATGCCGTAAAAGTCTATCGGTGTATGTGTCTTTAACAAAGAGGACTATAATTTGATGAAATGTTCTCGGGGGAGAAAGGACGGATTCAGTGATTAGAACTAAAGACGTGAATAGGAGAGGGAATTTGATACCGAAAAATGAGGAGGCGTGAAAGAAAGAAAGGAAGCCGTGAGTGAAGAAGAAATGTAAAACTCAGAACGTGCTTTGGAGGAGGGTAAGATGGGATACCAAACTGAAGAGAGGAAACCAAAGTAGACAAGCACGTGGCGAGTGACAACTTGCACATCTTGAGGCAACAGGACATACAAACTGCATTTCCGCACCGTCAAGCACAGATAACTAAATTGTGGAGAATCTATTGTTAACAAGAAGCCTTAAATTGATTTATTTAGATGCACTTAAATGCTGAGTTATAATAGCCAAGATCAAACTATTTTCATTGTGTGCGTGTGTGTGTGTACGTATAGCCTACGTGTGTGTTATGTCCGGCAAACGTACAATATTTTATAACTATTGTGTTGCTGTTACAATAAAGCGAAAAAACAGTCCAAAGTCATTTACAAATTACATTTTTTGTTTTGTAAACAAATATAGGCTAGTACAAGTGCTGATGATAACTGTGCGTGATTCCGCAGGTAAAGAAAGAATAAACGAGTAAATAATCACCGGAGACTAACTCGTTACTCCCCGGAGACCAGCTCAACAAAAAAAAAGTTAAAGGAACTTCTCGTGATTATTATGTTACCTGTTACATTACTAGGCAGGTCGCTGCTGAAATGCGTTATTACACAAGCCGTCTTACAGCCGCGGTGGCAGTAGAGAGTTTTCTGAGTGATGCTCAGCCCACAGTTTCCAGACACCGATTCGTCACATACAGACCCGCTATAGTTGGGCGGAGGAAAAACCCTCCTGGCACACTGCTAAGCTATTTCCACATGCAGGCACGGAGCAAACGGAGTCGCAAGGGAAGACAAATGCGATTTTTAAAAAAGAGAACAAGAGAAGATCAAAAGGGATATTAACCAAGAACAATAGAAAGATAACCTACTGTATTTCAGTAACTTAAGTATATTTCTGCTCTCTCGGATTGCATTTAACACACCCAAACTGTTAAGTCGTAGCCCATTCGTTGAGGGTCGAAAAAATATCTTAACTTCTGCAGATTGTTTTTTTTCCTGTTTTGTTGATTGTGTAAAATCGGAATGAATGACAAAGACAAAGGTTGATGTGAATTCGCCTACTCATTTTGTCTCGCCTAAGGAAAGGAGACACGGGCACAAAATGGAAAGCGGGAATGGGAGCAGCGACATTGGGCAGACGCAGCCCCAAGAACAGCACCAGTTTCAGCAACAGCCGAGTGTCCAGCCGCACCAAGCCAACGAGAAGAAGAAAATAAACCGGGCACCGTCGCCCGCAAGACCCAAAGACGTCCCTGGATGGTCTCTGACCAAGATCAGAGGAGGAATTGGCGTTCCAACCTTAAGTGTTAAACCCGGAGCTATACATTTGGGGAGCCGAGTGTCTCGGCGCAGCCCTGGCAGTGGGAAGGAAATTAAACCTGAAAAAGGAAAACTCTCCGGGAAATGCTTGCTATCCGTCGCCGGTTCTCAAAAGAGCAGCGGGAAATCGTCAAAATCTAGTCGGAGGAAGATATCCGATGCCAGCAACGCTTCCGACGATCTGAGCAAAGACTCAGGTTGCGCCCCGGGTAAGCTGTCGCCTACAGACAGTAGCTCAGAGCTCTCCGATTGCGCTTCGGAAGAAAATAAACTTTCAGCGGACGCCCTAAGCAGCGACACTGAATCCAGCAGCCGTGGTGGGGGAGCTGAGGGGGAGAGTGCAAGCAAGGATCATGGAAATGGACGATCAGACAGGAGTGCTCGAGGTGACCATCATGCAAAAACCCCCGTGGATAAGGACAGACTCTCCCTGGGAGTGGACACCGGGGAGGGAAGCATTTCGCCGGGCGACGAACGGTCCCTCGCCTCCTTTGACAGCCGGATGCCTGTTAGCACATCCCTGGCGTTTTCTGACCTGACGGAGGAGTTCATGGATGGGATGCATGAAGAATTTGTCAGGGAAATTGAAGAACTAAGATCAGAAAACGATTACTTAAAAGTAAGAACTAAAAGGCTTAATTTTTAACAAATAGATTATAGTTGCGTGGATATGAATGTATTGCTTGAAATAACTCCCTGTTACACGTTGTCAGGTAGACAAAGTAAATGTAGACAGACGTGCCATGATGCCATGGGTGACTCCTATTGGCGGGTAGAATTTTCGTTGTTTACTTAGTTTTAAATCGCAAAACTAAGCAGTATTTAAAGCTAAATGGATTTTATTAGCCTACTGCTTTTCAGAATCATTTGTCTCTTAGTGTGCAGCATGCCATGTTTAGATAAATGCCTCTTACGACTCTTATATTTTGGTTACACACCCTTTGATTGATTATTGACTTCTCTAGTTTGTTTCACCTTGAGACTGCATGGGCGCAGCAACGCAGACTCACTGGTGTTTCCCCTGCATAGAGAAATAAGAAATACTATTTTAGCATTAATATTTCCACATGATTTCCTTGTCCGTGTTACTGAGTTCGGAAAGCATATTGTGTGCTGTTAGAACATTAGCGGTGAACTATGCCCCTCCTCAACGGCTTGGCTCATTGTGGTAGCCAATAAGACAACTCCACTAATTGCATATTGTGTCATCCAATATTATCACTGACATACGGCAGAATAAGCATGCAATTTAGAGTATAGCACACGGGTATCTAACAAATAATTTTCCTACAGCTCCATAAATACATAGACCATGTCACTAGTGTTCTGAGCCAGCCACTGAATTTGATTGACAGTTGATTATTATTATTTTATTTGAGCATTTCTTGATATGGATATAAGCAGGTCAAGATATGAACATACAATTCGCACACAACGTAAAATGGGGTTAACATGTACCAATTAATAATATATGTCTTTATTGATCATACCATTTTTGTTGTTCAGCTATTTTGTGACCTTCACCACACCTAGAAGCTGAAGACTCTTAAGCTCTAAGACTGAAGGGAATATTTTTCCCCCTCGTTTATTTAAGTGAAAATCAGGTCACGGCATTTGTTTACGGTAGAGGGACGAGACTTTATATTTATTTCATTCCTCGTGTAAGTTTGCCTGAATTATGCAGCTGTGCATCGTGGCCCCCAGCCGCGTCCAGATGCTGCAGTCGAACGCGCCCACTATACTCTACACACTATTGTTTATACCAGGCGGACCACGTGATCCGCTCTGCAGTGGGTGACCTATATTCTCGCGCCTTGTGTGACAGCGCGCGGTAGCTTTCCGAATATTAGTCCGCGATAAAAGGGTTATATTTACTCCACACATTCTCCCGTCCTTATAAATACTTGATCTAGCTTATTACTACTACTACTGCAGGTTTTGTAGGGATTTGCTGTAATGCTTCATATGTGCTAAGTGGAGAGCACATAGACAGAGCCCTTACGCTGTGGTTGGTGATCGTTTTAATTCACTTAATTTTAACACAGGTTTAGGAATTGATTGAGTGTGCTAGATGGAAACTTTGCGATTTTAATTAATCCAATTATGTTGAAATGACCATGTAGCCTACTAAAATAAAGGAAAAGTGCTCTTGCATACAAGTCTGCAGCTTTCAGTTCAGATAACACATTGTCAATGCAAATGAAATCGACTGCATATATACTACATGTGCACAGCATTAAGTTATGCATAATCCATGTGCATTGTTGTGGAAAGATTCACTTGTACTGCACAAGCATCAAAATATTGTAACATTTAGCCTATTATTAAGGGTCTCATAGGTTTGACACAAATTGAAATAAGATTGCAGGGATTTTTTTACACACCAACACTCTTGAGCGTAGTGTGTTTTTTGGTTTTGAATGCTCATTACCACCGGTATAGCAAGAAAGTGAGATAATGAGAACTGAAGGATGCAATTCCTTGATGACAAATTTTCACGTTTAACCCACACATCTACATGTGCAATAGTCCTGCCCCCAGTTTGTAGTGTATAGTTGTTGCAGATAGTATAGCACACTACAATATTACTGTGAGCCACTGAAATCAGCCATCAGAATATTGTAGAGTAAAATGTCTGATGATGGCAAGAGGATGAGGAAGATTTGATGATAATGGTCATGCAGTAACAATTTTGATGATAGTAATTTGATGTGATGATTTTAACAGTTTGACAATGGTTTTGATTATGATTCAGATAGTAATGATTTTGGTGATGATGATGATGATGATACAGTAATGATTTTGTTTACAATATGGATAGTACTGATTTTGATGATGACAATCATATGACCATGATGATGATGATGATGATGATTTGATGATGATGATGCTATTGTAATGATGGTGATGATTGATGATGATGGTGATGGTGAACTGATTGTCATAATGGTGATGATGATGATGATGATGATGGGATGATGATGATGATGATGATGATGATGATGGTGATGGTAACTATTGTCATAAGGAGGAGTGATGATGGTGATGATGATGATGATGATGGTGATGGTAACTATTGTCATGGCGATGGTAAGGAGAAGTGACGATGGTGATGATGACGATGATGATGATGGTGATTATTGATTGTCATAAGGAGGAGTGATGATGATGATGATGATGAATGGTGATGATAACTATTGTCAAGGAGTGACGATGGTGATGATGATGATGATGATGATGGTGATGGTAACTATTGTCATAAGGAGGAGTGACGATGGTGATGATGATGATGATGATGATGGTGATGGTAACTATTGTCGCGATGGTGATGATGATGATGATGATGATGGTGATGGTGACTATTGTCATAAGGAGGAGTGATGATGATGATGATGATGATGGTGATGGTCACTGCAGGACGAGATGGAGGAGCTGCGGTCGGAGATGCTGGAGATGAGGGACATGTACCTGGAGGAGGACGTGTACCAGCTGCAGGATCTGCGGCAGCAGCTGGACCAGGCCAACAAGACCTGCCGCATCCTGCAGTACCGCCTGCGGAAGGCGGAGCGGCGCAGCCTCCGCGTCGCCCAGACCGGACAGGTGGACGGCGAGCTCATCCGCACACTGGAGCAAGATGTCAAGGTGTGTGTGTGTGCGGGGGGGAATTTTATACCTCTGACTGTCACTATGTGTGTGTGTGTGTGTGTGCATGCTTGGGAAGGGTGCTTCTTTTTAATATATGCCATTTAATATATGCCATTTAGCAGTGCTTTTATCTTTTAGTGAATGACATTTTTCAGTATATGTGGTCCCTGACTGTCTGCCAACGTGTGTGAGCCACAGGGAACCACAGTGTCACAAAACCGCAGTTTTTGTGACTGTCTATTTGTGTGTGAATACTGTGATGGGTTTGTCTATCACTTTTCTCACAAGTACACGCAAACACTTTTTTTGGTGTTTTTTTCCGATGACGCAACGCTCAGACACTT
The DNA here is from genome assembly GCA_029706075.1 of Aldrovandia affinis. NCBI lineage: Eukaryota > Metazoa > Chordata > Actinopteri > Notacanthiformes > Halosauridae > Aldrovandia > Aldrovandia affinis. Next base: position 678,852 of record JAINUG010000032.1, read on the forward strand.
CCCGTCCAAATGGGCGTAGGAGGTGTGACCTAACCTGGAGCAGGTGTGGAGAGGGGGTTGAGGATTTGTGCAATCAGGAGTTTGGAAGAGAAATGTAAACTACGGTCTTGCTGACTGGACTTTGCGTTTAGTTATTTTCCCCTTTCGGAGTTCTATTCTCGCTGGAGAAGGACGAAACTGTGCGTTCCTCTTTTTTTTTTTTGTCCCAAATAAAGAAACTGCTCCAACTGCTCCTTGAGATAAGAACACCAGGCCCTTGGCTGTGGCCTGAAGATTGGGCTGGCGTGGTCCTAATAACTGCTTCCTACAACTGTAATGAGTCCACCCTATGTCTTTTGGATTGTGGAAGCTGTCTGCCACCTTGTTTTTGTTTCTGTTTCATAATATACTCATTACACACACAACATTTGTTAGACCTAACCCTTTATTACATACCTGAAACGCACACATTTTGGGATTTAAGGGGAGGGTCATAATAATATATTGCAGAATGGAACATGTACATATGGGCTAGCACCTTGACGGTGGTTTATGGTTACCACTAGCATGTGACAGACCATCACTGTTTAGTTTGTCTCTTGAGTCAAATTAGTAGTCTGCATTTGCTTATTTGCTTTAAATATGGCTGTAAATAATGTTTCCTGGACCTACTTTGACTGGCTTTAAAATAATGAAACTAACTGCAATTTTAAATTTGAATGTAACCATCATGGTGAGTAATGTACCCAGTGATGTATTTACCCATGTTTATCTCCCTAAAGGCAGGTCAGTTGAAAGGAAAAGTATGTAATGAGCCAAAGTGAGATCTTTCAAATATCTTAGTAAGCAAGGGGGTAGGGGTATGGGTTCACAGCTAGTTTTCTTTATCCATCACCACATAATGAACGGCAGGAGATTAGCATGTAAGGCCTTGTTAGCAGGGATATTTTAGCGCTCGTGTTGTGTGCAGCGGCCCACGGCTCTGGTTACAGGTCATGAATTAGCAAAGTTCTGTCAACTTTTTGTGCAGGCGGGCGCACAATGCAGCCTTTCTCAGCTGCCCGAGGAAAAGGGGGGCCGCGGCAGGGAGTTAATGATGTCATCTCCCTCAGGCTTGCCCTGCTGTCGCTGTCCCTCAGTTGAAATGGTTGTGGGGGAAGAGGAGAAGAAAAACGTCCTTCTTCTGCAAAGCTAACATTGTGCCTCTTTGTGCAGTGGAGCTGACTCTTTGGAAAGCAGCTGCATTCTTGTGTTAAAACTATAGCAGTGCATCAGAGGGCTAGTGCAGTAGGCGGGCCTGTTAAAGGGCCTTTAGCACAGGAAAAAGCAATGACCCCACTGCCTTAGATTCTGTAACAGTTTGGTAGGACTTCTCCAACAATTACCTCACTGTCTCCACTCCCTACAGACCCAGGTCTAAATTTGCACAGAATATTTTTTTCTTTCTTTCTGTTAGAATTAATCACCGCCAACCTAAATTTGTAACTTTCAAAGGTTAGTTTGAGAAGACTGCTGAAGCAAACCCTAAGAAAAAAACTTTTAAAAAAATAAATAAGACAGTACTACTTTTTAACAAGACAGTGTTCATTCTTCTTGAATCAACCCTCCACAGTCACAGACAGTGTAATAGTCATGTCTGTTCCCTGAATCACCCTGTTTATTAGTTCCCACGTCCTCTTCCGTTCTGCTGACCAGTTCTCCTTTTTTGGGGTGGGGGAGGGGGATGGGTTTTTTCTTTCTTCCATCTGGTCACTTCCTGTGTCTACTGCTCTGCTGCCCTGATTGCACGCCTCTAATAACATCAGGGTCATATTTAGCTTCCTTCTGAGATTCATTTTCTGGGAACCTCTGCTCCCAGATATATCAAGGGATTGCTTTACACGTCAGCCCAGTTGGAGTTGGCCTTAAATAATTCCTGAGAAATTGTTCACAAAAAGGAGTGAAGTGGCCAAAGGAGAGCCTGTTGCCATTTCCTGTTTGTGTATGTGGTGGGGGGGGTTACCTATTTTTAGTTTGTTTGTTTGTTCGGTGGCCTTCTCCAGACCGTATGCGCTGTTTGTTGTTTCGGATGAGAGAGACTGCATATCCTGTTGAGTGTGGGTTGAACCTCTTGCCCGCCTACATAGCAACAGCTGAGTAACAGGGTGGCGAGGCATGGAGGAAAAGGTTTCCCAGCATGACTCTGTCGATGACAGCTGGGCAGCAGGATCCTGAAGTGCAGGGGGGTGTTCTCCAGGCGTCACACAGCACCCTGGAGCTCTCAACGTTCTGCGGAACCTTTCTCATTCTCCCAGCGTTAGGGCGTGGCCGTGTGCAGATGTGGCCTATTGAATGTTTCAGAACAAGAAGCTATCCACTGAAGACGTAGATCTTGTGGGGGAAATCCATGTTTAAAACAGTACGTTTGACCTTTACACAAGCTTAATACATTAGCTGTCTGAAGGGGGTAACTGCCACATTCACATCCTGTTTAAGAAAACAAGATAATCTTGTTACATTGGTTTACATGCTGAAGCGGTTACACCTGGTCAGGTTCTATTTGTGTATGTTGTAAAGTGGCAGGTGTCTTTCTCTCTCGCCTTTGTGGACTTTGCTGTAATATGCAAAACGCTGGAGATAAAATCAGCAGCGGGGGGCTGTTAAAACTGCCGTGGAGAAACATGGAGCCGTGAAAAAGCTGCCAATCAGGAGAGCAGAGAGAGCTACGTCACGCATCCATAACATACATGCACGCGCACACACACACACACACACACACACTCAAATGAAAGGGGCCCTTTGATGGGTCTCCCTTTTGCTTATGTTGTTTGTCAACTGGCCCACAGGGTGCTATCTAAAGTATAACAGCACCCTGCGCGGGGGGGGGGTTGGGGTCAGGGTTCGGGGAGGGGCACGAACTAGACAAATGTGATGTTTATTATACTAGTGACAGCTTCCTTTCACACTCTCGTTGAGCACAGCGACAGCATTCAGGTCACGTCTCACTGTTTTCCAGCTGAGGCGGTCTTTGAAAGCTGCTAGCACCCAATAACGGTGCCCTCTTGAGGTGTGTTCTTTTTTGCATATCAAAGCAACACCTTTTGGGGCAAAACAAAGCCGAACTCAACGGCGTCGGTGAAGGCTGGGAGGCCTTGTAAATCGGTGCCACTACTCAACAGGCCTCACTCTTCATTCATTAATAGAGGCTTTTGTTTACTGTAAAGAGCTGCAATTACGATATAAGACAGCGCTATGGTTTAAGAACATATTCTGGACACCCTCCAAGCCATTAATGGAAGAGGAATATTGATTTTGCAATATGGCCTGTCCGCCTGGCTCATACCGCGTACGGTGGAGGGAGGGAGGACCAGCGGCGGGTCCTTTGGCCCCCGTCAAATCGGAGTGGCGAGAACAGGGATGCGTCTGTGGTGCTCTCCCAGGGCACTCACAGAGGGGCATTGTGGGTCGCAGCTGCACGCTGGCCACGGTTCAGCGCGAGGGTCCCTCGCTCGGCCGACGCATAACTGGGCCCTCTGTGCCGTCACTCGGCCGCGCGCTGAATAGGATCAGCACTTCCCTCCGCTCCGCTCCACACCAAAGACGGCCGCCTCCTTTGGCTTTGTTTATCATGTTGAGAGAGAGAGAAAAGGAAGAGGGAAACCTGGAACCAAATTGTGCAGAGCGGAGAGACAGTTATAAAAAGCCATAAACCTTTTTTTCAGTAAACAATTTTAAATGTCGTGTGAGCGCCATTGTTTGTACAGTTGCGGTTTGCCTGGACAAATATTAACAGAACAAAACATGTCTCTTCAAACATCAGGGAATGAATATGATCATACTAAATCCCCATTCTAAGGCATCATTCATTCCAGTGACTGTCAATGCTGCACAGTGTCCTCTATGCTCTACAATGTACTGTGTAAATACATTGCCTATTGAGTTTGGGGTTTTCCCAAAAAGGTTTCACATATCACAAGTCTCCGTCATAAGGGCATTGCGCTGTGCATCCGCACCTGACAAAATACTGCTACAGATGCCAACATACAACTGCTCTTCAAGGCCTTTGCTGTGTGTGTACACTAACATCTCGATGGGTAACGCATGCATTGGATGTTTGTGGAAGCAGAGGTGGCCATTGTTCCCTCTCTATCTGTGTATTTATGAATGTCTATCTGGGCCCGCGATGACCCGGTTCCCCTTCCTCTGTCTGTCCCAGGTGGCGAAGGACGTCTCCATCCGCTTGCACAACGAGCTGGAGTCGGTGGAGAAGAAGAGGTCCCGCCTGGAGCAGGAGAACGAGGATATGCGCCAGAGGCTGCAGGACCTGGAGGTGGCCAAGCAGGTGCTGCAGGCCGAGATGGAGAAGGCCAGAGAGGTACGGCCGGGCGGGGCGGGGCGGGGCGGGGCGGGCGGGGCTCAGGCTGAGGCCCTTCTGGTGTGGATGTTGTGGTTTGGTTTGGACGGCCGAGCTGCGCGGGGCTGGATGTTGTGTGTTGGGTGGTTTGAGCTCGGCGGAGCTGTGCTGGGGTCAGTGTTAACCTTGGCTAGGTTATGGCTCACCCCGTCATAGGCCAGTTTGGATCACTGGGCTGGTTTGGCTGAGATGGGCCAGAGCTGGCTTGGAAAACTTGCTATACAGGAGTAACTTGCTGTGTCTTGCTATACCGATACGGCATGCGCATTGAGCCTGGTTTCAAGCCTGCTGTGTTATGAGCCACTTTTGCAATATTTTAAGAACATAAGAATGCATAATGACCACCTCTAGGCTCGTCATTTCCTCGTCTAAAGAACATCCAGTACTGCATCAAGCCTGGACTTGAATGTTGCCTCCACTACCTAACCTGGCAAGCTGTTCCAGGCACTGACAACTCTCTGTGCAAAACAATGCTTCCTGATATCCGTACGGAATATCATCTTAGTATCCACGCAGAATTTTCATCTTTTAAATGTGGCCATTGTCATTACAGACAAATTGTTAGAGAGTCATTCGAGAATTTCACTTTGACTCTATTCCTGCTGCGGGGATCACTCTTCTCAAAGGAATCAAAGAGGCCTTTCCCGTCGCTGTGGCCTGCTCCATGGTGATTAACCTCTGCTGTACAAAAGAAGAGCTGTCCCCTGCTGTCACATTGTGAGCAGAGGTGCATTGTGGGCAGACAACTGTGAACTTGGCACATGGTTCTGTGAGGTGGGCGGGACCGGGGTGGAGCTGGGCTGGCAGGGTGGTGAGAGAGGATTATTGGCATAGCTGCTGAATCTCATGGCCCAGCGCTTTTCTGTTCTCTCCCTGCGGGCGGCAAAGGAGCGACTTCTCCACTGGCGAGGAATTTCCCGAGTCGAAAATAGAGGCACGGGAGAGGGGGAGAGTGAAAGAGGCATGGAATAGAGGGAGAGAGAGAGAGAGAGAGAGAGAGAGAGAGAGTGAGACGGGGGTTAGAGGGATTGAGGGAGAGAGAGAGAGGGAAAGAGACCGAGAGAGAGGAGGACAGGGAGAGAGAGAGGGAGAGGGGAGAGATATAGAAGGAGAGAGAGAAACTATTTTTTGTTGTGCTTTTTCTGTAATATATATAAGCTTTGCCAATGTGAATATATGTTTGCCACACCAATAAAGCAAATTGAAAAAAATGAAATTGCAAGAACGAGAAAAATAGAGAAAGCTAAAGAAAGACAGACCCATGTAATCAAAAAAGATAGAAGGACCAAAAATGTGTTTACGTCCGATTGAATGATTACGCTCTTAAGTGCGGATTCTGTTGGAGCTCTGCGGGGCCTGGCGGACAGGGGGGGCTCCAGGAGGGTCTGACGGCTGTGAAGCTGTCGGTGTGGACAAGGTGGGGGGCGAGGGGACGGGAGGCAACCGCTCAGGAGGGGGCTGACAGCCTGCGCTCTGTGTGTGGCCCTGAGCGATCGAGAGGTGTCAGAACGCATCCCGCTATCTGTCCCGCAGAACCCTGTCCTGTCCGCGAATGCGAGGCACAGGGAAGCGCACGCAACTGCGGATTTGGACTGCGAGGTCGACAAATCCACTGTTTACACCATTTCGTTACTACAATAAAGCTTTAAATAAATGCACAAAAATGTGGAGATTGTATCTTCCTTGGGAAATGTCTTTGTTTGGTCAGGGTGTCAGTTACATCGCACTTCGTCATGACAATTTAGAATGTTTTCAACGGCAACCTGCTTGCACTGCATCAGAGGCGATCAGCGTTTTGTCTCGCGAGTGGGCCGCGGTGGACTGTTAAACCGCTTGAGAGGGTGAGGGTTAAGAACGAGTGGAGATCGAGTGGTGGGGCCAGCCCTTATTTGAACGCCCATGCCATCAAAATGGAAACAAAAGGCTGCGGATAATGGAATCCCCCCCCTCTCCACGCCACCGCTCCCTTCCTATCTCTCATGCCTGTGCATTGATCAGTATTCCAGCTATTCCATACCTCCGAAGGCAATTAGGCTAACGGGGGGGTCTAGAGCAACAGCTGAAATTGAGAGGAATAAGACTGAGGTCGCTCTGCAGGGAGTCGGGAGGTGGACATTGGTTGTTTTGGGGGGGATGGGGGTGGACTGGTGTTAACTGGCGTAATGGCTGACCGGTAGGGGAGGGGAGGGGAGGGGAGGAAGGACGGGGGGATCTTTGTCAGAGAAATTGGAAGGTTTTTTGAGTGAGAAAGAGAGAGAGCATTGTGTTTTTTCATTAATTTTATTGTGCGTGTGTGTGCATGTCTGTTTGTGTCAGCATGCATGTGTGTTTTGTTTGTGTGTGCGTGTGTGTGCGTTTTAGCTGTGAGTTACAGGGGGGCTGTTTGTGGACACAGGTTCCCTTTCATTCAGACCTCCTGCGCAGCATGTCATCTGGTGACCCCTGTGTGTAGTAGCCCCCTCTTCAGGCTCACAGTCCTCTTATTTTTATGCCCATTTCTTCCGGAAGAAATGGACATTATTGCTTTAAAAAAGCACCAGGAAATGCCATTCTATTGTTTTTATGTGCGGGCGTACCCGTCCTTGAGCTGAGAGCGAGTTAGAGAGAGGGAGAAGAGAGGAGAGAGGGGCACAGCTGGGAGAGAGCTGGAGGACAGCTCTCCAGTGGCCTGTCTTTTATCTGGTTCCGTCAGCCTGCTGCCTTTTAATGTCTCCAATTACGACAGATCAACTGGTGCTCCGTAAAATGGGGTGAGGCGAAAACCTGAGCGGCAGATGCAAACAGGGAAGTGGCAGCGTCACAGCGATAATCTCCTCCAGATGGGAAGGTTTGTTTATTTCGATGCTCGCAGGCGAATTTGCTGAAATTGGTCAATCACCCGCTCTTCCTCCATTCCCGGACGCCCGTTGAAACGACCGTAGACGAGTTTGCTCGCCTAATCTCCATCCACCTGTCAGGCTGTGTAGCCCCATCGAGGCCGGTCCCCGATTGGTGCTTTGGAAGCGGTGTCACAGCGGGCCATCTCGGTCACGTTCACCCCAAACGTGTTTAATCTGGGATCCGGCCACCGGCCAATCCGGTGGCCCCATGCGACCACCCATCCGAAAACAGGTGCTGTCACTGCGGGGGTAGAGACGTCCATGCCCAGATTATCGATCCTCACTTCCCGGCTGACTGAGAGTGCTTTGAGTTGAGCTCGATCCTTATCTGAACCCCTCCATTAAGTGGCTTGTTCAACGTCTACCTCAAGGTGTGTCCTCCGGGTTCTGTCACGCGGTCGTTTTTAAAAGGCGCCGTGCGCTCACCAAGCCTTTTATCATCACAAGGTGTATCAGCAGCTGTTTGAGTGCCCGCGGTCCTTTTCAGAGCGACGTTTAACATGCGACCAACACGAAATAAACGCTCGTGACGAGCGGCTCAACTTCAAAGCGGAGCGGTGACGCTTCTTTCTCTGTTCCCCGCGATGGAGAGGGCTCAACACCCCCACGCCAGAGGGTCGGCGTTCAGTACAAACGGCAAAACTCTCTGGAGGAGAGAGGCTGGAAGGGAAGCGGAGGAGACAAAGAATCCTGGGCCGGTGCGTTTGTAGGTCAATACGCGCTGCGCGGAGAGGGGGGGGGTCCTGTCCTGAGGGATTGTCGGAGCAGTAACACCGCGGGCCGGGAAGGCTAGCGCACCAGAGCAGAGAGGAGAGTCACGGCACTCTCGGCTAGAGAGACGACACAATGCCCCTCCTCACCCACAGTCCCACTGAGACATTCATATCCTAAGGGCTGCTGAGTTGATTTAAAGAGGAATAAATGATGTTCTATAAGCGCTTATAAGACACAACCTTAATGACAAGTTTGGGTGTTGTGAAGTAGTGAGGTATACCCTGGACATGCCAAACAAAATGCCTTTCCTGGTTGTAACTATGGTTACGTGATTTGGTGTTTTAGTTGTTGTTCATTTTATGCTTCAATTGTATTTGTATCAGAAATTAAAATACATGCATTTTCCTGCCATGGTTTAGATCCACTCAACCACTCAAGAGGGCAAGGTAAATTTCAATAAATACAAAGCCATTCTGAGTGATCACCTTCATCCAATGGTGAAGCATTTCCATCCTGATGGGAGTGGTCTCTTCCAGAATGACAGTACTCCCAGCCAAAGGGCACGAGTGGTCACTGAATGGCTTGATGAGCATCATGATGTAAACCATATGTCATTGCCATTCTCAACCCAATTGAACACTTATGGGAGATTCTGGAGTGGCGCCTGAGACAGCATTTTCCACCACCATCAACAAAACACCAAATGATGGAATTTCTCATGGACGAATGGTGTGGCATTCCTTCAGTGGACTCCCAGACACTTGCAGAATCTATGCCAAGGCGCATTGAAGCTGTTCTGGGCAGCTCATGGTGGCTCAACGCCTTGGTGAGGTTTCTTTTATTTTGCCAGTTGCTTGTTCAGTTCGTTCAGCGGAAGTGGATATCTGCTGGGAGCCATTGTTGTCTAGAAAAGATCGAAACACGGAAATGCAGAGGAGGAAAAAAGAGAAGGAGCATAGAGGCAGGTCAGACGTTTTATTGATGGACTTACCTTTGCAACAATGCTTTGTGCGCTCTCTAACGGTTCCCCCGTGTACCCAACTCCAGCGGATACACAGGGGCACCGTGCGTGTGCGAAGCGGAAAAGCTCTGCTCCTCGAAATTGCAAATGAATATATTTTCATATATAACAGTTCATTTGGTGTGCTGACGGTGCAGCGGAGGAGAGCGGGCCCTTGTTACGCGTGCAGCACAGCGCAGTTGAAGGGGAAGAAGCAGCGACCGTTCAGAGAGACAGTGCTTTTGTGATTTTCTTTGAAGAAAAAGGCAGAACTGATTTCACCGTAAGTTCTGACTTATTTGGAACGCGTGCAGGAAAAAAAAAACCCAAAAAAAAAACTGCCTGTGATTTTTAGAGCTCTTTGTTTATTTTGCCGGAGCAGAATTTGTCAAGAGTATCAGAGATGATGTCCCCTTATTGCAATGCTCCAGTCCCAGCTGCGTGTCTGAAACACCTCTTCTCGAGCCGCTGTGAGAAATGGTCTGCTGCTCTATTTATACTTAAGTATCCTCTTGGGGATCAAACCCAGGCCTGCCCCCCTCCCCCTGCACAGCCCCAGACAGAGGCAGTGACAATACCAGCACTTTACCATCCAGTATTATTGTGATCTATGACCAGCGTGTCTGCCGATGTTGCTGCAGCTGCTGCCGCAGAGGGCCGGTGTTCTGTAACCACTGTTGCGGCTGCTTTCGCTGGGTTGCCGTGGTATCTGGCACATTGTTTCCCTCGGTCCATTTTCCATGCTTGTTTTTGCTGTGGAGCCTTCTGAACGAGCCGGTTTTCTGGGTCACCTTTGAAAGAGGCAGTTCAAAATGTGTGTGTGTGTGTGGGGGGGACAAAGGGATACATTTCTGTGATTTTCTTCCATTTGTTGGCTCAAATAGGAAGGAGAGGCCGCGGCAGCTGATGCTGAGTTACGTTGCTAGTTCAGTAAATAGCAGCATATGCAGGTAACTGCTCAAACAAAGGAAACACAAACATAACGTGTCTTACTAGGGCATTGGGCCACCGCGAGCCACCCACCAGAACAACTTCAATGCGCCGCTAGGAAACAGTGTTTCCTTTATTTGGGTAGTTATCTATATGTGCTGCTCGTATAGTTAAAACAGATGATGGGCCAATGGTGGTGACTTCTCGTGCGTGCTTTGTGATGCAGATACCCAGTAGTCTCGCTTTAACTGTACGTGATCGGCAACCTCGAATGATTTATTTAGTTACTCGCAAGAATGCGTCGGCTACGTTCTCCGACAGTAGACTTGCAGACCTTTATGATTCAGTAATTATATCAATGGACTGGTGAACCGGCGCAGGGTGAGTGAATGGAAGCTTTATTGGATCGGAGCCAGTGATACAGGCGGAAGCGGTGGAATGCCGCCTCCAGCGGTCGACCCCCGGGTCACTCGTACCTCTCGTTACGTCCTGTCAGGACCTCCCGGGCTCGCGCGTGATGCTTCGGTGTGTTCTCCGCTTACGCCTGCGGCCTCTCTCTCCGCCTGCATCCCTGGGTTGAGAGCTAATCCGATTCTTGCCTAATCAAAAGGCTTTGTGTCTGGATAAAAGGCCCGTCTTACGTAAGATGTATCGCTGCGTATCAGGGAGCGAGGGAGAGCTTTTCTCTCCCTTAACTTGATTCCGTTTACTGTTTCGGACTATTGTTCTGAAGCAGACACAGACCGTGGGTCTGGTGTCTCGGTGCTGGATGTATTTTTAGAACTGTGAACCGCGCTCGAGGATAAAGCGCACATCTGTACAGTTCTTGGAATTTTTGGGGTGTGACTGTGTGTGTGTGTGTGTGTGTGTGTGTGTGTGTGTTTGTGTGTGTAATTTGTGCATGTACAGGTTTGTAATTGTGAGTGCGGGTGGTCAGCTGTCCTACATTAACCTCACATTCACACATTGATGGGACCTTCACCTCGTTTCGTCAACAAAGGGCCCCCCTGACGTGAGTGTTATATAAACCCGACCGCACGGGCAGCACCTATCCATCTCCGCCTCGGTGTGACCTAATGTGTACGGCTGGGATCAGGTTACCCGGGCAGAGTTCCGGAACTGTCACGGCGGCATGAGGTGGTGAACAAAGGCATGCCGATGATGAGGCATGAGATGACTTCCTCCATCCGTAGAGATAAAGTATGCCTTTATTCATCTGCCATTTAAAAAAGATTCCCCTACGCTGGTGCCAAATTACTAGTGACGGGTTATCAGCCACTCGTTAGTATGAACCAATTATAGTGCTTTGCCGTGGAGCAATGCTTTTGATTGGTTTGCGCCAGTTGGTGATTGACAGTGCCTCACACAGTATCGGGATGCTGAAGCCTCACCGTCCCATCGTTACACGCTTCTGACCTTTCACGCCTATAGAAAAGAGAGACGAGACACCGCGACATGGCCTCTAGACTGCCTAATGAATGGAACGCTGCCTTTTGTCTCTAATGTAAGGCTTTGTGTTTCCATGGGCAGGCTTCGACATTAGCTGATCAATACCCGTGGTGTACGCTCACAGTCAGCAGCATTCGTTTACGGGACGGCTCCCCCTCTGGCTCTTTTTCCCCCGCTCTTTTCAGCGTAACACCGCTGACATCGAATCTGCAGAAGTGTGTGCCGTCGAAGAGACGCGCGACGATCCACTCCGAGAGATGAACCGCTATTAAAAATGCACACACGTGCACCCTCTAATGAAAGAAGCTGAGACGAGGCGCGGCCCCGGTGCAATTTCCCATAGTGCTGCAGCTGCAGGTTTTTGGCGAAGGGCAGAGGCCCCCCTGAGGATCTCTGCAGATGCGCTCCCCTCACAGCTGACAGCACGCTTTATGGGGTTAGATGCCTGTCAGCCAGAGGGCCGTACCCAGTATAAAACCCCTGACAGTAAACGCACCTCTAATGATACTGTGGTGACCCTCATCCACCGTGCCACAGTCAATTGAAAGGGGCACATTTTTTGTTGTTGTTTTCGTGATCAATCATTTTATTGTTCTCAACAATGAGCATTCTTATATAAAGACAATTGCAGGCTCTAAAAACCAACCACCCCTTTCACAAGGATTCCAAAAAACCAGGAACCAGCAAGTGGTTCACTAGGCTGCGGTCGCTAGCAACGGATTTAGCAACAGAGCTTAGGAACAGGCCACTTTAATCTCTCAGCAATCAAGGGGTCGTATTTTACATAGTACAGTGCCCTTAACACAGTTTTTTCCCACAGAGTGTACAGTGCAATGCCAAGAAAAGCGGTTGAGAAAATATTATAGACACTGCAATGTGAGTCAAATGTGAAAAGACTACAGGGAAGAGCTAAATGACTAAATGCAAGTAAATAAAACAATAGCATTGTACAAACAGAACGACAAAAATAGCCTGTGGGTATACGCTGGCAATAACAGATACCAAATGTGTTTGGTGGGATGAGAGGGCTGCAAGACACATGCAAAACAGCATTTAAAACTGAATTGCATTTCAATAAAATAAACTGGACATGCAAACCACAGAACTCTTTGTTGCAGCGACTGGTGCTTCTATTGAGCGAGCTGTTAAACAATTTACGAGTGTGTGTGTGTGTGTGTGTGTGTGTGTGTGTGTGTGTGTGTGTGTGTTGTGTGTGTGTGTGTGCAAAGCCTGTGACGGTATTACATTTTCACGGTATGACAATCGTGTTACTCAATATTACGGCTTTCGGTTTTTAAGCTAAAAAAAAGTATCACACAAAGTTTACAACTCGACCAGTTTATTGTATGGCTCTTTGCAGATTTATATACCATTTTAATTGAAAAATAAAACCTAAAATGCAACTGAATATAGTTCACTCCTTGTAATTGTATATTTAAATCAATTTAAATCATTCACTTTATAAAAATATTGCTTTATCGCGTTATCAGCTTATCGGATCTAGTACTATTTTTAGCTACTCACTTTTTCCATCGTGGCATAAAGTGAAGGATGATGCTTACGCAGGTGGAATGCAAGATTTGACGTGTTCTCTCCTCTGGCCATTACATGTTTCCCACATTCTTTACAGATGGGAGATCCGTTCTCAACTACAACACCATCTTTTTTTATGAATCCAAAGTGAGTCCACACAGATGAACAAGCTTTTTTGGGGGTATATAATCATTACAGACCGCCTCGGTATCGGAATCAGCATCGGACATCGCAAGTTTGATAAGGGACTGCAAACTGAGATTTACGCCGTGTAGCAAGCTAGCTAATAACAGCTACCTACCAGGGTTGGAAAATGCATGGGAGCTATCTGAATGTGCGCAATCGCGTTGTAAACAAAACAAAATGCAAGAACAGACAGGTGGTGGTGGTGGGATTAAATGACATTAGCAGACACACCAGGTCCAGTATTATATCATTGAATATTTTATTAAGGGTTATTTAGACATTTTAGTAGGGTAACGGTTGAAATATTTTTTTCCCTGCATGAAAATAGCTTTTGCCACGTGATTTATTTACCGTATTACGTTAAGTTTATGATAGTACTATTTCATATTTTAATATCATGGTATACCGGTATACCATCACACAGCGACTGTGTGCATGTTTCTGCATGTGTGCGTGAGTGTGTGTGTGCATGCGTGTAGGCCACATCTCTTTAATATGATAAGCGCAGTGTAGCAGGTGTGATTGTGCCAATGAATGCGTGTGAGTGAATATGGGTGAGCGGGTGAGTATGTGCATTTTTTGTGTGTGAGAGAGAGAGAGAGAGGAGAGAGAGAAAACAGCTCAGCTACTGAAATTGTGAACTTAAGTGTCAAATGCAAAGTCTACATCCACGAAACCCTGTAATCCACAGGCGTAACGCTTGCTTATGCAGATGTTTCTTTTGGTCGGGATCACACAGCACCAAAGTCAGATTCTGAGGCTGATCTGGTTGCTGTTTTCCTGCGAGTGTTTTGGGGCCGGGGGGGCGGCGGCGGCGCTGTGTGCCCACTAATGAAGAGATGAAGTGAGCGATGTGAGGAATGCGGTGAGCATCAACGGCTGGCCTTTAGCGGAACATCCGCCAGCATTAACGGGGAGCGGGCCGACAGCGTAATGAGCATCCAGTCATTTGAATTCTCTAACGAGCTAGGAGCATATGCGCTCTGATTGAATTCTGCTGAAAGGAAGAGCATGATAAAAAGAAAAAAAAGGTTGTTTATGTCATTTGTTCATTTTGGCCATTTTGCAGATGCTCTTATCCACAGCGACTTGCACATCTTGCAGTCTTTTTACACATAATATATTTATACAACTGGATATTTACTGGTTAAGTACTAGTAATTAAATTACTGGCAATTCCAGTTAAGTACCTTTACTCAAGGGTACAACAGCAGTGGCCCCATCAGGGAATTGAACTTGCAACCTCTGAGTCACCAGCCCCATTCCCTAACCATTGCACTATACTGCTGCCCCAGTTCATGGGTGTGTCATCTTATTTTTTCTTTAGCTCCTGTTCATTCCCTTCTGCGGGGCGTTAACCGAGACAGGGAGTCGATTTGGCTTCCAACCACAATTTGGTTTATTAACACTGAGGCCATTCTCCTTTTCCTTCTCAGTAATTTCAGAGGCAAATTCCTCAATACAGAGAAGCTACCTCATCCATTATAAAATAGCCTGTATGGATTCAGAAATCCTGTTGCAATTTTTCCTGGCTCAGATCAGAGGTCAGAGGTACAAACATGGCACGATCTCTAACCTGAGTCAGCTTCCCAGGTCAGATGTAGCGGTCCGTTTGTGGAGTGGAGATCACGCCGTTCTCTACAAAACTATGATTTTTGAAAGCGATATCTTCATAAGAAAACCATCCTGAGGCTGGCAGATAGAGTAGCGGTCTAACCCACCACACTTTGGCTGGTCCGGTGTGGTGTGCGCTGCCTGTCAGGGACGCGGTTCAAAACCCGCGTCTCTACCAGACCGGCCCTGGTCGTCGGCCCGATCGGAGGCAGCGTTTGGCTGTCCGCCTCCGGTGGAGGGGAGGGTGAGCCGGCACGAGTCCGTCGAGGAGCAGGAAAAAGACGTCCGTGGTAGAATTCCGTCTCGGAAGAGGCGGATAAATTCGGCCCGGAAATAATGTCTCGCCCTGGAGGACGGGCGGTGGACTTGTGGGGCAGGGGGAATTGAGATAAATAGAGGGTATAATTGGCAACCAAATTGGGAGAAAAACGGGGGAAAAATTATAATATTTAGAAAAAAAAGAAAACCATCCTGAGATAAAACTATGTGGCAGAGAAAAGGGGGAAAGGAAGATATTTGAGAAAAATATATGAATGCTATAAAAAAACACATAATTGTTATCTTTTCGTCCGATTGTTGCAGCATGCACAATCACATGTTGCAGCACCAGTCAGGCATCGATTTTGAGACGCAGGTCACATAACATTTTTTCTGGACAGGGGCTAAAGCAAATATCCGCGAGACAATGAGCCCCGAGTCAATGAAGAACAAACAACATTTCTGCACATCAGAGGAGAGAGCAAACGATGAAACGCCACCGCGGCGCGTTTGATCCGTGTCATTGTGCGCCGTGTAAACAGCCACTTTGTCCCCGCGCCCTGTGGAGCGAGCTCTGCTCCCGAAGCCGTTTGCGTGGCGTTAATACGCAGTTGGTGGCGGTGCCGTTGGCGACGGCTGGAACAGGAGAGGGGGCGGGGGGGGGGGGCACACCTGCACCTTTAGATTATATCCCTTTTATTGAGTCAAACGTCTTCATTATCTCACTCTGTGAAAAGCCGTTCAGCCACGGCGAGCTCGAACGGTGCGCGAGGACAACGGCCGGGACGGGGGTTGCGGGGAAGCTCCGCCCTCCTCTAAGTGACCTTCGCCGTCTGTATCCTGAGCGTTTCCTCCGCGGGAACTCGCTGTTCTGAGTGAAAACGCTCTCCGGTGAATTGACGCTGACCTCCGGATACCCCTCGCCACAGATCAGCGCAGTCTCTCTCTCTCTCTCTCTCTCTCTCTCTCTCTCTCTCTCTCTCTCTCTCTCTCTCTCTCTCTCTCTCTCTCTCTCTCTCTCTCTCTCTCTCTCTCTCTCTCTCTCTCTCTCTCTCTCTCTCTCTCTCTCTCTCTCAGTGCACAGAGAGCAGGTAAGGCTGTGTTTGAGAAGGTAATTGTACACCTCCCCCACCCTCCACTCCACTCCACTCCACTCCGCTCCCCTCCCCCCAAGGCCCAAGGCCTCGTGTTTAATTAAAAAGCGTTTCACAACTCTAATTAAGACCGAATTCTGTTAATCCAGAAACCCTGCCGCTTCCTCCCAGAACCAGGTCCAAAGAAGGCATATGTTCTGATTAGTTATGAGTGGGCGGGTCTTGCATTGTGGGGTTCAGAAGACAAGGGTCTTTTTATAGACATGGGGACATTGAAGATGTTGGGTCTATTCTCGGCGCCGTGGAGTCAGTGTGTGGACAGAAGTCACGGGGACGTGCTGAGGGAGGCAGATGGTCACCGCTCAGGCAAGGCCCAGGTGGCTCTGGTTATCTGTTCAGCCAATGCTGCTGTGTGTGTGTGTGTGTGTGTGTGTATGTGTATGTGTGTGTGTGTGTGTGTGTGTGTGTGTGTGCTTGTGCATGTGTGTGTGCATGCATATGTGTGTATGTGTGTATGTATGTGCGCTGGTGCGTTTGCATTCTCATAAACACATGGAGCCTGGTCTGTGGCAACAGTTGCCAACGGCTCAGGTGTCCTCCAGTGGGGGAGGGGGAAGGGGAGGAGGGTTGTAAGGTTCAGATGTTAGCGAATCAAGAGCCTCCGTGGCGAGGACAATGGAAATACGAGATCCGCGTAGAAGGTGGGTGAAGCTCCATTCCAGCACCGGTATTTCAGTGTTTTAGTTCGTTAGGTCTCTGCTTTAGCCCTTTAGTTCTGTTGTGAATATTATAGCTTGGATGCATGGCCTTAATGCAGGTTTTTGTCTTTTATAGACACAAACAAACACACACACACACACATGCACAAATTTTTCATAATAAAATGCAGTCAAATGTGATAATTGCCTCTTGTACTATTTCACTACCATTCCAATTTAGGCGAGTTATGCAGATTCTCCCATTTGCTAATCCTGTTCCTTCCTGTCTCTGAAAGAGTGAGTGGAGTCATTTCTTCAGTCATTTTATCCACTTGGTTTGAAGAGAGGAACTGTCTCACTTCCAGTGGATTTCAAGGGTTTCCACTTCCTGTTTTCCCCCTTTTTTCCTATTCACAAATTTGTTCCGTTCGCTGCCACCATTAGCAGCCCTGCAACTGAGGACAGAAGCGGTTGCCATGGTAACCCATTATGGTCTGCGGTAGCGGTTGTCAGATAATGGGCGATGCAGCTCTGTCTGAATCCGAGTCTGTCGCCGGCTGGGGAATCAATCCATCCTGTTTAAACACCACTCTTTCTCTCTCCGCACTCATCCCCCAGAGAGAATTGCCTCTTTGTCACTGCCTTGCCGCTTCTTCGAGCCTCCTGCTCATGGTTTTTATTCCACTAGACACCGAAATGATGATAATAATGATGATGATTATTATTATTTATTTTTTATTATTTTTGTACTTCTTTAATATAGGAGCCTCTTATGGCTTGCATTAGGTTTCGGACTTATCTCTAAAGATTGCAGAGTGCTTGTGTCTTTCAATTCTGCTGTGGTAGCAGGCTATTGAGGGTGAAAATGGAAAGGAGTCTTAGAGCCCCTCACACACACATGAGCGCACACAAACACACACACACACGCGCACACACACACACACACACACACCTCCAAGCTCATTGTTGCACACGCATACCCAGGATAGCTGGGGATAGCCCAACGAACTGAACTGTCCTCATTGCCGCCAGAGCAGGGAAGGATCTGTTCCCAGATTCTCAGTGTGAATCCTGCGGAATGCTGAACACTGAGCCCAACCTTCAATGATCATCCTGCAGAACATACAACACAACAAAGACCTGTGTTTTCTGGCATGAAAACAATCAAACCTTTTTATTGTTATCCAAACAAATATCCGTTTTACTCCATCACATGCTGCAATAATGAATAATGAGGGTAAAGACTGTGCAGACAAAACTGGGATTATTTAGCAGTGGGGCGTGGGGGTGGAGATGGTGAAAGCTTTATTCACATAGATAGATCCTGTGTTATTTCTGGGGTTAGTATGTGGGTTGTTAAATAAAAAAACCAAATGAGGGACTCTAATAAACGTTAATATGATAATGAAATGGAAATAGTGTATCCTGTTTTTTGCGTTGACTACAGTCTGATTTCAGATTTCCATGTCACATTTCTATCCAGTATTGACAACGGAAGACGTCAGACTCTGTCTACTATCTTAGTGCGTGACAGATTCATTAAGAAAAACGTGAGACTCGTTCTTTTCCCCCACTTCTCAGGGCTGTGACCCCATCTATGTGTAGCGCTAGAGACCCACTGCACCATGAATCCCCCATCAAGCAAACTCAGCACATCTCCCCCTCTAGCCTTCCCTTCCCTCCTCCCCCTCCCGTCCACCCCTCGCACGCTCTCTTGTCTGCCTCCCTCCTCCCCCGCCCCCTCCTCTTTCTCTCTCTCTCTCTCTCTCTCTCGCTCTCTTTATCAACTGCAGGGTTTCTGGATAGCCAGCGGGGAGAAAAAAAATAAAACAAAACGTAATGAAAACCAACAGCGTGCGGAGCCACGCGTTCAGAGCATTAACGGACAAAATCATTTCTGGATCTGTTTGGCCTTTCCAACAGTCCTGCAAGAATGCATTGGCGTGGGGGCTTGTAGCACCGTGGGAGACGCTCTGCATCTCGGTCATTGTCTTCTCTCTCCACTCCCAAGCCTCCAACCAGATCCACTATCAACACGGCGGGCTTGTTGTGTATCTTCAGCGCCACCCTACAAGTTAATCATGTTTCTGCACTTCAAAGTGTGCAGCCACACACACACACACCCACACTCATGCCCAGGTTCAGAATGATCCAACTGACTAACGCCCTGCTTGTCTTTACCTGCCTCCATCTATGGAATCGCAGATGCCTTTCTCTCATCCTGCATGAAGCGGTTTGCATTTGCCAAGCATTGCAAAAGTTATCCAGTGGAACAGGCGAAAGTCAAATCATGCGATATCAATGACGTGTCCCTGCCTGGGGCATTAGATCCCGCAATCAGTTTAGATGGAGAGGCAAGCGCTCTGTGGCAATTCAACTTTTATTTTAGCTAGATTTAAAAAATATATATATTACATATCTATTCTCATTACTGTCCTGCACTAAATTACCTGAAGTCTATGTCATGTGGCAGGATTGCCCTTACACAACAAACATAATTGACATATATTGTAAAAATATAATATATGAAATAATATATTTTAATATATAAAAGGACTCCACATATGCCATTATTACTGTTCCAAAATATATCATGGGATTATTAAATGTATGGTAATACTTTTGACTATATGTGAAAAGCGGCAATAGTGTGTATATTGTCCAATATATTGCAATTATATTATTAACTATAGTTTGCAATGCATATAACAATATAATGTATTACATATAACAACGTTTCTAATGTCACCCAAATGCCTGTGTCATCCATTGATATCATTGTTATAAGTACATTCTGGTAATATTGTGAGAACAGTGTTTAACTGACACAAATAATGAATAGTAATAGTAATAATAGAATGTATTAGAAATCTAGCAATACATTAGATCTCCACACATTGAAAATATATTTTCATTGCATAAGGGCGGATTGTTTAACTCTGTTTCGTAAGTTGCACCTTCAAGTGAGGGCATGTACCTGGCTTTTTTATGTTGAAAGAAAGATTGCAGGATTACTCTTTATCAATAGCCAAATTCGCAATGTCCCCATTTCCTGTTTAGATCTGCATATTGTCAAGTCGGGTCAAGCTCTCGCTGACAGGCCTGTATCCAGAGATTATACACTGACTTGGATATCTCTCTGTATAGGGCCAAGGCTTTTAAAACATAAATGCAGGTAACAGCCTAGAGCTGTAGCTTCAAAGGTCTAGCACACCTTAGAGTGTAGAGAAGGGTGTGGCAGAGATAGGTGATCGTGGAACCTAATTAATCAGAGGAAGCGACGCGCAGGAAAATATGACTGCTAAAGGCCTTGATACAGTGCCTTACTGCGGAGCTGTTCCAGGTTGGATACATTTGAATGGTTTAGTCCTTGTTATAATATGTTAATCTACCCGCCAGTGGCCTCACCCAGGACTATTTTGGGCACACTCTTTGAAGCTCCATGGGCTCCAAGTGTTGGCCCGTCTTTGTGGATGGCGGAGCAGAAGCACAGAGCGGCCTGGAAAATTGCATCAGCCTGGCTCTGGGACAGAACTCTGTGGGATGGGCCGGCCTGGGAGTGGAGAGAGGAATGAGAGAGAGAGAGAGAGGAATTAGAGAAAGAGAGCAGGGAAGAGAGAAAGAAAGAGGGAAAGAGAAAGAGAAAAAATAGAACAAGGGACAGAAAGAGAGAAAGGGTAAGGAGGGCTAAAGAGAGAGATGAGAGACAAAGGAGAGAGAGGAGAGAAATTGGGAAACAGCCTGTGTTTGTGTGTGTGTGTGTGTGTGTGTGTGTGTGTGTGTGTGTGTGTGTGTGTGTGTGTGTGTGTGTGTGTGTGTGTGTGTGTGTGTGTGTGTGTGTTTGTGTGTGTGTGTGTGTGTGTGTGTGCTTATACTTTAATAAGTATACTGTACGTATCTCACTGGCTGATTGTGGCTGGATTTTACAGTTAGTGTCAATTATCTCACTCCCTAAAACAAAACAAAAAAAGCTGTTAGAAAGTGGGTCGCTTTAAAATCAATACCTTTATACCATTATCGCACTGTACATGTTCATTGATTTCAATTGGAGTATGGGACTCTTCAAAGCTTTTAGACACCAGCTGAACTGTGGGATGTTGTCAGCGAACGTAAATGGGACGAGCTTTGCGTTGTACATTGTAATGCCATGGGTTGTTTCCAGTCTAGTTCAGCACCAGCTGTGTTCCAGCCGAGCCCACAGCAAATTGCCTCTGGATGGAAACCATATTCCACCTTATTAAACCCTCACAGTGTTCGCAGAATAGAAGCTCCAGTTTGTTTGTTGTTACACCCAATGCACCGTATGCATCTAGTCTACTTTTCATCCATTCAGCTCGGTTGCCATGGGAACGGCTCTGAGAGGGATAGGTTATGGTGCAGGCCGTCCCATTGTGCAGCCTTTCCTCTCATCCAAGACAGGGAAGAATAATAATGTGTAAGATAGTAATGCAGTGAGGTCTCTGGTGTGCAGGGGGAGGTTTGTACTCAGTGTTATGGCATATCTCCTCCATTGTTTAAGTACAGTGAACGATGTTCTTTCTGTTTACGTTTAAAGGTGCAGGCAACTGCACATCTGCATTGTTGTTGGTAAAGCTGAAAATCGACAGTGCACAGAGGCTCGCGCGCAGGGTTTGTTGACCGACTGTGGTTATTGCTTTTTTTTCTTTTTTTTATAACTTTTTTTTGTTTTGTGTTCTTTTTTGTTTTCATAGAATTCCACGAAGAAAAGGGGAGGCCGGCAGACCAGCAAACCAGACAAGAAGCTCTCTCCTCAGGTAACGCGGGCCCTGGAAGGTTTATTGTCACACTAAAGAACAATGGCGTGGCCATCCCCGGTGAATCAATGAAGAAAAAATCTCTTAGCAACTTCTGGGCGCCTCAGCTGTTTCCCGGGACGCCCGGATATCGATCCCGTTTTTAACACTGAAGTTTTCATGTCCAATTGATTTCTCCGCTCGCAATAACGTTATGGCAGCTGAAAATACATTATCTGCTGCATGTACTCTGTCAACTTTGGTTCGAGCCTTCAGGGGTTTTGGGCGGCCAGTTATTTGAATGGGCCACTGCCTTAGCAAACAGACTGTATTGGTTTCATGTAGACCTTAAGATTTACGATTATGAGTAAAAAAAAAAGAAATCTACAGAAAGACACGTCGGTAAGGTGAAAATAACTCAAGTCGATTGCAATGAGACTTGTGATACTCTCCCGCCTGTGAGCGCAAACGCACGACAATCTCAGTGCTCTGCGGACGCCCTCTTCAAAGGTCCGCTTTGAAAAATCTTGTGTGGGTCAGGAGGGCTCGCTCAAATGGAGCACCTAAAATAGCATAGTGTGATCCTGTCCGCATCTGTCATACAGCACCGCTGTCAAAGGCCATTAATTTTCCACAACAACTCGCAGCACTCTGCGTTCCTTCCTGTCCCTGCAAAAGAGTCGCTTTCGCCACCAAAGGTCTTCCAGCGGACGGCGCTCTCTCTCTCTCCCCCGGCATCAGAATATTCACAAGCATTCGCATAGATGAATTTTGATTCTGAAGGACCAGTGTTGTGGTGTTAATGAACCCAAAAAGGTCTGAAGGCCTCAACTTTTGATGATTATTCTCAAGTTCCTGTCTTGCATGGGAACTCTTAACCCTTTGAGGAGTCAGTTCTACTTCTGATTCACATGTTCTACTCAAAGGATTTTACAGTTCTTTGAGGATACCATTAGCAGCCCTTTATGATGTCATCGATGAGATTCTACTGGAATGCTATGGCATGTTCTAGAATAAACGTTGAGCGACAGTACTCCTCAAAGGGTTAATGTTAAACCATGGAGGCACGAGTTTTTCAATGCAGAGTATGGAGAATCAGGCATCTTGCTAGTGAACTAGTCTCTGCTTTTGTCTTCTTCCTCTCTGCTCCTTTGTGAGTTTATCCCGGTATTTAGTGTTGATGCTGCTGGATAAAACCCCATCAAAGCACTGTGAAGGCTTCTCCCCCTCGTTCATTCCTGCGGTGGTGAAATAATTGCCCAACGTTTTCTTAATGTTTTGGTGTCAAATGTCTTATTATGAGACTCTTATTATGGTTCTGGAAAACTTCCCATTGGCGATGGAAATACCAAACAAGACCCAGTCTCACAGTGGCAGTTCATTCAGGATCAGAGGATAAGTTGTTATTATGATATATCATCTAAAAACAGATATGTAGTTCATGCTGACAGTTTTGCGACTGCTCCCAACTGTTTTTTTCGCAACCATTTTCAGCTGCTTCAGAATTACAGCTCATTGTTTAATTGGGCTCTGTTAAGGTTGTTGAAACTTTATTTCAAGAAAGTAGGTGTCACTTCTGTAATGTACACACACATTACAGATAGAAAGCCAAAGTCACAAAGAACCCTTTACACACACCACAAATAAGTTACAGTATCATTACTAATAATTTTGTGGCAGTGTAGTGTAATAGCTAGGGAACTGGGCTTGTAACAGAGAGGTTGCAGGTTCAATTCAATTCCCAGATGGGGCACAGCCATTGTACCCTTGAGCAAGGTACTTAACCTGATGCCCTGTTCCCAATATTCTCTGTAGATATTTTGAGTGAAGCAATTTAATTTAGCCATTTAGCCAAACCTTAATTACACACCCAGCTCCTTACCCACAATGCCACACTGCACACGATCATTATGTTTTCTTTTGTAATGACATGCAAATGTAAACTGTGTACACAAGTCTGCTAAACGCCTAAAGTGTAAAAACTGGGATCCATAACAGCATGTTGCTCTCTCCCAGGAGGACAGTTCGGACCTAAAATGCCAGCTCCACTTTGCCAAGGAGGAGTCAGCCCTGATGTGCAAGAAGCTAACCAAGATGGCCAAGGACAGCGAGAGCATGCGGGAGGAGCTGGGCAAATACCGCTCGCTGTACGGCGAGGTGGACGCGTCCCTGTCCGTGGAGGAGGTGGCCGACTCCCCGCACACCCGCGAGGCGGAGGTCAAGGTCCACCTGAAGCTGGTGGAGGAGGAGGCCAACCTGCTGAGCCGGCGGATTGTGGAGCTGGAGGTGGAGAACCGGGGCCTCCGGGCAGAGATGGAGGAGATGAAGTGCCAGGAGCTGCCGGGCGGGGCGGGGCACCTGGTGCTGGCCGGGGGCGGCGCCGTGGCGGAGAACATCATGGAGCTCCAGAGGCACCTGCAGTTCGTGGAGGAGGAGGCGGACCTGCTGCGGCGCTCCCTGCTGGAGATGGAGGAGCAGAACAAGCTGCTGATGAACGAGCTCAACCGCTACAAGTCGGAGCAGGACCCCGAGCTGGACTCCGCGGCGCTGTCGGAGGACGCCTGCTCGGTGCTGAGCGAGGCGTCCCAGGAGGAGCTGCTCAACGCGCGCCTCCAGATCGGCGAGCTCGGCGGCAAGGTGAAGAAGCTCCAGTACGAGAACCGCGTGCTGCTCTCCAACCTGCAGCGCTGCGACCTGGCCTCCTACCACCACTCCCGCCTCGCCATGGAGACGGACGCCGAGGCGGGCGACTCCGCCGAGTGCGTGCCCAGCCAGATCCGCCGCGAGGGCCCCGTGGGCGGCGAGAACGACCCCCTGGACGAGCGCGAGAAGAAGCCGGCGGGCGGCGAGGTCAAAGGCGGCCACGCCCACCCGGAGTGCACCGCGCAGTGCCTGCGGCTGAGGGACCACGAGGCCCTGCTGGCCGTCCGGGACCAAGCGCGGCTCGTCAACGCCGCCATCCAGCTGCTGACGGCGTCCGACTCCAACTGCCTCTCGTCTTCCCCGGACAAGAGCCCGGACCCGCCCGCGGATCTGCCCCTGGTGGAGGCCCTGAGCAGCAGGCTGAGCACCCTGCAGACGCATCTGCTCTCCTTTGTGGATAGGGTGGAGGCCCTGGGCGGCTCCAGGAGGGAGCAGGTGGAGGGAGCCTCGCCCCTGCCTCTGCTCTCCGAGTCGGGGAGCTTCGTGGCCACCGTGCCCCCTGAGCCCCAGCCCCACGCCCCGGACGACCAGGCCAGAGAATCCGCGGCTGACCTGAAGGTAATATCACTCTTACCGTCTGCTTTTTCTTTATCGGCCTTCCTTTTTTATTTTGTTTTGGATATATATATTCCCCCTTGCAGCGATTTATTTTTGCTCCTTTGCTTTATATACCATTCTAAGGCTTACTAATATCCCCCCTTCTCCAAAAAGAAAAGATTTCCCAAACACAGAACAAGCTGGTAGTTTGCATGCTGATTGAGCACCTGTAGAAGACAGAAGTCCAGCCTCTAATGGAGTGTCCATTTAAACCCTCCCTGCCTCCAGCTGACCGTGTACAATTCAGACATCCTGTAATGGCATTGGCAGAACCATAAAACTATGCTCATTTTCATTAACAGAATGTTTAGATCCATTGGTCCCAATTTACAGAGTGATAAATGCTAATATGATTACACTGTGGCTGTGTAGTCAGTGAACTTGTGAAAATACACACGTGTAAAAGGACACGTGACAGTTTTGAAGGTTATGCTGAGGGCTATATCAGAAGTATGAGTGCTCCTCAGCGTTCTTCAGTAAGCTACAACAGCTGCAGCAATGCCCACATTACAGTTATACACTTATTAAGGGGGCCACCTCATTTTAACTGGGACAGATCAGGGCTTTCCAAATTCGGCCCAGGGAACCCCCCTCCACCTCCAAACCCTGTGTATGCGGATTCTTATTCTAGAAAATGATCCATTAAAAAAACATGCATTAAAGTGCCTCCCTGATTTTGTATTTGATTATAACAGATTTTTACAGAGCATACAATTAATTATAACCCCCTTTCAAAAGGAATTTCCAGACAGCACATGACAGAAAATTAGGCCTTAGCTGTCTGAGAACTGATCCAATTGATTAGCAGGTCTTTACATAAATGTTGGGTGTGATTTCCTCATGGCAGAGATATCTATTTCTGACTTATAATGCCACTTTAGAGGGCAGGGCAATGGGAATGGTTAATTAGAGATCAATTTGCAGCTTATTACACTTGTGGAATTGCAATTTCAGTCGGAATGAAATCCAGCGTACATAAGAGTTCTGAGTTCCAAGTTCTGAGTTCTGAAAGCCCTCGGTAGATCAATTGAGCAATTAGTGTTGGGATTGTCTTCAAAAGACAGGCTTGTGCATATTGTCCAACGCCACTCCGTCAACATACAGGGTTGGTTAGGGTCCAATAATATACAGATAATTTCCAAAATAAAAGAAACACCAACATAAAGTGTCTTAACAACCAGCCAGAACAGCTTCAATGTGCCCTGGCATTGGTTCTACAAGTGTCTGGAAATCTACTGGAGGGATGCAACACCACTCTTCCATGAAAAATTACATCATTTGGTGTTTTGTTGATGGTTGTCTCAGGCGCCGCTCCAGAATCTCTCCAGATAGTGTTCAATTAGGTTGAAATCTGGTCACTGAGACGGCCATGGCATATGGTTTACATCATTTTCATGCTCATCAAACCATTCAGTGACCACTCATGCCCTGTGGATGGGGTATTGTCATCCTGGAAGACACCACTTCCATCAGGATAGAAACACCGTCCTCGAAGGACACGTGTGCTAGTTTGCACCCTGCCAAATTGAAAGACGTGGAATGGGCCTACAATTACGATTGGGCGTTCCAAATTGGGGGAGAAAAGAAAGTGGGAAATGAAATGCTGCTCAAAAAATAATGATGAAAATGACAGAATGATTTAATGCTGGGCAGATTTGCTAGGACCAAATCCGGTTGCAGAAGTGTGACTGTAGGAAAGCCAGATGTTTATACCCGAGCATTCCGTACAGCATATTTCATACGGTTTTTGAGTGTGAGTCAAATAGAGATTTGGACCAGTCTCATGCTTCTGTATCTATGGTTAGAACAAGACTCCATTAGAGGCGCACTTCTCTGAGTCCCTGGCCGCTCACGCCCCCCTCCCTCTCTCTTTCACTGCATGGGCACCATGACCGGTGATTTCTGCACCCGTTTCTTCCCCTTCTCTTTCCTCCTCTTCTTCTGCTATCTTCTTTTTTATTCTTTTCTTCCCCCTCTCCCTGTCTCCCCCTCTCCAGCTGTTGCTCTCGCTCCTCATCATTGTTTTGGTTCTGTTTTCCACGCTGTCTCATGCCACTGTGACAAAGCTGTTTTTCCTTTACGTACTTTTCTTTGTCTTGTGAGTTCTTTCGATGTTTTTTACGAAAACCATTTTGTTTTTTTGTTTTTTGGCTTCCTTTGTTTTTGAATCTTTCCCTCCCTTTTTCTTTTTCTTTTTCCTTTGCTCTCCCCTCCTCTTCTTCCCTCCTTCTCCTCCTCCTGTTCCTCCTGTCTGTGCTTCCCTCTCTTTATCCTTTGTTTTGTTTTCATTAACTTGCCCATGCATGCATGCAGCAGCCCGACTTTAGGGACCAATCGGAGCGCCAGGTCAAAGGTCAGGAAGCGTACTTGGACATGGCTGAGGAGGCTGACAACAGCAACAAGGACAGCAACAAGGACCGGGAAACGCACGGACAGGATGGGAAGGAGACGGACACAACCGAGGTATGGTTCATACCATGGGGGGGTGTGTTAAGCTTCTAACCAGCTCGAGTCCGCTGTGAAGCATGTAAAACGAGTCTCAGAATGTGGGTGGGCGAATTACATCTCGATGGAAGCAGAGCGCTGCCCTCAGAGAATTAGCTTGCCTCGTAGAGACGAGCAGCGGACTCGTGTGGGGAGGATAAATCGGAATAAGTAGAGGGTGTAAATTGCTTACAAATTGGGAGCAAACTGGAAAAATCTGATACAAAAATTCAATTTTTTTTTTTTAAAAACCTTGAGATCTGAAACATGTTCCTGCCCATGCTTCCCATTTGACCGCTGTGGTTAAATCGCGCTCATACCACGGCAGCGAAAGCACGGTGACATCACCTAATGAAATCAAAGAAGTGTCGCTGGCTCTGTTTGTTTTGCGTTTCATAACCGAGTCTCTGTGGCAACGCAGACCCTTAATAGGAAGCCTGCAAAAGCAATGAGACTCGCATAGCAACAAACACAATGGCATAGCCTGCTGTCGCAGGATATTCCTGTGTTGTTTTTAATAACCAAAAAAATCGAAGGAAAACCTGTCTAAAGCCATGAGCTTTAATGCTACTCTAATTACTGTTATGAACCTTGACCGCAGTTGAGGTCACCTACCCATATTCACTCTACAGCGTAGAGAAGCTTGAAGTATCTGAACTTTACTTTTTAAAAATATTCTGCGCAAGCTGCAACAGTTGAGAAGATTTGTGAAGCCATTAAAAGATAGTTTGTATCACAGACACTTTTTTTAAATATGACACAGGGCTTTTCAATTTCACATTACGCTGACTGCTGGCCTGGTTAGGCCAAAGGAAGGAAGAACGTTGCAATTTAAAACTTCTGTGCATTTTGCTAGTCGGTAATACGGCCTGTCCAAAAGTGGCACCATGAATCTACTCCGTGTTTCCCAAATCCTGTCATGGGTGGAATCACACGGGAGACACTTTATGCTTTTTTTTGCTTCCTCCTCGTTTCTGCCACCCTCGCTCAGTTGGTGATATCAGTGACGCTGCCCTGCTGGATTAGAGAGACGCTCAAGCTGGGCGGTTGCCAGGCGACAATGGCACATGCTGACTGCGAGGCTGTCTGCCAAGCCAGCGTCGATAACAACGTGATAAACCGACGCATTAAAGATTGTGCCCGTGCACTCAGTACTCCAAAGCGTGTATTTATTTTATATTTATATTATATTTACCATAGTTTAACCCCCTGCCTCCCCCCCCAACTCCATCCCGGATTGAGAACTCTTTACATAACAGCTGTTTTGCAGCTATTTTCCAAACGTTTGCCATTTTCCTATATTGTCACAAAGCAATAATGGTTGTCACGAGGTAAGGAAATTGGAAACCCCCTAAGAAAATAATAAGAGCATTGAGACTAAACTTGCTGGAGCTTTCCTGACCATCAACTCTCATTTCTCTCTGCCACTTTCTCCACCAGAGAAATTCAGGCAACCAGGAGTCATTCAGAAAGGCACTCGATGCAGTGCGCGGCCGAGATTTAAAAGCTTGTGAATAAATAAATTCCTCGCATATATGTGTATTTGCTGGTCATGAATCACTTGCAAGTTCTATTTATTATACCCGATGCTGTTTAAAACCAAGTCTGCATATGTTCTCTTTTTTCGTGTAAGTCCTCTCTGTCAGGGGAACTCTCACGGAACAGTGATGCGCTCCCATTGCAGAGCACAGGACATAAAGCACACCTTTTATATGACGCCATTTCTCAAAGCGCCATTAAAATCCAAAACTGCCAGGGCTGCTAGGCAGCAGATTATGAAGTTAAAGAGCGGTTTTAATTTGATCCCCCCCTACGGACATTTAGACTTTTAAACGATCAGAGCCCTTCATATGCAGATTCAGTCTCTTTATCAACTCTATCAATCACCCCTCAATTTCACGGGCACTCGTTAACTGGCTCCAAAATTACATTTTCACATAAAAGAGATTATTTTAACCAAAACGGAGAAAGGAATGGAAATGGAAAATAAATTTTGCCTGCCGCAGCCCACAGTGTTAAGCTTACTGTGAGAGCCAGCTCTCGCCTTATTGGTGGAGCCCTGTGAGGGCGGGTCCAGGGCGGTCAGTGTATGGATTAGGAACAGGTGATGAGAGGAGGCGTATGAAGCATGCCTGGCTCATGTCTGGTGTGTCCCCTCCCCCTCCTCCAGCAGCCTGAGCAGATCCAGGAGCTGCAAGCCCTCCTGTCTGAGGCGAGGGAGAGGGCGCGAGGGGCCCAGGAGCAGCTGTCCCAGGAGAGGCAGGCTCGCAGGGACGACTGCCAGAACACCTCCCAAAAGTTCACTCAGGTACCACCGCCACATGCTTACTGACGCCAACATTACATGCTGTGTCCCCTGCTTGGCACAGCATGTCTAGGGCAGAGTGGACACCAACACTGTGATATAAGGTAGAGATGATGCTAAACCCTGGTTGAAACCATCACCAATATTATATTAGCCCTCCCACCCTCTGTTTTAAATTCTCATTTCAAATTCTAATTTGTCATATTTGCCAAGTGCACACCCAAATCATATTCCTAAACAGTTAACAATGACAGTTCTGAAGTATTCACATGCTGTGCTACCAGTATTGCGCATCACTTCTCTCACCCAATAGGGAATGGCAGCCCTTCTTCCTCTGAGAGGCTCTCAGCTTTAGGGCAGATCATGTTGTGCCTATTAAAGTACAAAATCGTCACTGTGGCAGTACCCATGTAGGGTACTGAATTGTACCTTTAGTCAGAAGACAATACAAGATAGTACCCTAACAAGAAAAAGAATGTTGCTTGCAGTACAAGCCTCATTGTCATTCCAATATGGCTGCCAGTGTGAATAAGGATGATTTACCCTAACTTGGTTCACATCTTTATCTTTCCTAAATTTGTACCTTTTTCACTGGAAAAAAGTTCAAAACTGTATCATGAAGGATCCTATGTGTACTTTTGAAGGTACAACGAACACATTTGTACCCTGAGGAACAAAAGTGTACCCTAATTGTGCCTTTATTTTTGAGAGTTTTTCACCCCATGTCTACCCGCTCTCTCCCCCTCCCCACACCCCCTCAGCTCCAGGATGAGCACCAGAAGGCCCTGGTGAGGCGAGACTTCCAGCTCCAGAGCCTGAGCCTGCAGACACGTCTGCAGCAGAAGTTCTGGAGCCAGGAGAGGAACCTGATGGTGCAGGAGTCCCAGCAGCTGAAGCAGAGCCTGCTGCTGCTCAGCCTGAAGCTGCGGTGGTTCCTGAAGCAGTGGAGGCTGGGCAAGAAGCTGGACGGGGAGGGCAAGGACATCCTGGAGGTACAACCAGGAAGCGAGGGCGGGGGATTAAAGACGGGCTTTGCCCGCATGACTTGATTCGCGGGAATTATGTGCAAAATAGATTGAGTGGTCTTCTGGTTCAGCAACTGGACCGTGATAAAAAGTCAAGCATGACCTTTGTATTAATGTGCTGAGGAGAAAGAGCCCAGTTTCGGTTGTGCTGAAATGTCAGTGCACAATGCCCATCTGCCCTTACTGCAGACATAAATGTCTCGCATCCACTTGCCAGCACAGGACTGCATTCAAGAACCCTGCTACTCGTCAGAGATTGATTGAGTTTGTTGGGTTTAGAGCGGGGGTTCTCAATCCTGGTCCTGGAGAGCTGCAGGGCGTGCTGGTTTCCGTTGTCACTCAGCACTTAATTGATCGATTAAACCAGTTGATTACACAGTTAACTCACCTCGCCTGGTTTCTTGGGTCTAAATTGGTTGCTGACTTTAGGGTGAAAACAAAAACCGCCACGCCCTGCAGCCCTCCAGGAGCAGGATTGGGAACCCCTGGTTTAGAGGAAGAAGGTGTTCCTTAATGCAGCTAAATCTGCAGCACACATTTTACAACAGATCAAAAGTTATTCCCAGCTGACGTAGGGAATGCAGTCTCTCGTGCAAATAAGCTGGCTGTCCTTCAGTGGCTTATTCATGCGTGGCAATGTTGATCCTCCATTAGAGCGTTCATCCTGTGGGAGACATGGGGGATCCTCAAACTCAAATCTGTATTCTGTCTTCTCGCTGAAATCGCCTGCATTTGATCATTTGATGTCATGTGATCGGTTTCTTGGAAGCTAAATGCAAATGTATGCATCCATATAGCTACCCCGTATGTGCATGTTCGTTAAATAATTATACCAATGAATAGTTAAGATGACTGTCCTAGGTCACATAGCCTGAGGTACTTTTCAGTATTGTACGTTTTTGTTTTTGCTTTAATCATGGGTTTATTGGTAAAAACAAAAGTATAGGTAACTGGCAAAATAAAGGTGACACCTGAGTAAATGAGGGATCCTTTAAATGGGTGTTATATTGCGAGTGTCTGTTGGAGGGTGCCTTGGTTGGTACTGGCAAATAGGTCCGGCCATCCCCTTTCCAACAAGGCCGTTTGAGTATCCCCGGGTTACCAAAGTGTTCTCTATATTTTGGCAGTTACCTGTAGAATGTATTGGTTAGGCTACTGCTATAGTTTTAAATGGAAAAAAACATGGGGGGATTTTAAACAGAAGAGTTTACCATTACATGCTGAGTTATAATGTAGCTGTAATATTTATGTATAGCATGCCCTTTGGCAGGGAAAAATGACTGTAGACCGTGGTTGTAAGTAACGGATGCATACTTTGCATGAACCTGAAAACAACACAGTGAAACTGCCACTCATACTGGCAGTCAAGCAGCAAACATGACAAGCAGTCACACTCACAGGTTAAGTGACTGAATGACCGATTCTCTGTGTATGATGTTGCCTCCCCTCCAGGTGAGCAGCGTGAAGGATCTCTACCTTCTTCTGGAAGAGGAGGGGCTTTCCCACCTGGGGGACAATAAGACGTCCACAGCGGAGGAACAGTCCCAGAGCCCGACGACCAAAGAGTACAGCCTCCTGGAGAAGACCTTCAAGCAGGTACACACCGCAGGCCAGCGAGCGGCCATCGCTCAGACTGGAACAAGCTACACTGAAGGCTGTTCAGTGAAGGGTGAAGGTTCACTCGGGTTCAGTGAAGGTTGCTTCGAATGCAAGTGTCAGTTCCACAGACAGACATGTGAAAGCTGTGCTGTGTACTGGGTGTGACTCATTCGCATTGTTAATGGGAGTGCGAAGAAGGCCTCACATTCCGTACTTCTGTTTGAGTTTCTGCAATGTCGGTGGTTAGATGACCACAACCTGAAGGCATTTTCAAACTGAGCTTTAAGAGCAAAGGGCTGTGAGGTGTTGAATGTTGAAAGCTTTCTGACACCCATCCCCCTCTTACTGAAACCCCTCCCACAGTCTTACTGAAACCCCTCCCACAGTCTTACTGAAACCCCTCCCCTTCTTACTGGAATCCCTCCCCTTCATTTTGAAACCCCATCCCATCTTACTGAAACTTCTCCCCTCTTTATTGAAACCTCACCTTTCCTCCAGTGTAGAATATTCAAAGCTAACTAAAACCCATTTCCAGTGCACCATGTTGAAAGATAACTGAAACCCCCTACCCCATCTTGTCTGCGACCCTACAGACGAGCGGTATGAGCAGCACCCTGGCGGACCTGAAGGGGGCGCTGCAGGACCTGAGCACTGAGCTTCGGGAGGAGCGTCAGGGCTCGCAGGAGCTCACCCAGCAATTTGCCCGCGCTAAGGCCTCCTGGGAGGTAGAGAGGACCGAACTCAAGAGTCACATCACGCAGGTGAGCTACCTCTCCCTCTATATCACTTACCATGCCCCAGCCCTCTCATTTACATAGCTCTTCAAGTGTGTGTCCTCTGACACATAAGCAGGATGCCCCTGAAATATTTTATACACTTCTCCACTTACATAGGTGAGCTGTCTTACCCCATCACATACTTACATATATACTAGGGCTGTCACATTATATTTGAATATTGAATCTAACTTCTAATCTGCGTTCCAACACCAGTTTTGAAGATGAATGAGGAAAAAGTGTTTTTTAATTATCCTTTTTTTATATAATAAAACAGCCAAAGGTGACTCACATGACCAATAATGCAATAGGTGGTGAACAAAATGATTTACCAATGTTGGCAGGTCTGTAACAAGCATGTTCTAATAATATTCAAACAAATCTACATGTTTTCTCTGAACATCGAACAGGTTTTTTTTTGTTAAAGTGACAGCCCTAATATAGATCTTCACATGTATCCGATGATGCATCAGCATTAACAACATATTTCAGCAAAATCATTACATTATAATAACCCTCCCTCCTGTGCATGCCTCGTGTTTCCTTTGTGAGCACAGTTTTTGCCCATCCACTCCCCCCCGCCTCAACTGGATTTTTTTCTTTGCCCAACAGGGGAGTCTTTGTTTACTGACTGGGGTTAGAGATATGCACTGTACAACCTACTATCAATAAAGGTTTTTCACACACACGTTATTCTGACTCATTCTCCATTCACCATGGCAAACGACCTTCCACGGTCCACTCAAAGTGTTCATCATGGAAAATGTTTCCCAGATAGCTCATTCGCGTTAAAAAGCAATGAAACTTAATGCATATTAAATACTTTTCGATTTAATCACTCGACATCCTTTAATACCACAAAGGATTGATAGTGACGCGTTGATAGTGAACATTCAGTATCAAATTTCACATCTTCATATCTATTTTTTTTTCCTGGTCATTAAGCTTTCCGTGGACTTCCCAGAAATGTGCTGGCATTGAAGGATGGCTGTAATATCTGTTGCTCCAGAGCCACTTTTACAACTTAGGTTGCAGTAATGAGTTTAATTAAGGGAGGGGTGACAGGCTGAATGGAGCCGTTCTCTGTTCAAAGGCAGATAACGCTGCGCGCGGGGGTGTGTTTTATTTGAGCTGTCAGAAGGCTGTCAGAAGGCTCTCTTAAAAACCAGCGTTAAATGCCCGCTAGTAATCGGTGCACCAGCAGGGCGCCACTGTGATCCCAGCCAAATTTACAGCACCAGAGTGACCGTACGTCAAACTATACTTCCCCCTCCCCCCCTTCCTGGCACCCACGTCTGAGCTCCGAGCCTTGTTTTTTGTTTCCAGGGCAGGCTTTGTTGTGCCAAGAGAAATAAAAAGAGAGAGAGAGAAAATTGGGTGTTGTTCTAGTTGCTATTTGATATGTTTAGTTGCTACTACGTGGCCCCTGTGTCATTTACCTTTTTATTACAATCCAGTGTCTGGGGCAGCTGGAATTCATTTTGTTTCTGGGTGAGGTTCACTGGGTCACGACCAGTTGACCTCGTTTAACCACGGACCATGACAGCATACTTAAAAGGAAGCAGAATAATTAGTCCTTGGATAATTAATGGTGGCTTTAGTACTAAATAAGGAACAAAAATATAGAAATGATATGCGGAACTGTCCAGAATGTATTTGTTCTTATAATGAACTTTACTGATGATTCCAGGCTGATTCCAGTCTTCTCATGTAATATCCCAACCTGCTTCATATCGCAATATTTTGAATCCCAGACATCATCTCATGTTTTGTCTGCATGGCCAGGGGGAATTTTAAAACAGGGATAACCAGCATAACCAGAAACGTCTGTGCAATGTCACACTGTCCGCATCCTAAGGTTACATCGCTGCTTGGTGAAACCTATAAGTTACATATTCAGGGCTTGTCCATGGGTATGTGTTGGTATATTACCCAAGCACATATGACACAAATTGAAGCTAAGTCCTGCCACTGTCTCGTAGAATGCACAGCAACCACGTGCCGTACGGGTGTCAAGAGTTTTGGATTAATTGAAACGACAGGGCGCTGTAGTCCTAGAACGCATTTGAACGCACCGTTGAAGATGAAAAGCTTAATCGCCGTGTTCGGCCGTTGCATTTTTCCACTAAGCTGCACAGGACCTGCAGTCCTCCGCGTACAGGATTGATGGACCACCATTAGAGAAGGGAGTGTCTTTAATAAGACGCAGGCTCCTAAAGTGTGAGCAATCGCCCCGCTTTGAGGCCTGATAAATACTAATGATCCGATTCCCAGCCAAGGGTGCGTGTGGGGGTGGGGGGGGGTTGTGTTCCATGGTTGGTGTTTGATGCAAGCCACTGAACCCGTTTACAAGCTTTCTGTGTACATCCTGTGCCTCAGAAACAAGGCAATATTAGTCATCCAAAAGTCTCCCCTAGGCCAGATGACACAAACATTTGTTAGTATTAAGCTCTTTTCTCATTTGGGAAAGTATCTCTCATTAGGCCCTGGTATTAAAAAGAATAATATGTTTTTTCAGGGTGTTAAGAAAAAACACAATTTTGTTTTATTGTATTATTCCATGGACTATTTGTGGCCCTTTTTATTACTTTTGTGCTTTTTGAGCAAAAACAAATGGCCCTCTAGAAGGAAAATAGAAATATAGACACCCATTATCTCACCCATTTGGGAATTGAAATGCCGTAACTTTAGGCAAAGATTCAAAAGAATATTTTGCTGAATGCTTCTCTATGTCTTAAGATCAAACTGGTTTGAGAATTTTTCACTCTTTCTTTCATGAAATATATAATCACTCAAAAATGTCTCCAAATGGATGAAAAAGCGAGCGAAAAATTCATCTTACCATCTCTAAACAGAATAATTCATAGCCATATAAACACGTAAGCCTCTCGTGGCTAGCCACTCTTCACCACATAATGTACAGGCTTCGCATGTGCGTCATCTGTCATACTCATTGAGCCTCCTGGACACTGGGTATTATTTGCCTGCTGTGTCATGGAAAAGACTAGACTTCCTGCCTCACTGAGTTGCAGTGTGACTCTATGCCGTCACAGTTTGGACTGATTTTGCTTCTTGATTTCCAGCCGTGCTGTGGCTACCGTAAATGTCCTAAAGCTTTGGCTTGACCCATTAAAGATCCATGAAGCCGTGAGGTCATAATGTGTCGTTAGCGGCATTCGTGTCCGTGCGCGGATGCATGAATGCGATTGTGGCTCGATGCAATATCTGAGCATGCAGGCGCCATTAAACCCACTTTATAATCAGTGAATGACCGCTGTTTGCCACCCCCTTCCCCCCCAGCTGGAGTGCAAGGCCGGGAAAGCGGGCGCAGGCGTGAGCGGGCCCGGGGAGAAGGAGGCTCTGGACCTGAAGGCGGCGCTGAAGAGGGAGCGCGAGGAGCACCAGCACCTCCTGGCGGACTCCTACGCCGCCGTCATGGACCTGACCAAGCAGCTGCAGATCGGCGAGCGCAACTGGAGCCGAGAGCGGCTGGAGCTGCTGGAGCGCCTCAACCAGGAGTGCGGGCAGTGGGAGCAGAGGCTGCTGGACACCCAGAGCAAGGTGAGCTGGGTCAAGGGTCAAGGCGGGGACACTTCCCCATCTGCTCCCATTCCTCTCCCGCTCATACCCATTTCTCTAATACAGTGGATCCCAAACTGTGGATTGGCACCCACTGATGGGTCGTGATATAATAGACTGCACCAGTGTACATGCAGTTGTTTTGACATTCATGTTTAAAAAAACATTTGAATTCCTTATTTGAACATATGTCAGGGTACAGTACAATAAGGAGTTAGTCACAGAATATGTATTTGTGGGTCGTGGCCTCAAAACGTTTGGGAAACCCATGATCTTCAGCTTTTTACACATCCACCTGCTCACTCCTCTTCTCCCTCTGCCATCTCTCCTACTTCCTCTTTTTTCTTCTTCTTCTTCATACTCTTCCTTTGGGGTTGGGAATTGAATTTTCCCACTCCATAGCAACCAATCCGTTGCCATTGGTTTAGTCTCGCTTGCAGCCGTAGCTGTGAAACAGGCTCGGTGACTTCCAGCGTATGAATTTCAGGAGGAGAAATGGCTACGGTGACAGCTGTATTTAGGCTAATCGCTAAGTTGTTGCTGTGGGGGTTTTAAACCAGCAGGCTGAACGTGTATCTCTAGGGTTCACTTCTGAATTAAAAATGGGAGCTCTCTCTCGATTGAGGCCAAAAGTAAGTCAGTGAGTATGAGTCAGCTCTGTTTGGTCGGAGAGAGGAAGAGGAGTGTGTACATTTTGTGAGTAATGACACTCCCTGTGCATATGGTACACATCAGGGAGACCAGAATAGTGCTCTTAAAATGAGCAATTTGCCACAACTGGTTTTCAGAAATTCACAAAAGATTCCATTTGTCAAGCGCATAGTACTGCTAGAAGATTTCCTTCACATATTCCCAATGCTATTCTCTCTATAATCTACAGGTAAAATGCCCAAATTAAGGAAACACTTGAGTAAATGAAGGGTTCTGGTGACCCTGTTATGGTGTGGGGTGCATTTTCCTGTCATGGTTTAGATCCACTTAACCCCTTAGAGGGCAAGGTAAATGCCAACCACAAAATTTTCCACCACCATCAACAAAACACCATCTACAAAAATGATGGAATTTCTCGTGGAAGACTTGTGTTGCATCCCTCCAATAGAGTTCAGACACTTGCAGAATCTATGCCAAGGTGCATTGAAGCTGTTCTGGCGGCTCGTGGTGACCCAATTAAGACACATTATGTTGGTGTTTCCTTTATTTTGTCAGTCAGTTACCTGTATCTCTAAACATGTATATACAACAGGTTATTGAGGTCTTATCTCAGCAGTAGGAGACTGCCATTTGGGTGTGCACATTGGAAAGGTCAGGCATGCCTGATTTCAGACACAGCAGACCCCCTGCTTCCTGTTTCTTTCTGTCACAATCAACAGTAATTAGCTCTGCTTTCCTGTGCGGGTCTTTGCAAACGGCCTCGTCTGACTTAGCCGACCTCTCTGCCTGCTTGGCCTCAAATCAATCCGCTCCAAACTAACATCCGTTCCTGAAAAACAGGAAAGGGTGAGTTCTGTGAGAGTCCTGCCTCTCTCTGGCCTTCAGGTTAGACTCCACTCCAGAAAATCTCAAAGCAAACAAAATAAGGAGGTCAGGAATGAGAGGGGCTTTACTCAGCCAGAGGTCGACAAGATGGAGGAGATGAATGAGGCGTAGGTGCCTGAATGCTTCTTCAGTGTACTGTGAGCTTCAGATAAAGTCCAGAATCTGAAAACAAAGCTGGTTTTGTCCTGTTAATTTACATGGAAGCAGCAGGAATTTAGGACTCACGTGGCAAGCAAAGAAGTCAGAAAAGTTGTTTCTATGTGTAATCATCACACAGCCCTGAAGTGTCTCCAGGCTATGAGATCAGTTGTACAGTAAAGAGTCATTGTCTGAATTATTTTATATGCAAATGAACCTTGCGGACTTAACATTTACATTCTTTTACAGTCCCTGCATGAGAAATCGCCTGAAAAAGAGAGTCTCTCCAGCACTGATGCAAACAGAACAAACTTACAGAGGTGAGATTCCAGTTCCTCAAAAAAATCTCCAAAAATGTAGTTACTAGAAATGTTTGATTTTGTAAATGCATTTCTTTAATCTTCTAATGCATTTTCTTTGCAGGACCAAATCCATTTCTAACATGGCCGAGTTTGAGAGTCTTCTGGATGGCTGCCCTTTTGTCCCGGGGCAGGAAGTGGCCAGAACCATCGGCAAGGCCACCCAGGCTACATTCCTCGCCCGCACCGATCTGGGCGACCTCAACAAGAAGAACTGGAAGTACCTCACCAACGAGATGGCCCTGTTGGAGAAGGGTGATCCATTCAAGACCTGGGACTGTCCGACCATGAGCAGCAGCTTCCCGGGCCTGGACCTGA
This sequence comes from Aldrovandia affinis, assembly GCA_029706075.1. NCBI lineage: Eukaryota > Metazoa > Chordata > Actinopteri > Notacanthiformes > Halosauridae > Aldrovandia > Aldrovandia affinis. The sequence goes on from JAINUG010000032.1 coordinate 717,752, forward strand.
GCCAGGAGTGCGCCCAGAGGAGCTACACGGCCCCCGACAAGACCGGCATCCGCATCTACTACAGCCCGCCCACGGTGCGGCGCATGGAGAGGCGGTTGGCCAAGGAGAAGCAGCAGAAGGCAGAGCCGGGGTGCGTGGCACATGCAGACGGTGGGGACGTCGAAGATCCTGACGCCGGCACCTACGACCAGTGGCTGTGCCAGTTCTCCCAGCAGCACCGGGACCTGCTGGAGAACGGGCCCGCCGCCACCGCCGCCACCTCGGCCGTCCTCCCGCCGCCCTTCCGTGGCCTGGAGATCTCAGGCAACCTGAGTGACGACATGAAGGAGATGACCAACTGTGTGCGGCAGGCCATCCGCTCCAGCTCCCTGGAGAGGAAGTGCAAGGACACGGCCAGCCAGACAATGGGCGTGTCCAGCGCGGGGACCCAGACCGCGCAGTTTGTCAGCGTGGGGCTGCAGACGGAGGGCCCCCGAGGGTCCGGCCTCCACGCCAAGGGCTGGGCCCCCCGGGTGTCCTCGCTGGCCTCGGCCCGCACGCGGCAGATCTCCACCTCCCTGGAGAAGGTGCACAGCCGCATCGAGAGGCCCTGCTGCTCGCCCAAGTACGGCTCCCCCAAGCTGCAGCGCCGGGTGTCCACCTCGTCCTCCAAGCTGGACGGCTCGAAGGACCGCAGCCTGTGGAACCTGCACCACCGCGGGCAGAACGGGTCGGCCTGGGCTCGGTCCACCACCACCCGGGACAGCCCGGTGCTCAGCGGCCTGAACGACGGGCTCTCCAGCCTCTTCAGCGTGGTGGAGCACTCGGGCAGCGTGGAGTCACTGTGGAAGGGGGACGCCGTCGCCAGTCCCAAGGCCGCCGGCAAGCCCAGCGCTGAGGCGGGCGCGCACAAGTACGGCATCGTCCAGGAGTTCTTCCGCAACGTGTGCGGCCGGGCGCAGACGCCAGTGCCGGTCGGGGGAGGGGAGAGGCTGCACAAGGACGGTGTTGGGATGATGATGGACGATGTCAAGCCCGAGTGCCCCGCCAACACCGCTCTGGCCTGCAACGACAACGTCACCAAGATTGTCAACAAGAGGTTCATGAAGCAGAGTCTGCGGGAGGAGCAGAGCCAGACCAGCAAGGACCTGAGCGCCAGAGACACGAACCAGAGCTCCAGCCCACTGGAGGTGAGCTTCCTCCCTCCGGAGTTCTGCTCCTGCTCGTACTGTAACCGCCTAAAGTAACGTCCGCCTCCAGCTTACAAATAAAACCCAGATATTCTAAGATAGTATATGCTTTATTGTGCCTTTAGAAGGAATTTTACTGTGGACATCCAAGTGCAGCTGCCCACACAAGACATAAAAACATAGAGAGCAGTGAAATAAGTAATATCAGTTTGAAAAGTTAATAAAAATACATCATTCACAAAAGAGTAAATCAGTAGGGCAGTGCAAAAACACACACACAACCTACGTACACCAAGTTTTCCCTACAATTTAGGGAATTCAGAGTACCCGCCTGGAGATGACAACGATGTTTACTGTCATAGCCAGAATAAATACCGGACCGAATAAATGTTAATGAATGCATCTCTTCCCTGTCCAGGACGCGGCGTGTGACTGCACATCCCAGTCGCTGACTTCCTGCTTCGCCCGGCCCTCGCGCTCCACCACCCGCCACTCCCTCGGACAGTGCCGGCTGCGCTCGCAGGAGTCCGCCTCCGCAGCGGAGGAGAAGGGGGACCCCGTCCATGAGTGACCGGCCTGGGGATGGGGCCCGCTCACACTGCCACACACACAGCTGCGGAATCTTGGGGGGACAAGGTGGGTCGAACCCTGCCACCGGAAGTGGGCTCTGGAAGTGGAACTCTGCTGAACACCATACTCTGATGCCAAGGGAGTAAAGGAGGATATGCCTCTGGGACCACCACCGGCTACCAGCAGAATGCAACAACAACAAAAAAAATACTTTCATACAGAAAAAAAAAAAAAAAAAAACATTGCAGGGAATGCCTCCTTTTACTGAAATGTTACTGTATTTGCAGTATGCTAACATTCTAACATGTTGTAAACACCTCGTTGTTTCTATAGATTTGCACAGAAAAAAAACACTCTTGTCTCTTGTTATCCTGGACCTACAGTACTGTATACCCCCCCTCAGCGTGAAGACATCATGAAAAAGAGAAGACTTTCCTCTGTTGGGACGTTAGCCAGTCTGTACCATTCCGTGTTGGCGGCCTCTGTCTGCGGAAGGATGGGGAAGCTGTTCTCGGTCACTGAATGAGGGCAGCTCGGAGGAGAGCAGTGCAGTCGTGACTGAAGCAGTCCAGCCCAAACCAGAGGCCTCATTCCGCTCCTTCACACCCATTCAGTTGTCCGAGCCGGTCAAGGAGCTGCCTTTTTTAAACACAGTGCTGCCAACAAGGCCAGCTCATAATTTCACCCTACTTATACATTCAGCCTGCCCCTTCAGCAGTTACAGTGGAACCACTTGTTGGCATTGAATTGTTTGTCAAATGTCAAATGCAACTTATGTTAAACAATCATGCGTGCAAAAGGTTTAAACTGCCTGAAAAACATGCCTGTTGTTTTCAGAATCACTTGAATCATGCAGACGTACAGGAGAAGGAAACATTTGCTTGAGTCACTTTCAACTGGTTAAATCATCTGCTTTGAATCCCCCTGAGTTGCTGTAGATGTTAGGATGCTGGTCACATGACCATGTGTGTGGTATTTTCACATCATGTTAGTCTAGGTGTGAGGCTGTTCCCCTTTTCCCTTGCTGCTGTAAAAAAGTATCCATCAACAGAAATTATTCCCTGCCAGGATGTATAACCCACTCTGGATAAAAGCACCAACCAAATGAATTATTAATAATAATAATAATAATAGTGATGATGTTTTCTACTTCTCTGAGAGAACATTGGCATAGATTTTTTAATATTTTGCCAATCTAGCTGCCCCCCCCCCACCCTCCCAACCACACCCACACACACACACATACACACACACACGCGCACGCGCACACACATGCGTGCATGAATGTCTGCACATGCCGTTTTTTAGCATTCTAGAATGCACCTGCATTGTTCTCTGTAAAGATCATTCTTCCCATCCGCTGTTTTATAAGCAAGACTTTGACTGTGCCCTCTTTTCCTGCCCTGTGCTCTCCTACGGTTAGACTGTGTAACAACATTCCATGTGGAAATACAGGAGATTGTCTGTCTCAGGCAGTTTTCCTTACCAAACCATTCTGGCTGGATACTTTAGTGCAACACATTTCTGGAGACCACAGATTACATACTGAAACAATAATCATCCCTCAAATATTTTAGATTTTTTTTTTTTTGTAACAAAGTGGAGATGTGTGGCATTTAAGGATTGTTCAGGTATAAAGGTGCGTCTTGTCAAACAGACAAACAGATGGCAGACTTTTGTTTGCTATCTTGCGCCTGTCTGATCAGTTCAGTGCACAAACAACCTCACATGATTTTAAAACTAAGACTTTTAAGTCTTATTAAGTAGCTACTTTTTCAAGACAAGAAGAAAAAACACTGTACGACATTTATTTCTTAATTTTTTTTTTAAGTACTGAAAAGCTCAACATTTCTGTTCTTTTTATACCAAGGGATTTATTTTTATTTAAATTATTGTTATTTTTGTAAAGACGCATATATCTATACCTTCGGTCTCGATGGTGCTGGACAGGCAGCACAGGTTTCACTATGTTGTAAGTGCTTCTATGTGGCTCGTAAATAAGCTTTTTAAAAATTCTGTGGTCTGTTTCAACACTGGCACATTAGTACTTTAGACAAACGGATTGTGGATCTGGAGTATTTCTCTGCAGGTGCCTTAAAAGGTGAGAGTGTTACTGATGTCACTGCAGCCCGTGAACCAACAAAGTGCTCTGTGGGAAGACAAAGCAGCGAGCGCATATTAATTTAGTGATGACGCCACAAACGGCAGCCTATGAGAAATACGAGCCGGTGCGAGTTGGGTCGAGAGGACCCTCCTGCCCTTATAGCTGCTGTCTGGCCCCATGGCTACCTCTCCGCTCCTGCAGCTTCCTGGCTGGCACGGGTTTCATTTTTTTTAAAAGAGGGTCACGTGAGTGCCTTTTTTTAGCTCGTTTTTTGATGGTCGTAAATACTTTGTGAAACCATCCAGGCCAATAGGCCCCAACCGCATTCGAACAGAGCAGGACCCGACCATAAACAGCATGGAATTCGACAGCAGGCAGCGTGCAAACTGACGGCAAACAGAACACTTGAGTGATCTCTATGAGCGCTCTCCTGCATATTCTCTGGAATGGTCAAATGCAAAGTGATAATATAGTACAGAAAATAAATCTACCTGTCTATCTTCAAAAACGTGACTCGAAAAGTAAAATTTGCAACATTAACCTGTACACAATATTCCAGTAGAATCATGTAGAACCAGAAAAGGACCAAGGGAACTAAAAAGATCTGATCATTTTGGATATTTGTCTTACTGCAAACACTTCAATGCTATTATTATTATTATTATTATTATTATTATTATTATTATTATTACTATAATATTGCTAGTTTGTACCTATTTCCGTCAAATACTTCAGGTAATTTTGTTTCATGGACTCGGGGACTTGCATAGACACATGCCTTTCCACTGGGGCAGTTACCTGTTTGTCAGGTAATGTATTGCCCCACCCCTTTCAGGTAACGGTAGCAGCACACCTGTCCACTGCCACACCCACATCAGCACAACCGGAGAGTGATCCTCCTCAGGCTTGACTCAAAGCAATCCTTCAAAATACTCGCAAACAAAATTATTCCGTTAATGGGAGCAGTCTAAAAACAAACACTTCCCAAATAGGGGATTCCTTTGAGGGTAAACCAGGTTAAGAGCCAGTTGGGAGTCTTGAGACATAATGGTGTCTCTGTCTCAGTGTGGGACTCACACAGAGGTCATTGTTTCAGATCAAGGTCAAGGTCTCATTCCCAGACGAGAAAGCAGTTGCAGCCTTCTTGGTCTCGGTCCGTCTCTTGGATGCCAGATCATGGCTACAGGCTTGATCCCTGACTCTTATCTTATATCTGTCTTTGACTGCTTTCGGCTTGGCCACGCTGTTTGTTGGCCAGCATTTTTTGGTTGGAGTTGTAGATTTCTGTGAATTTGATCTCTCCATCTGTCTTTCTGTCCCCTGTTGCTCTGCATAATGGACTCTGAATGGAACTCCTGATCTGGAATGATCTTCCTGGCCCTCTACACACGGCCCTGTCACTGACCAATGGGATTTGTCTGCCTGACCATGGGTGTCACGTCCCCCACACCCCAAAGCCACACCCCCCACCACATTCCCCCTTGCAAAGCATCACAACATGTAGCAATATGTGAATGAACTGTCCTTAGTTTCAACTGTTAATATTTGCTAAATTATTATTGCAACATTGCCTGTGCGTTTTCCTTCTTTTTAACACCTTGAGTCATAACAAGAGAGAAAACAAAAAAAACCTCCATAATATTATAACTTGAAAAAAAAAAACATTGCATATTATTTATACTCTTTCTATCCTTGCATAGAAAAACAGGGGGGTTTTGGGCCTTGTTCACTGTTGAAGAGGCAATCATTCCTTTCCCTAGTTAGACATTTCTGTAAATAGGACAATTTTGAAAGTAAACGAAAGGAATAAGATGCAATAGAATTTTGGCTGGATTTTTGTGCTGAGGGAGAGGTCTTTGTATCCATGAGATTTGTCAGCTCAAATATCATTGCTTACTGTTTGTCTTTGTTCAAAAATAAATGTTTGTTGTAAGCAAAGCAGGCTTTCTTATTATGTTTGTATTCAGCCAACATGGAATTTTAGAAATGCACACGCTCATATTAATCCTTAAAATAAAAGAAAGAGGTGCACAGAACCACAGTGGGGACTGGACTCATTATTTTACATTATCTTTCTGTGCAAGAAAGGTTTACCCTCAAAAAAGTGCACCATCACCATAAAAACACCCATAAATTTAGCTTTGGTTCACATGTTAAGCTTTACCTTGGAATTCGGTTGTGTAATGGGAGGTGATTCATTTTTCATATGTTTTCAACTTCCATGCTCTGTGTCTTCATGGGATATGTTGTACTTCATATCGTGCGAAAGCTGCTTGAATGCCAGAGACTACGTGTTGTGATGGATCCATCTCTGAGAGAGCCATAAATCTCAGCCAACTGTTCTCACATAAACAAAAAGTGGATTTTGAAAGTAAAAACTGTTCTTTCTAAAAAATATAATTTCAGGGAGAGAAATGTCCATGGTCTTGGATTGCAAAACTATACTTTTTTTAAATAGTTTATTTATTTATTATATAATAATACTCTAAAAATTGTATTACTAATATAATGAATATTCAGAACAGTTCTTCAGAAAGATATCTATGATAACCTGTTTGACAAATAAATAGCAGATAGCATGTTAACAGTGCAGTTTTATTGTGGAATACTGAGAAAAATGTCCCCAGGATTGGCCTGTTGTTCAACACTATTTGTGTTCATTTCTGATGCTTACATTACAGGGACAAAACTGAATATTAGAGGCATATTGCAGCATCTTCCTTGAGTAAATGTCTGTTCTGTATATGCTAAAAGCTTGGTAGCAATGAATGGTATTACTTCTCGAGCTGTGTCCGTGGGATTTTTTAAAAGAAATAAATCTCTCTCTCTGTTTCGTTTGCCCTCTCTCTCTCTCTCTCTCTCTCTCTCTCTCTCTCTCTCTCTCTCTCTCTCTCTCTCTCCAGCCCAGCTGTTCTGTGCATGCCCTCCACAGTTGCGCTGAGACATGATGAAACACCATGCAAAGCATTTGGACAGAGAGATGGGTGGGGGGCAGGAAAGGGAGGGAGAGAATGAAAGGTTAATGAAGAGGGGGTGAGAAGGAGTGAGAGAAAGGGAGAGAGAGAGAGGGGAGAAGGAGAGGTAGGGAGAGGGTGTGGTGCAGAGATTTTTTCACTTTTTCACATTTTTTTCAAACCATCCAATGCAGAGCATGTCTGCATTGGATGGTTTATATTTTTTCCTTCCCAGTGCGTGGGGGTCACAGCAAATGATGATGTCAGAGGGGTAGGGGAGGTATGGCGGAGGGGGAGATTAAGGGGGGAAGGGGGCTGTCCTTTTGCCTTCACACTCTGGGAACATCTGGGATTCTCACTGTGCCAGCTCTTTTCCTCTTTCTTTTATTTTTTTGAACCAAAATAAGTTTGCATTTGAATCCGCTACCGGTTGCTGGACAGGAAATGATCTCACCAGGGCAACTTTCAAAAAGAGACGGAGACTACAAAGAGACTTTGTCACATGATTACACTAGAGTTTGCAAACCTAAACGGACAATGCTGACAGATTCTATGCAAGAACTTTTTTTAAGCCATTTATCTCAGTACGTGTGAAAAACAGGACTAAAATCACAGAGTACAGAACACAGACTCACAATTCAGTCTGAGCACTACAATGTCCTTTTGTTTGACTCCCTCACAAAAATATCCTGTGGGACTTCTGAAAATGCTGTTCAGAAGCATTTTCAGGGCAGCATTATAGTCTAATGGTTAGGGAGTTGGGATTGTAATGCAGGTTCCCGGTTCGATTCCCAGGTGGGACAATGGTGTTGTACCCTTGGGCAAGGTACTTCATTGCTTCAGTAAATATCCAGCAGTATAAATGGATTATATGTAAACTGTAAGTTGCTCAATGAATGCTTTTAAATATCACAGTAAACACTGGCTTAATTGTAAAATGAATTGGACAATTGTAGCAAATTGGCCTCATACAGTGAATTGCTCTATGGGACATTTTTTAAGGTAATCCAGATGCAGACGATGTGCCCAGTGATACATTCCTCGAGAGAGAAAGAGCTCAGAGGGTCAGTTGAGGCAGCTTTAACCTGCCTGGCAGCCGTCTGATAATGTGATTCATTTCACACCCCAGCGCTTCCTCTCTGTCCTGACCTGTTCGTCTAGCGTCCTCCCGCAGCCCCGTCGGCCTGCACATCACACAACAAACATAATTCCTTCTCACCCCTTTCAGCGACTGCACATTGCATCCCCCCAGTGCCTCGTGAAATTCAACTTTCAAACATGTCTGCATTTGTCTTTGGACCCAGACAGCCCAGGTGAGACTGCATTCTGTGCCGTACTGTATATTTATGGATTGGTGTCAGCGGTGGGATACATTTGGAAAACCAAGCAAGTTGTATTTCACAATGAATTACCATAATCAATCCGTCCAAGACGGCGCATGCTTTGAATCTTTAACAGACTAGCCTGTCCCAGCACACTGACCCATGACCATTCCCTCTGTTGTTAACTCCACCCCGTGACAAAGACCACTGTCACTCGCTGATAAATCCTTAGTCTTTAGTCATTAGTGATTACTCTTTTTTTTCCCTTGTCCCACTGTTGGCAGTCAGTATTGCCAAACAATGGTTTGGTTAGCTAGTAAAATACTAACATTTTCACATTCACCAATATGTGGAAACCACCATTTATCATGTAAAAGAAAACATCTGACCATCACGCCTATCAATGGGACGTCATTACATCTACTACATGTCAAGGACAATAAAACTACATTTGAATCAGTGTATTTCAGTTTAATATTGAAGATTATACATACAATGTCCCTTTAAAGTCTACACCCCTTCTCCAAAATGTCACCTTTTGTTGCTTTACAGCCTGAAATTAAAATATATTAAATCAGACTTTTTCCACCTTCTACCCTACAACTTCCAAGTGAAAAAAAATTCTCAACATTTCTGAACTAGAATAACTTGGATTGATAAGTCTTCATCCTGCTGAGTTAGTACTTAGTAGAAGGACCCTTTGCTTTAATTACAGCTATGAATCTGTTTGGATATATCTCTACCAGCTTTGCACCTCTAGATTGGGCAACGTTTGCCCATTCTTCCTTACGGAACTGTTCAAGCTCAGTCAGATTGCGTGGGGACCAGCGATGGACTGCAGTCTTCAAGTCATTCCATAGGTTTTCAATAGGATTAAGGTCAGGGCTCTGACTAGGCCACTGAAAGACATTCACCTTTTTGTTTTTAGCCACTCCATTGTTGATTTAGCTGTGTGATTTGAGTCGTTGTCATGCTGAAAGGTGAAACTCTTTCCCAATTTCAACTTTCAATTTTCTTGCAGGGGGCAGCAGGTTTTTCTCATGCATAATGTTTCTGTATTTTGCTCCATCTATTTCCCCTTCTATCTTGACAAGTGCCCCAGTCCCTGCTGACAACAAACACCCCCATAACAGAATGCTGCTACCACCATGCTTTACAGTAGGGGTGGTGTTCTTTGGAGGATGTACTGTGGGTGTGTATATATATAAATATATATATAAATATATATATACATATATAGAGAGAGAGAGAGAGAGAGAGAGAGAGAGAGAGAGAGAGAGAGAGAGAGAGAGAGAGAGATGGAGAGGGGCATAGAGAGATGGATAGATAAATAAATATGCATACATACAAATAGATATATACATATAGTAAATGCTACAGGTAATTGCCAAAACAAAGGAAACACTTGAGTAAATGAAGGGTTCTGGTGGCTCTGTTATGGTGTGGGGTGCATTTTCCAAGCATGGTTTAGGTCCACTCAACCCCTTAGAGGGAAATGTAAATGGCAATAAATACAAAGTGATTCTGAGTGATCACCTTCATCCTATAGTGTAGCATTTCTATCCTAATGGGAGTAGTCCAAGATGACAATGTACCCATCCACAGGGCACGAGTGGTCATTGAATGGTTTGATGCACATGAAAATGAGGTAATCCATATGCCATGGCCATCTCAGTCATCAGTTGAACACTTATGGGAGATTCTGGAGCGGCAATTGAGACTGCTTTTTCCACCACCATCAAAAAAAACATCAATGATGGAATGTATTATGGAAGAATGCTGTTGCATCCCTCCAATAGAGTTCCAGACACTTCTATGCCAAGGCACACTGAAGCTGTTCTCTCAGCTCGTGGTGGCCCAACACCCTATTATTTTGCCAGTTACCTGTAGGTCAATGCAGAGAAAATGTTTAACTCACATGCAGGCTTTCATGTGTAAGTGTGAACCTCCTTTTCCTCGCCAAACACAAATCAAAGGAGACAGCCACCGCTGCGTGCAAGAGGAACTCCTCCCTTGCACGTTCAGTTTGCTCATGTTCCCCATGATAAGACACAGGCTTCTCTTTTTTCTCCTCTTTTCTTTTTAATTTTAATAAGGACATTCTGCGATATGAAAAATATCAATTATATTCCGGCCCCAGAGGAGCCTCTATTACTCAGCCCCGAGGCAACGCTCGATCAAGATCACAACCACGTCTTATGCATCAAACCTTACGTGCACACGGCACAAGAGTTTAACATCTGGAGAGCGAGCACAATTCACCACTGTTTCTCTCCCCTTAATGAAAATAGATTTAACACACCAAATCCCCAACTCTCCACTCTAAAGCAAAACATCCTCTGCAAGGTTCATAGCATTGTACTGTAAAGTGGTCCCTTGGTGTAATGAGATGTCACAGCCTATTTCCATCACATCTATCCATGCGAGGCCAGTCGGAGAGCAGTTGGGAAGCAGTGTCCTGTACCACATGAAAGGATCAGTTGATTTAGAAGTATTCCGTTTACCTGTCACTCTATCGATCTCTCTATCTGTCTAATGTGTCCATCTATCCATGCATTCATCACTCCATGGATCTATCTGTCAGTGTCTTTTCTATGTATTGGTTTATCTATCATAATATACATCTGTTTTGCTTTCTTTTTTTTTTTTAATTCAATTGAAAACATACATCTTTTTCCCCTCTGGTGGATCTGATACCAGTACAACATTTACACCAATTCAGTTTCAGCTGAAATGTTTCAGGCGTAAAACTGCAATTCAGTTGTATGCCTGAAATGGCATAACGGATGGTTGTTTGCGTCCTGGTCCAGTCAATCCAATTACCCCAGCCAAATGTATCAGCCGGATGGTGCCGTGTTTTGCACAAAAACAGGATGCAACCAATTGGCTCCTTTAAATAAAAGTGAATTTGAGCTCCACACAGAAATCAGGCATACGTGCGGGAAGTGGGGGGTGCTGCAGCACCGGCTGACATGAACAGTTTTTGTATGTAGTATAAGTATATCACGTATATTTAAAATAAAGACAAAATGGGTGTGCGTCTGTGTCTGTGTGTCATAATCGGCGTGAAACTGTGGGAGGTGCTGCATGGAGCTTCTGGAGGTGCTGAACAGAAGTTAAATAAAGTTCATAAGAAAAAAACATGCTTTACTCAAAACTAATTCCATCCGAAAGTAGAAGCATTTTTTTTGGTGATGCCTTTCAGTGATGTAACTTACATCGGCACCAAAGGTATTTCACATTCTCTTAAGCCAGATTGGTTTGATCGATGGAAGTGGTTGCTGAAAAAAAGAGAAAAAACTGGTCAGTGCAAGTACTATTCAAAACAATACTATTCAATCCCCGTTGCATTATTATAAAGTTTTAATTTTTCATTTCAGATTTCAGTACCCCAGTAAGTTAAAACATCTTCCCGCGCCACTGAAATCAGGCTCCATTCTTTTCAAGCTGCATGAAGTGATCCAGAGATATTTGTTTAGTGACATTTTAACCATGCAATCAAAACAAGGAAGGGCAGGCACTTCCCACAGATCCTGCAATCCAAAAGTAGAACAGTGGCACGCCACACTGCTGTTCAGCACACTGTGGATTACCAGTCTGCTGATCAATCAGACGCCAGTTTCAAAGCCTCACTGTTGAGTTAAAAGGTCATAGTAAAAGGTCATAGGTCAAGCATAATCCCCAGCCTGGTGTTTTGTGGAAGCACTTGAGAAGAGAAACTTCACAAACCCACAAGGGGTAAGGCATCGGTCATCAGCCTGGTAAGGCTGGTAATTGTATCTAAAGGAAAGACCTGACAAACACAGACAAACACAACCTTAACAGCAACATTTTAAGAGCGAAGAGCAGAGAAGAGAAGCCAGGTTTCAGCATGTCTTACTGAATGCATCACTCCCAGAAACGCAAAAATATTGTTCTTCATGTAGCGCAATATGGTTGCGAGAATTTGAAAAACGCCATTCCTTATTACTTTGGGCAACATTTGATCATTTGTTTTTTTATGCACAGAAAGTAATAAGGGATGCAAAGGCAAGTAACACTAAAAATAACTTTCCAATTGAATTCCATGTGTGAAAAATTTGATTTAAAAATATAATGCAATGCTGTAATATTCTGGACTATAAAAACTCGATGGCGGCGGTGCATCAGTCGCACAAATCTGTTGAGTTTTGCTACCAGAGATGACAGTAATGCACAGACCCCAGAGAGAGAGGAAGATTACATAAGGTTCATGACCTCGCTGCCTCCCGACTAATGGTGGGCCTTTCGGGTGGCCGTGGCGATGGAACCCATCCCACCGATGACGTGCGTAATGGAGCTCTGACACTGCTGGAGGGGGGGGGGGGCTGTCGCTCGGGAATGAGGGACGAGCAATGAGCCGGGGGACGGAGTGGCGCGGGTGGGGTGGGGGTTCTATTTCTGGTGCTCTGGTGGGATGCTGCTCTCCCAGGGCTGGCAGCGGGAGGGGGGTATCATCATTTACAGCATCGATGCACACCGACACAGAATACCGCCACTGAGACGGCTGTTGAATGTCACTGCATCGGGAAAGGAATTCTGAGCAAGTCCAACGTATCTGATAAACAATGGTTTAAAAAAAAGCAAGTAAACACAAAACTCTTCCTCTAAAATCCCATGATATTCCATGTCTTTAAAAAAATATATTTTTGCTGTTTTTCCCCATTTTTTTCCCCACCTTTTTTTAGTATCTCTCTTTTTTCGGGCCAATTATCCCTCCTTTGTATAAGAACTCGCTGCCATAGTCTGCGCTGCCATAGTGAGCGCTGCACTGCCTGGTTCGAGCCAGTGGCCCCCAAGCCGAAGAATCCTGTCTAGCATCAAATGCTCTTACGCTAGACACGTTTTGGTCGCAAACCCGCCATCTTGCCAGTGTGAACATGCCAAATTCGATTTTCGAAGTAAACTGAGCCCTTAAGCCAACACAGAGAAATGGGGTAAACACATGTTGTCTCCTCACACGCACAGATTGGCATTGATTATTTTAAATAATAAATAATAAATCAGCAACACTGTATTTGAAGTGGGTCTTCATGATGTTAGCAAATCAGCTCTTATTCATGGCATAACTTATTTCATAACCATACAGCTCTAACTCATGGCATAACCTATTTCATAACCATACATAAACATTAGTACCATAATGATGAGCACTATGACAAGCTTATGACAGAGGTTGTGACGCATTGTGTAGCACTTATTCAAGTAGGCCCTATCATGAATGCTACATAAGACGCATTAAAACAAATCTTACTAAATACTTACGAAGCATGTTTCTCTCACCTTGCAATGCATAATTCATTTACAGTATTCCCCATAATTCCCCATGACAGTTTAGTTTGTGCCAAATACAACATCGTATGAACCAGATGAAGGAACGTTCTATACATGGTTTTGAATGAGTACCAGTTCCAGGTTTAATTCATTGCCCATCTAGATAGGCTTCACATTATGATTAGTAGCTATCACCAATATGTGGATTTAATGTTACAGCCCTCCAAAGGTTATAAAATGAATGGCATTTTATCAAAGTTAGAGAAATTAATAGAGAGCATAGGTTGGCTACTCTCTGAGAACAGATGCGCTTTCATATGATGACTGGGTAGAAATTCGGCATTTCAGTTCTGAATATTAACGCTTACCACCAGAACTTTAGCATTGAGTGTGGCACTTCTAATACTGACCTATTTTCGGTGCTAGTGGGACATTTTTTTGATGAAGCTCTTCCCTTTCAGGTTTTTTTTCCTCTGCGGGGACCTCTGGGAAGGATCCTCGCTTCGAAACTACTGGAAACGATCCAAGAGCTATATCCTTCATGTGGAACGATACCATCGCAGCGCTTTCCTCAGACAGTCTGCGCTCCTCTGGAGATTGCAGCGAATGTGTAAACTTCTAAAGGCAGCGCTCTCCGTCAAGTGCAGCATGCAAAGGGCCTCAAAACACCTAGCTCTCTGAGTTTCTGCAGCGCTTTGGAGCTGTAGTTCTTCACGAGTAACTTAGAATATGCAATAACTACGAAATGCTCTCAGTGCGAGAAGCCAGCAACATTTAGTTTTTTGTTGACTAAAATGTCACCAAATGTTTAATTCGATGTGAGAATACACAATTTTAGATTTGTGTTGCGTTGTTTGATTATGTATGAACCTTTAATGGCTTCCAAAGGACAGGTTTTGAGTTGTGTCCAAGGACTAGCTGCGTGCAGCAGATTTCCCGTTAATATGTTGGTTGAATCAAAATGTGTTGTATGCTGAGGTGGCACATTCCGAGGTAGCATATACAGCCTGAATGTCATATAGTAATAAAAATATATTTTTCCCCATATCGTTCTTATATTTGTGGATTTGCAGGTGAACGATAACAAGTTGATTTAACAATTCTTTAAGTAAAAGCTGACTGCCAGGTTTCCCTTCATGGGAATACAACAAGGATGAGTGATTTCTCATTAGCCATGCATGCTTTCACCAGGGACTATGGTCAAGCTTAAAAATCCCCAGAAATTCCCAGAAATTTGCCACACACACTGAAGACAGAGCCCTTGGGACTCAATTTATGGACTAAACTTACTTTCCTTCATTCACACATACAGAGTAGCTCTGAGGCCATGGTCTGTGTACCTCATTCCCTGTTTGGCAAGACCTTTTGAAGACAGGGAGAGAAATGAAGCAATAAATTAAAAAACAGTCCACTGCTGCTTGAATCATTTGTGAAGCAAATAAACACACACTGTACAGTTCCGCTTGCATATGCACAAAATACTGCACCATATACATCATTTCTACAAGCTAGCCTATGTTAAAATTGTGTAAGCTTTATTTCAAATGAAACATTGTGAGATTTTGAGATACATCAATATTTCCACAATATTTGATATGTGACTGTCTCAAGAGGTATATGAAAAAGCCTGTCAGATGGCCCCTGTAATAATATATTATTAATTGTGGGTGGGTTGAATATGTCCATATTTAGATTCATGTGATTAAAAAAGATTTTAAGAACGATTAAGATTTTATGACAGTATCAAATCCCTAGCCACCGTAATGCTCACATTATCTTATAAGGTAAAATTCTCAGTACTGCATATACAGTTGGGACTGGTGTAAATCAATTGTGCCCCCCTTTTTAAGTAAACAGAAGTAAAAAAAAGAAATCTAAACAGTGCGACTGCCAAGAGGAAACCAATCAGAGGAGTCTTTGTCAAGCATTAGCCTCCGGTAATATAAACAAATTCTCTATTTAGGTATTTGCTCCCTCACACAGCTCCACACACCAGACACAGGCACAAAGAGCTTCAGTTGAAAATAGTCTCACTGCACACAGCAGGACACAAACACACACATACAGTACCTATGCACATATAGGTGTGTTCGCACATGCACTCACAGACGTGCACAGACACATTCACACAAATGTGTGCAAAAGCATTATACACACATGCAAACACACACGCACGCATGCACAAACATACACACGCGGTGCACACCGGTGTAAAAACAGCATGTAAATGCGCACACGTCAACAGATTAAGATGTACGACCGCAGTAAGGCTGGGTCTACTGCTTCATTAAAGTAACAGTACTTAACAACATGACAAGATATTGATGCAGCCCGAACTCCACAATCAAACTCACAAGTAATCTTCGCATTTCATTGATCTACCTGCCGGGAAAAAAACATTTGCAGCCAGTCCAGATCCAGTCAAGGAGCTCCTAAAATAAAAGAGCCTCCTGCTAATTCAGCCTTTGTGTGGCGCTGCTCTTGCCAATAGGGGGACCCCACAGGGTAAGCCTACCGTACCTGGAAGCCAACTGGACCTTTTCATCAGATAGGGTCAGGAAATTAAGAAAGGGAGAGGAGGGGAGGGCAGGGGAGTTGAAAGAGCAGATAGAAAAACACAAAACAAACGAAATCCACAAGCACAGCAAGGAACTACTAAGCTGCCGTTCTGATGTTTCTCAAGGTGACAGAAGGCTGTGAGCGAATGTATTGTGACTGACAGGAGTGGGCTGCAGTTCTGATTCACCCAGAGCTCAAAGTGTGAGGCTCGAGCCCAGCCATGGGACCTGCAATTCCTTCTGTTTTAACTGAGGTGAGCACTCAGGAAACTCTCTCACTCACATACACACTCACCCACACATAGGCATGCATGCACACACACATACACACACACATACACATACATATACACATACATGCACACACACACACACACACACACACCTGCATGCATGCACACACGCACCCACACATACACATACAGTCACACATACACATGCATGCACGCACACACACACACACACACACACACACACACATGCACACACACACACACACACACACACGTATGCACGAACACACACACACACACACATCACATACATATACACACACACACACACATTCACATACACACAAACACACAAATGAATGCACACACACCACCGGAGGAAGTGAACAACTGCACCTGATCAAAGGCAAACTGCCACTGGGAAGCATGGGCTGTGGGGGTGGGGGTGGGGGTGGGTGGGAGGAAACACATTGAAAAAGAAACACGACGGAGATGAATAAAAAACACAAACAAGACAGCAGCACCTCTTGAGGCTGAGTACCTCCAAGCCTGCTGTCTCTCCATCCTCATCCACAGGAGGGGAAATACGGATTATTTTCATTAAATAGATACTGCAAGTCTGTCCTGTCATGGCATAAATACATATTTTCTTCAGTCTGGGAGACAGGGAGGAGGGGTTTCAGTTTCATCCTTTTGTGGAAGTGGTTAAGCAGGACCTGCTGGATCCCCCCCCCTCCTCCAAGCCTCGTTTGTATACACACCGATAACGGCCACCACTCTCCCCTCCTCCAACGACCCTCACACACCTCCACCCTTATCAGCACCGCATACACCCTCGCACGCACTGCCAGGTCATCCGCTGCCAGGGGAACATGACTCGTTTATTTATGAGGCAGAGCACAACAAGGAAAGGGGAAGAGATAGTGTTCCTGGAATTAAATTCCTTTAGCAACAGAGCGCAAACAGAGGCCTTTCAAGGGGGGCGGGGGCGGGGAGCAGCGTTGAGTGACGTTTCTGTGGGGTGTTTCTTATGAAGTGATGTTTCTCCTCGCCGACTCCCAGAATGCTGGCTCATTGTGGAGATGAGTTGTTTTTTCCTGTTCTTGACGCCGCTGTGCGAGAAGAGAACACAGCGCAATTGCTCAAAGGGAAGATGGCGGCCGGCGGAGGAAGCCGGAACGGGGGCTCGTATCTCGTCGCGGCCGAGCGTGCGCAGCGTCCGCCAGGAATCCGCCGACAAAAGCCCACATCCTCCTTGTTTAACCTTGAGGCTGAGTCCCCCATTGACAGCCCCCTCTCCTCCAACCCCCCACTGCGCACTCCTTCCTGCAGATTGCACACAGGCGCGTGGATCAACCCCACCCCCTGCCAAACACACACGCGTGTTCGCAAATACTGTGCACACACTCCCGCAGTCAGCAAAGAGCAGGAAGCATCACGCAAGGCAATGCTAAGCCCTGTTAACCTGGGAAATGAGGCGTGGAACCTCCAGTGAAGGCTGCCTTTGCCCTCGGGTGAATAACCCCGCGACCTCCTAGAACATCAATCTCCTCCCATCCCACCCCCTCCGGACAGAGTTCCTCCTGTCACACATGCCTTCCGCGGGGATACAGTCTTTAAACACCTGCCTCACCTGGACAGGGCAGCCTCGCCTCATTAGGGCTGAGTGCAGAGCTGCCAATAGGGTTGACCAAGGCAGATGGATCATGTCTTTCGCCACGTTCCCGTGGAAATGCAGGCATGAAAGATGCCATGTTAACAAATTATTTTCATCTATTTTCATTTGAGATTGATTGATGAAAGGTTTCATACAACGTTATTGTTGCGACTATATTGGACAGATAAAGTTTAATTCTGCGTAATCTGTAATCAGAGTGCAATATCGCTGGTTAACCTTTAAAGATTGCAGTATTTGTTCAAAGCATTTTGCTTTTCTCCAATCTAAAATGGTAATTTTGGTTAGTAGCCTAATCAGTTTTCATTTTTCAATAATCTTACAATGAACACCACCCCACCCCAAAGCGTTACGATTCAGTGCTATTAAACTGTCATAAGTACTAATGATGCAGGGAAATTACTTTTCTTGGGCCAAGGGCCAAGAAAACAGTTATAGAACTCAGCCAGGTGAGGGGGGTCATCATTCTTCATATACTTCGAGGGTACTAATTTCAAGTTCATGAGCTTCTTAAATGAGAAAGATTAAAGTATATTAGGTGGTTTGTACCTGTACAGTTTAAAATAGATATGCAAGTGTTTTGTTACTGTTACAGAATTGGGAATGAGGCCAAGGGCTCATATCATATATTAACTCATATACAATTAATTGGGTAATGTTTTTTTTAAACCATACGCAGTTTTTAAAAATGCATTATATATTTATCTATTTTTTGTTTCATATTTTCTCCCAATTTGGTTGCCAATTATACCCTGTATTTATCTTGATTCACTCTCCCCCATAAGTCTGCCGCCCGTCCTCCGGGTAACGAGCCAATTTCCCATGCAGGCAGATCCGCCTCCTCCGAGACAGAACCCAACCACGGACGCCCTTCCACTCCTCAACGAACTTGTGCTGGCTCACGCTTCCCCCTCCCCCTGGGGTGGACGACCAAATGCCACCCCTGATCGGAGCTAATGGCCAGGGCTGGTCTGTTAGAGACAGGTTTTGAACCACGCCTCTGATAGGCAGCTCACACTCCTACAAGACCAAACAAATACGGGTGCGTTAAACCGCTACGCTATCCGCCAGCCCCCGATATGCAGTATTTGTGACACCAGTTATTTCTTGTTGATGTGATTTACAGAACAATACATGTGGCACAAAATATTGCCTCCTGTCGCATTGCAAGACAGAAGCTGAAACTATCCGTCTCTTGATGCAGACATTTTCCTTGTTCCTTTGAAAAGATCAACACAAAAGGGGAGTATCATCATATTTTTAAGTAAATTATCTATCTATTTATAGATGGAGAATAGATGATGTGTGAGTGCAGGGCTGATCTTTTAGCACAGCAAATTTGTCACTGTCACTGAAAGGGGCTGTGCGTGTGCATGTGCACATGTGTGTGTACTGTGTGTGTATGCATGTGTGTGTGTGTATATATGCACACATACATTTTTTGGGTCGCTTGAACGGTATTTCTGTTGTGCATGTATGTGCATATACTGGTATCTACCAAAATAAAGGAAACACTTGGGTAAATAAAGTTCTGTCGTCTCTGTTATGGTGTGTGGTGCATGGTTTAAGTCCACTCAACTCCTTGGAGGGCAATCAAATAAAATCTAATGGAATCAAAATGGATTTAATTGGGATTTCTTGCCACCGATCAATACAAAATACTCTAAATAAAAACAGCAACTCTAAAGATTTTTCTTAATTAACTACAAATAAAAAACAGAAAATAATTGATTCCATAAGCATCACCCCTTTTGCTGAGACACACATGTTGTGTTTCGAAAGAACGGAGGCAAAACAGCGGTTAGCCGAGTAAAGTTTTACTTCATACAACCATCACAGCAACAACACAAAACATGCTGCAAATGCTGTCAGAGATTTGCGACAGTCCAGAATAAGGTAGAGTTTCTAATGCAACGTAAAGATGTCACAGTCAAACGGTGAGTGCATAACAGGTAGCTAGAAACAGCTGCAAAATGTCCACCCCTTCCCCGCTGAACTAGGTGTGAAAGGTGGCCTCAAAGTCTCCAAGATAACGCGGGCGTGTCCGTATCCTCACAGGACAAAGAGAGACTGGTAGTAGTCGTGGCTCCAGTGCCTGGTCTGCCGGAATGTCCTGAGCACAGGTGCAGCAACAGGCTTAGTGTCCAGCATCATTGGCAGGCCCTCCGCGGCTACGGCAGGAGCAGTGTCCATCTGTGGTGCTGTAGGGGCTGGCACCTTATGGAGGCAACTTCCATGCCAATGCGAACCATTGGTTAGTTGGAATGTCACTGACCCCAATTGACGGGTGACCTGGAAGGGAGCAGATGAGAAAGAGGCAAGCTTGTTACCACAATCTGACGGCTCTGGTTATACCTTTCAACACCCGCATTAGCCTTAGGATTGTAATACGCAGTGCGTATGTGGTGTATCCACTTGGTAGCTAAAAAGGTGGCCAACTCCGCTGACACAAACTGCGGCCCTGCTCATCTCCCACCCTCCAGCGGGAGATTGGCAGCTCAAGGAATTTGAAGCTGTGACTGTGCCCATGGGGGCAACCTCGGGCCATTTAGAATGCAGGTCAACCATTACAACCAAAAACCATTGGTGGTGGGGAATGTTGTGGAGCTTGCCACAGATGCCCATCTGAATGTGGTCCCACAGCTTGGAAGGCCAGTGGAGTAGCTGCAATGGGGGAGGGGCTGAGGGCCTGGTTTTCCCACTGACTAAAGCACGGCGTACATTCCTTCACCAAGGTTTCGATTTTGCGTCATTGATGTCACAACACCGCTGCTTCAGTTTAATGACCCCGAGGTGGCCCTCAGGGGCCATGGACAAGACGCGCCCATGGAGAGCTGCGGGGATCACTGCACAGTTCCCCCTGGGCAACACATGAATCGCACCCGGGAGAAAGGTTCAAAACCCTGAGGTACCCGGGCCGGCCATCCATCTCGGATATAATGACTGAGGGTAGTCAAAAGTGGGTCGGAAGCTGACTCTCATTGCAGCTCTTCCAGGGAGACTGTCATCTGGAGAGGTGCATAAATGAGTTGCACCAGGTGCAGGGCTGGAGTGTGACAGCAGGTCAGCCACCACGTTGTCCTTGCCAGGAGCAAACTGCAGGTGAAAATTGTATTGGTGAAATCGGTTGGCCTAACGGTAGAAGTGGAGACGTCAGTGGTCTGTCCCTGTCATGGACATCAGGGAAATGAGACCAGCTTCTCCATTCCATCGTGCAGTTGTGAGAGGACTGTGCCCACAGCTGAGGCTGAGGCATCACAAGTCACGACGGTGGGGCTAGCTAAGTTGAAGTGAGCCAAGACTGGCGCTGAAGTGAGCTGCTGTTTCAGGTGGTGGATGGCCGACTGGCATTCCTCTGTCCAGTTCCATGACATGTCCATTTTGACCAGCTGCCCGAGGGGAGCTGTGGTGGTGGAGTAATGAGGCAAGAATCTCTTATAATACAGCACCATGCCAGTTGTGTTGCAGAGGATGGTTCAGGCAGATTAAGGACAGCCTCTATGTTGGGCTACAGGGGGGTGATTCTTGAGCTCGCCACACGGAAACCTACAAAGTCAATGGAGGAAGCTGCAAACACGCATTTCTCAGTGTTCAGAGTCAGGTTGTGCTGGTTCAGAGCTATGAATACCTTCCTCAGGTGCTCATTGTGCTAGGCTGTGTCCTCCCTGTGCACCACAATATCATCAAGGTACACAGCCATGCCCATGCACCCAGCTAGGACTGTAGACATCATTTTCTTAAAGCAACTTGGTGCTGAGCTTAGTCCGAAAGGCATCCAAGTGTATTTATGTGTGTGATAAAAGCAGTAAGGCTCCTACTGTTGGGGTGCAGGGGCACCTGCAGGTAACCTTGCTGAAGATCCAGTTTTGTGAACACTTTGGCCCCGTGGAACAGAGTAGTGAGTTTTTCTGTCGTAGGCAGGGGGTACTTATCTGACACCACGGCTTTGTTGACAGCCCATAAGTCGATACAGAGGTGTATGCCACCTGATTTCTTCTTTGTAATCACCATGTTTGAAACCCATGGGGACGCATCATTGGGTTCAATGATCTCAGCCGCCAACAGGTGTTTTAGTTCAGTTGTGACATTGTTACGTAGAGCCAGGGGTATTCTGCACAGCGGCTGGATCACTGGAGGAATATCTGGGTTGAGCTTGTGGGTGAATGCTGACAGACAGCCCAGGCCGTTGAAGAATGTGGGCCACTGCTGTTGCCACGGTGACTCAACATTGAGGATAACAGCACCATCATTGTCCTCAAGTGAGAAACCCAGACTGACAAAAAGCGCCTGAAGTGACTTCGTTCCATATTGCACTGGCAGTCTCAAAAGTCCAATAGCTTCAATTTTGGTTTGACCATAGCCACACAGGTTGGTTGATGGAGGCTCCAGGGTCAGGTGAGAGAAGAAAGTGTCCACGTTGAGCAGTGACACTTTGGCCCCTGTGTCTAGGAGCAAGGGAATACAACACTCCCCCAGCTGAACAGCAGACATGGAAAAAAAAACCTGGGTCTGGTCCCACTGTGTGAATCACTGCCTGTGATGATGGGCTGCTGGCCGTCTGGGCCAGTGCTGGGCGGGAGCAAAATGGTTGAGCTTCCCACAATGTCAACACTTCTGTCCATGTGCTGGGAAATATGGGGATCTGTTAGCATGACGAGTATATCCACAATTCCCACAATGGTGTCTCTGTTAGCCTGCTTGAGGCTGGGCTTGCTGGATGAGAACAGGTCCCGATGCCTGTAAGTTCAGCTGTGGCACTGCCAGTATATCAGCTGATGAGGTAGCATTTGTCTCTGTTATTTTAGCTGCACAGTGTGTAGCTGCCTCGACTTGGAGTGCTATGGTGAGAGCATTTTCCAATGTCAATGTATCAGGCTCAAGCAAAAGTTTCTTCCTTACACATGCACTGTTCGTCTTCTCAATCAGCTGGTCTCTTGTGAGTTCATTCTGCAGGTCACCAAAGTTGCATTTTTGCAAAACTGGACCAGAAAAACGTTGCCTGGTCTGACGAATCACGATTTCTGCTGCAACATGCAGATGGTAGGGTCAGAATTTGGCGTAAACAACATGAACCATGCATCCATCCTGCCTTGTGTCAACGGTTCAGGCTGATGGTGGTGGTGTAATGCTGTGGGGAATGTTTTCTTGGCACACATTAGGTCCCTTAATACAAATTGAGCATCGTTTAAATGCCAAAGCCTACCTGAGTCTTGTTGTTGACCATGTGCATCCCTTTATGGCCACAGTCTACCCCTCTTGTAATGGCTACTTCCAGCAGGATAATGCATCATGTCACAAAGCACACTTCATCTCAAGCTGGTTCCACAAACATGACAATGAGTTCAGTGTACTCCAATGGCCTCCACAGTCGACAGAGATCAATAGAGCACCTTTGGTATGTGGTGGAATGGGAGATTCGCAACATGAATGTGCAGACAACAAATCTGCAGCAACTGCGTAATGCTATCATGTCAACAGGAACCACAATCTCTGAGGAATGTTTCCAGCACCTTGTTGAATCCATGCCACAAAGAATTCAGATTGTTCTGGGGGCAAAGGGGGTTCCTACCCAGTACTAAAAGGTGTACCTAATAAGGTGGCCACTGAGTGTATATATATATATATATATATATATATATATATATATATATATACAGTATATATATATATATATATATGCAGACATACATTTTTGTCTGCTCATACAGTATTTGTGTTGTGCATGTGTGTGTGTGTGTGTGTGTGTGTGTGTGTGTGTGTGTGTATGTTCATATGTCTATGTGTAGTATGCTTGTGTTTCTTAAAATCCTCATACTGAAAGCAATAGTAGGACCGGCTTAAGCTATCCCGTGCTGAGCAAATATTTAGACTTTTCTGGTAATCAGTCTGCTTTGCAGGTCTTTGAGAAATCCTTACACTGAAGCTTGGCAAAGAGCTGCAGCGAAGTGTTAAGATTCAGCGTTGGTCTCCCCTGGGCTGCCACCCGCCCCCCTTCCTTGTCAGAACCACACGGCATCCTCACTCCAGCTGAACACCGTCATTATCACAGCTGCACTGACAGCGCAGACTCACCAAAGCGTGCCAAGCTATGCACTTTTGCCACAAAGAGCAATCATCCCTCTTCCAAATATTTTGTGCTGACTTTCCAATCCTTCCTCCTTGTCAGATTTGCAAGGATGTAAAAAACAACAACAAAAAAAAATAGAAATCCAACACAACAAAAACGTTACATTTTGTAAAAATATTAAAACAGCACGCTATCATTATGTCTGTGCATAAGGACCTTCCTCGTGTATAAAATAAGGCTTTTGTCATTTTGTCAAAGCAAAAGGAAAAGTGGAAGTGAAAGAGGGTAGTTGTGGCCCGGGAAGAGTGCCAGGAGATGCCCCGTTAGTGGCCGAAGGGAGGGGCAGGAGAGTTTCTGAG
This sequence comes from Aldrovandia affinis, assembly GCA_029706075.1. Taxonomy (NCBI): domain Eukaryota; kingdom Metazoa; phylum Chordata; class Actinopteri; order Notacanthiformes; family Halosauridae; genus Aldrovandia; species Aldrovandia affinis. The sequence goes on from JAINUG010000032.1 coordinate 742,055, forward strand.
CTCAAACGGATATTAAATTCGAGTCACAAGGCTCTCGCCTCACAGCAGGAAACCGACAGGGAAAAAAAGAAGAAGAGAAGTTGCACCACATTGCTGTGATTTTAATCACCGACAGTTAATTAGGATGCGTGAAACTCTTGAAGGAAGGTGCAAATAAGTAGCTAAATATAGAGGGGCACGTTCACACATGCACAATCATGCACGTGCAAACACTCACACACACTCACAGACTCACACTCACACTCTCTCTCTCTCTCTCACACACACACACATGCCACACAGAGAAGGAATACATTCTGGGAAATTTCACATCCCAACAAGGAATTTAAACAAACAAGGAGAACAGAGAGTAAGGCTCTCATTAAATCTAGCTTATAAAATATATTACACATTTTAAAGAAGTATTAGTTGTAAAGGTATTGGGAATTGAGAGGAAGTAGGCTCTTTAGTCCAGTGGCTGATGTGAGATGTGAGATTTTTGGACAAATGTCCTGCTTTTCCTATAAGTATCTAAATTTGTTTGCATAAATGCATGTATGCATAAAATATCTATTTTTGTGATTTATGTTATTGCCCATTTTTCAAATATAGCCTTAGAGTCTAGATGTGAGTTCTAGTTCTGCATCCCCCCCACATAAAACGATTGGTTTACATGTCATTTTCAAAAACTGAAACAGTTTTTTTCCCAGACTAGATTCTTAGAAGCTTCATTAAGAATTCAAAATACCGTCATATAAAATGGAATTAAATCAAATGAGTCATGTCTTTCATTTAGATCCATGGATGAATCGCAAATTAATGTTTCAAATGAACGAAGTCATAGATCACGCTTCAACTGAAAACAGAGCAGTTTTGGGGCTTGTTTAATAGTGACAAATAAATTAATTACACACTCCCGCAAACCTGCTTGTTACCATGGAAACAGCCACCAAACAGCTCCCAGGAGTCAGGCTGTGGCAGATATTTCCCAGCATGCTAAGCTGCCTCCAAGAATCTATCAGAAACACAAGCCGCCAGTTGCTATGGAGATGGGAATAAGAGGTGGATGGGTCGTTCGTCTGAGGTGTGTGTGGGTTTGAGTGTACTGGGGTCATGTGCACTATACTCTCTCAGGTGATGTCTCACTGGATCTCATCAGACCAACCACAAGCCGCACAGCCCAAAGCTCCCACGCACAATTTGTCGTCCTGTAATTCTTTTTCCCCAAAATGCTACTGTAGCATAAAGGTCAGGTCATCAGGTCAAAACTGTCCCTAGCCAACGTCCTAATAATTTATCATCTTTATAGTTCATTCTAATCAGGAATTCCACATCAACTTCTTTCTTCAAAGGTAGGTGGAGAAAACATAATAATCACATTTTAAATTACATGTACTTTTTCTCAGAAAATACATTTCAAAATCCATCCACTTACATCTAAACTTTTTTCTCAATAGTGCTCATGGTGACTGAAAGGAAATCAAATCAGTTGATTTTCAATGACTTAGCATAAATAAGTGGCCTCTAAAATGCCATTGGCCTCTATTATGCCTCATTTAAATATGAAAATGTGAGAGAATTGTGTGTGGGCATTCAAATATTTCTTTGTAGTGGTTGTCATGGTATGATTCACACACGCTTTTCAATCAAAGAATTCATTGTGGAGTGCTGTTGTTATAGAAATCACACACACTCTTCAATTAGGTCATGATTAAGGGACCTGTTCTGTGGGCTTGAAGCACTCTCCAAGAGTCTATACAGCATTTCCCCCAGTTCTTTTCTCCCTTTCTGAGCTATGATTGGCTCTTGTGTTGCCAAGGCAAAATGAGATACCCAATCATGAAAAGGGGAGGGGGTGGTAAGCCAGCAGAACTCTCTACAAAGAAAGACAATGGAAATGAATGTTCATGGATTGGCGTAAAATATAGGCCTACTACAAATGCATGTGTGCAGTGTGCAGTTAGAAAGGCACCTCATCCACTGGTCACCAAAGACAAAAACTTTGATGATGTAGATTTTCAAGGATAAATGTGTTTTTCCTCCTTTGGGATGCTTACCAAAGCACTGATGGTGCAATGCTGCAAAAATGCTGTTTATGCCATTTAAATGTTCTCATATATCATGTGAAAAATATATTTTCAAAGACTGTTAGTACATATCCAGCTTTGGTGCTGAAGATGCAGTTGAGAGTGAGCAAAGAAGCAATATAAAACTGAATTTGTGCGTGTTTATGTGTGTGCGTGCATGTGTGCATACATGGTTTATGTGTGTGTGCATGCACATGTGTGTGCATGTGTGTGTGCATGCACATGTGTGTGTGTGTGTGTGTAGACAGTCATGTTTAAAAAGAGAGACACACTTTAGCATGTCAAGAACACAAGCATTTTATTTAATCAGGGCTCTACTTATAAATCTTTGATGAGCTGAGAGTCTGAGCTCAGGAGGGATGCTGTTGAAAAGCCTGTCAAGAACAGGTATATCACAAAACAGTGCTTGTCATTGTCAAAATTAAAGTGTGGAAATACTCTGTGAAAACAATCCTCAAAAGCGAAAATATCTTGGCCTGTCCCACAGAGACCCATCAGCATAGTCCGTACGTCTTTCCAATCCGTCTGTGTAGAGAGAAGACTAGACATGGCTGGAGGATAGTTTTCTCGCACCGACGAATGAAATGCTCGAAAGAGAAAAGAAAAGAGAAGAAAAATCAAGATGGAGAAGAAAGAGGGGCTAGGGGCCGAAGAGATAACCAGAGGGGGCTGAAGGAAAGGTCACAGGCCATGCTTACAGCAGGTTAAGATGCCAACAGAAGCAGTCCAGCAGAGAGGAGCAGCCATGAATATCTACAGCATTGACAACGCTCTCTGATACACAACAGAAACAAGAGCCAGAGGCAAAGCTGCCCTCTGACTGAATCCTTTTCCCATGGAAGATTTTTAGACTGAAAAGTGTACATCAATTTCAATGGAAAGGATTACCATACACGTGCAGAATATAACAACAACAAATTTCCCTGGCACCTCAACAAATGAGTGAATTACAAAAGCTAATCATTTCACATAATCCATTTATGAGCCTAAGTTTTTTTTTTTCCAGAGCAGGATAAGAAAAGCTTCTCACTCAAAGTTACAACAATAATGTTCCAATAGGGATTTAGATCCACGGACCATAACCAGTGCTGTAACTCTGAATCCAAGAACAGCTCCAAGATACAGAGAGAATAATACATTGCATTTTTGGGCATATACACACACACACATTTTATGTGTTTTCGACAGTGGTAAACATCCCAAAGGAGTGTGGTCTTTTCACATGATTGATTTTCACAGATTTGCATCACGCCGTGAGTAGAGCTGTGGCGTGGAACAAGCGTGCACATTGGGACATCTTTCAAAGAGCTCTCCTGAAAGCCCCAAGTTTAAGGGGAAGCCGACAGGATGTTCGCTGCGCATAAGAGTGGCCCTGTAGTACCGGGTTATGGTCGACGGCCTGGTGAGTGCTGTCTCGGAGGAGACGTTACTTCGCCTTCGTCACTACTACTGGTCACAGGACTATGGCAGTGAACTCACATTATTAGGGGGGATTGACATAAAATGGTGGGTCTAATTGGCTACAAAATTGGGAGAAAATGGGATAAAATCAGAAACAAAATCTTTAAAAAAAAAACATGACAAGCAGCCCAGTTGCTTCCCTGTCCCTGGCACGACAGCCTCCCTAACTGCCCCCACCAGACGAGTCTGATTGCATCGCTCACAAAGGGCACAGACATCGCTGGGGTCACCGATTGTTCTGCTCGGAAGGTCAGCTGCTCAAGACGTGTCACATTGGCTCTCTGTCTGTTTTCGGGAGGGGGATGTTGAGGGGATGGAGTGACTCCTGTAAATCTGTGCATTGCATCCTTGCATACCATACCTTGTCACTTGTTTGCTAGATGATAATAATAATAATAATATAGAATTGCCCTTTTACTCCTGGTTGTTATTACTGTTAGGGTTTTAATAATATATATATATATATTGTGGTGTCCCTAGGGATTGGGCAACACTCACGGACCAGGCAGGTTAAATAACCCGGAGGAGGCAGTATTATAAACAGAACAATAATTTATTAACTGAATCTTGACAACACACAAAACAAAGGGTGGGGTATTCGGGGAATCCAAAACACATAAAGTCCAAAATCCTACTTGTCGTCGTTATCCGTAATCCAGTATTCAAGTCCGGTTCCGTTCCGCAATCCAGGTCAGTAGTCGGTACACAAAGGGGGGTCCTCAAAACAATCTGGGTCAAACACTATAAACAATCCAAAATACTTTTCTTCTCTCTCTCTCTCTCTCTCTCTCTCTCTCTCTCTCTCTCTCTCTCTCTCTCTCTCTCTCTCTCTCTCTCTCTCTCTCTCTCTCTCTCTCTCTCTCTCTCTCTCTCTCTCTCTCTCTCTCTCTCTCTCTCTCTCTCTCTCTCTCTCTCTCTCTCTCTCTCTCTCTCTCTCTCTCTCTCTCTCTCTCTCTCTCTCTCTCTCTCTCTCTCTCTCTCTCTCTCTCTCTCTCTCTCTCTCGATAACTCTTGCTCTTGATAAAACTCTCTCTCCCCACATCTCTCTCCACACCTCCCCACCACAGTCACCCTAGTCCTTCCCAGTGTGACACGAATTGGTATTGAATTTAAATAGACCTCCAAATGGCCTTTCAGCTGTCCGTAGTCCCAATCGATTGATTTCTTTCAGACTGCGGGGAAACGTAGTTTTTCTGGCTCCAGTGGCTCCCATGTGTTGAAGGGCCAGGCAGCCATTTCCTAGGGCAGCCGCTTGGGCTGCCACAATATATATACAGTATATAGTACTGTGCAAAAGTCTTAGGCCACTCTGAAAATGTCAAATTAAAGCCATTATCTGAGCAGCAAGTATTTATATAACATTGAAGAAACATACAAACAAACAAAAAACATATTGTGTTTTTAAAACAAGTCAGTATTTTGAGTGGCCTCCCAAAACTGAAGCAATATACTTTGTTAGACTGTTGTGTATTATTTTCAATAGTCCTTAGAACCAAACCTGTGTTCTTCTAGCCATCTCACAAGATATCAATAACTTTTTGGAAAACACAATAAATTCTTGTTACTTTTTATTGTATTAATGTTTATTTGTAAATTAATTAATGTTATATAGTGTTTTTCCAAGCAAATAAACACTTACTACCCAGATAAATAGCTTTAAACATAATTTTCTAGGGTGGCCAACAACTTTTGCACAGTACTATATATATAATTTATTACTTCCAATTACTATTATATTTCCATAACAGTAAAACAATTACTATGTCAGGATGGGATTTCATAACAACCGCTTGGTAAAAAGAGTTACTTTGGTCCCTGGAGAGAAGAAAGACAGTATATGTTTCACCTGAAACAGAGTTCATATCTTGGAGACATTGTAAAAGTGTAGGAGAAATAGCACAGGGAGAGATAACCAGTTTCACAAGGACTCAGAAGAGAGATACTGAATAACAGGTTCCAGCCTGAAACTGCATAGGGCAGTGACACAGCAAACATTCTTACCTTCTTATAACATCGTTGAGATGGAAATTGCTTCGATTAATGAGCAAAACACAAACAAACAACAACAAAAATAGCTACATAGCCGGGGTTCTTTTTAAATTAGAGGAGATTATTTTGGACTGGACTGCTCTGGCTCCACTGGCAAACACTCTTCTGGGAATTAGTGCTCCAGCATGACAGATGGTGCAGTGCAGACTTTTTGACAACATTTTGCCTTTTATGATCAAACTGAGATGTGAAATTGGCGTAAGGATTTTTCACTGCCCAAACTGCATTGTGTGCATTCACACATGCACATGCAAACATTTGTATCACTAATGCCTGTCAAATGTATTTAAGCAGGTAGCGTCATTTTAGTCAAAAGCCCAGGACAATTTTAGGAAGCATTGCTTGATTCAGTAATCAGTAATCAGCATCACTCAAATTGGATTCAACCTCTATAGCAAAGATGCCAGAACGACCCAATTCTGGCTGGTGCTGACTGGTCATGGCTAAAATTTTTGCACATTTGCCGCATGCGCATTTGCCACTAAAGTAGTACATTTCAAAGACGAGCTGGTAACCCTAACTCTACTCTAAGCCTAACCCTAATGGCGTTTTTCCACCACACAGTACGGTATGGTACAGCACGGTAACCATCCGTACCCATAACTATCCCTTCACGGATCAAGTCCCTGCATCATTTTTCCATCACACAACAGAACCGTGTTGAGTTAGAAAGGAGGAGTTATCTATCTATAAGTTATCTATCTATAAGTGACTAAAAAGAATGCGACCGCAATATATAATTCAAATTCAGTTCAAATGGAACTTTATTGGCATGACAAATACAATTATTTGCCAAAGCGTAGTATACATTGTACAATCAATAACAATACAAACAATAAAGTAACAATAATAAACAATCATATACTGTATGTTACACATGTACCTTACATATGTATAAATACGTATATACATGTGAATGCAATGTACAAACATACACATACATCATTACACATACAATTTTTTATTCATCTACCCACTATACCAGTGGGGTAAACTGTATGTTTGCTGAGGTTCACCACATCACCAACGGAATACATATACAGTATGTACCGGTGGCTAGAAAATGTATGGAAATAGGCTACATACAGTTTGCTGCACAGTGATCGCATTGCTTCGATGAGTGGCATTCGCGACATGCGGCTCTAGAAGCTTGCAAAGATACAATATTCCCTCCGTGGAGAATCTGTATCTCTGACATAAAGAAAATCAGAAACACAATTCCCTCTTGAGGTCATTTTCCTGAGAGCTGATTGGTAAGGGCCGCCCCTTTTTATAGGATTGGATCCGTTAACCTGAATTTAACCTACTCCGGAGAAGATTAGGTTTGTAGAAAAAATTACCATGGCGATGCAACCCAGTTAAAAGTGAGCCACTAATCCTGCTTTATGAGACAGGCCCCTGATAGCACTGACGTTTGTTTATAGATTTGAATTCCTCTTTCCAATTTTCTGGGTATTTGTTTTTCAAATGTACATCTTTTCATTGTTGTTTTGGGGAATTATTTTATCTGTATTTTGGTTCTGAGGGTCATTGATTTCGGTGTTGCTCTGTTCAATGAGCCTCAGAGCCAGTTGACCCAGGGGGTCCTTGTTTTGGGAGATCTGGTTGCTCATTAGGGCTTTGTATTTTAGTACTGGTCTGCCTGATTTAAGTAGTTCTTTTCTGAATTTGGATCTGCAGAGGGAATGGGCCCAGTTCTGCTCTGCGGGCATTATTTGGTGCATTTCTGTGAATATGGAGGATGTTTTTAGCTCATCTAATTGAAACATTTCTGTTGGGGTTTTGTCTTAATTTTTGAAGACCGGGTTGGAAATGGGGCCCCATACTTCGCTGCCATATAATAATATGGGAGTTATAATTGAGTTATAAATTTTGAGCCAAATTCTTATAGGTATTTTAGTTTGTCCGAATCTAGTTTGTATTGCATAGAAAGCCCTCTGAGAGTTTTCTTTGAGTGCATTTAATGTCAGGCTGAAGAACCCTGTTGCAGTGATTACTAGTCCAAGGCATATATAACTAGTACAATGCTCCAACACAGAGTCACCCAGGGTGAAGCGGTACCTGTTTCCCTGAGGTCTGGCTTTTTTCTGGAATGCCATAACCCTGGTCTTGTCCAGATTGACTGTCAGTGCCCATCTCTGACAGTACAGCTCTAAGAGTGGCAGGCTCGGCTGTAACCCCTGCTCTGTGGGAGACAACGGGACCAAGTCATCTGCATAGAGCAGGAACGTAGTTGCAGTATAATAGAGAGTGAGGCCAGGGGCTGCAGATTGTTCCAACATTGTTGCCAATTCATTAATATAAATATTGAACAATGTAGATTGCATCCCTGTCTCACTCCACATCCACGTCCAATTTTTACCCCACATTTGTTTTCAATGTATATTGATTTGATAATATCATATGTTTTACACCCTATACCACTTTGAAGAAGTTGAAATGATAGTCCTTCATACCAAATCCAAATCAAAGAAATTTGATTTCTTCATACCATACCAAAATCAAATACCAAAGCCAATCTAACTTTTACTCAAGACACTGTGCTCAGTAAGGAAGGCCAGCATTCGGGAATTGATGATACTGCAAAATACCTTCCGCAGGTTACTGGTCACACATATACATCGATAATGATTTGGATCAAATTTGTCTACGTTTTTGTAAATGGGGGTTATTAGTCCTTGATTCCAGATCTCAGGGAAACACCCGGCTTTCAATATCATGTTGAAGAGCTTCAGTAGTGCCTCTTGTAGCTTCGTGCTGCTGTATTTTAGCATAAATATTTCATTGCTGATGTTGTCCGGCCTGCATGCTGTATTGTTTTTAAGGGCCTGGATATGCTTTTTCATTTCCTGAATTGTGATTGCAAAGTCAAGCGGGTTTTGATTATTTTTGATAGTTTTTGGTCATAAATTTTTTAAATATAAATCCCAGAAAGAGTTTTGGTCAATTTCCTTCTCTCTTTGGTTTTGTTTGTTTGTCATGTATTGATCCTTTTTTTGCGCAGGAGTTGTTTATATTCTTTCAGGGCCAGTGAGTATTTGAGGCATAGCTTTTGACTCGTAGGTTCTCCGTGTCCTGTTTTTGTTGGAGAGCTCTTGTAGGTTTTTTCTAGTGGAAACACATTCTTGGTTGAACCAATTCTCATTTTTGTGTCTCCTTTGGGTTTTTTTATTGTTTCGTTTTTTAAAGTTTGATATAAAGGCCAATGTTTCAAATATATAATTTAGTTGGTTAGTGGCAGAATTTATTCCATTTGAGTCAATTGGATAATTAGTTATTTTGAAATTTTGTAAGAGGTTGACAATTTTTGTGGTAGTCATGCTTGTTTTGTCATTTTCTTGGTCTCAACGGAATCCGTTTTTCAGTGGGGTTTTGGTCAGTGCTTTGTTGGTCTCTCCCTTTCAAGTAACATGGCGGTTGTGTCAAAAAACATGGCGGTTGTGTCTGAGCCGGACTGAGGTTTATCCTGATGATTCTGTGACGATTGGACTTGACCACTCAATGGTCTGCAGTATTGCTAGCTCCATCCTTAGGTCTCTGTTCGGCTCGCTAGTACCTAAACAGAGCAGTAGCTAAATTCAGCACGGGTACTTAGGTTCGGTACTGATCACTTGGCAGTGGAAAAAGTGGAAAAACATGGGAGCACGGATTGGTTACCGTGCCCTGACGTACCGTACTGTACCAGAAAAGCGCCATAAGTGTAAGACAGCTGGAATGAGGGTTGGACGCTTTCCGTCGTTACTATGGAGACATCGCGGGAGTTAAACAAAATAGGGAAAAATAGGGTTAGTATCTAGCCATTACCGTGCTGACTGCATGGTTGTGTGACCCCCCCAAATGTATAATCATGTGACGTTTTTGTCATTACGCCATGGCGTCATTACATAATTTACCTCTTTATAGGGTGCTTAAATGTATCCAACGGTGACTGGAAAAAAAGTACTTAAAAATACCTGAATAAATATAGGCCTATAATAGTCGATGTTGTTATAATGCCCGCTATCCCCTGCCATCATACAAATCTTCAAATGATAATTCATTATGGGAAAGAAGTAAAACATTCTACTCATATTCCAGTTAAACCAAGTCCAGAAAGTGCAGTGCTTTGAGCTTGACCTCCATACTGCAGCAGTGGATGGAGAGGGTCAAAGGTAAAAAGTCAAGTGGGTTTGGTACAATGATCATCCATCAAAGTGTCAGCGGTGTTTACAATCCGTTCTATGCACGTATTAAAAGTCCCACCCTCCACGTATATTGAAGGTTACGCCTCAGGGTAAGAATGACCGGATAACAATGGACCAAAACTGTTTTTAGGATAACGTGATATTAGCATTGAGTATACTACAACAGGCGCGACAGTGATGCCATATAGACTAGTCATTACTGCTGTGTTCACATGTTGGTTCATAATTCACTAAAGCAGACTTTGTCAGCTTAACCTGGATGTCAAGGCTGGATATAAGTCTTGATATGGATAAGCTTGAAATGTATTATGTAGGTCTGCTAAAACAATATATATTTTTGTTTGATTCAAAATCTAACTTTAACCCGTTTTAGCCTACTCTTTATCATCTCTGAAAATCAGGTGAATATTATGCAATAGCTATAGCCTGATGACTTGTAAAATCGATATCGTAACAGTCCATAAGTCCATAAATTTGGTGTAGCGTTTGCGTGCCTTCTACAATTAGATTTCAATGTTAACACAACAACAAATTCAGCAGCTTTGCTAAAGCACCAATTGATCCGGGACTTAAACATATCATTGTGGCCAACCCGTCCATTCATTCGCTTCTCCATAAATCTAGCACAGAGTGAGTTGGATTCGGGCAGCTCAATACAGAGCTGTAACTCAGTGACGAGTGCCAATAACGGCTGTATCTAACTTTCACCAGACGCTGCTGTGATCCCACTGACTGCTCATCATTCCAAACGTAATTCTGTCTCAGAACACGTCGGCGCGATAAACAAAGGAATAATTAAGAAGACCGACTAGAGGAGACCGCATAGCTTTGCGCACTTGTTGCACGCAACGACTTTTCCCCATTTCATGGGAATCACTCCCCTGAGTGCGGGAGACTTGCAGTTTAACACCGGTGTAACAAGAAACGCACCAGATGCTCCTGCCCGAGGCCCAGCAATAAGGGGTAAATACAATAACAAGTCCCGCTGACTCAGTGATTAATGGCGTTGATAAAACAGTGCAGGCCTCCGTGTTTCTGCATGGTGTCGATTTTATACAGTATTGAGGTCTTGAGTGCATAGCCTACGTGAATCTAATGCGATCGTGGTGAAAAATACCGGGAACACAAAGTGGGCCACCTGCCGAGGAACAAAACCGTTTTGACAGGTGTTAACAGCCGATCTAAATGGCAACCCCCCTCGCGAGCTATTATCAGGTGGGTCAACGCTGCCATTATTAATTTGAATAGTTGTCTAGGCCTTTTGTAAATACTGTAGGATGTCGTGTAAATAATACATGAGACAAGCGCAGGGTCGTTATTATATGGTTCTTCCTCAAACAACAATCTGTCCATGTGTGAAGAGTTCTTTTTCAGTGAAAAGGGGTAGGTCTATTGGTGTGTCACCAATAATTGAATGTGGCGTCTAACGAGAGGCGTGGCAGTCGGTGCGTGAACGAGGAGGAGTGAAAGATGAAGCGTTCTGGATCAGAGCCAATCCTCAAAGGCGATCAGTTCCATCACGCCATAAAACATTCAGACACATGCCGTTTAGCTCTGCACGCCGGCCCCTCTGATCTGCACAGCCTAGGAAGCCGAGCATTAAATATTAACCGTTTCATAAAAAGATTACTTTGTTTTGCAGTGCAATTTACTTGGTTATGCACACATGAGCACACACGTATCAAACCACGCAAGCGTATGCACACACAAACGCCCACGAGCAAGTGCTCACAAACATGCATACACATTGATCCATACACATGATCACACAAACATATACAATGCATCCAAACAAACAACCACACCTGGACACATGCTCCTGCTCTTCTAATAGAACTGAAAGTGTGTCCCGTTTAGTCTTTCAGGCACCTGACCTGGCAGCCCCCCTGCACAGGCCATTTTCTACATTTCTGTATCCAGCCTAGCACTTCCATGTAACAAATAAATAAATAATCTCTGCTCACAAGCTTTGGTCCTTTCTGTCAAAGAATGAGAACTGTCCAACGGTCATATTGTGGTTCTACAATAAAAACACCTCTGGTTCGGTTCCACTGACATCATTGAGTTAGTGCAACCTGTGTGTTAGTCCCCTGGAAACATCTGCTGCTCTGCTCACAACACTTATTTGAATCCACAGACACCAGAGAATAAGCACACAGGATCAACTCAGATATGCTTTTTAAAACATAACTTTCACTCTACTTAACTTTGGGGAAAGGTCTGAATATTTTTCGGAGAAACATGTCTCTATAAACATAGTCTGTAAATTTAGATTAGAAAGACAAAACAATGCATGCTGTATTTCCAAAACAAAAAAAGGTCAATAAAATAAATAAATAAAATGGTGAATGGACAATTTTCACAGTTTTTGCAACTCAATGAATGAGATCTAGTTCCATTATGTAAGACCAGGATGCCAATGAATACATTTGCATGAGATAATCTGATATAGAAGCAACAGGCAGGGCTCAGTGTGTTTGGTGCCAACAAAAGATTACATTAAGGAAATTCAGCGTCAATCGGCTTCACTATGTGAATACAAACCAACTCACAGCTCAGTCACCATGAATACAGAGTAAGGAACTGTTACTGCAATGTTACAGAAACAGTGTGAGAATATTACTGCAACATTACAGAAACAGTGTGAGAATATTACTGCAACGTTACAGAAACAGTGTGAGAATATTACTGCAATGTTACAGAAACAGTGTGAGAATATTACTGCAAAATTACAGAAACAGTGTGAGAATATTACTGCAATGTTACAGAAACAGTGTGAGAATATTACTGCAATATTACAGAAACAGTGTGAGAATATTACTGCAACGTTACAGAAACAGTGTGAGAATATTACTGCAATATTACAGAAACAGTATGAGGATATTACTGCAATGTTACAGAAACAGTGTGAGAATACAATGCGTCAGCTGGGAGGGCAATTGTTTGAGGACAGCACGTGCAGGAAGCCTTCATACACAATCCCTTCACTGTGCAGGAAGCCACTAGAAGGGTTATAAGGTCAGTCAAAACACGTTTTCCTTCAGAAATGAAAGATCGTGTGGTCTGTTTCCATTTGACCAATTCTCCCCCAATTGTTAAAATAAAACAAACACAAACACAGTCTTCACCCTACTTGCTGTGAAGCTTTCGGGCAAAAACAATTAACTAAAATAAAAAACTAAAATAATCAAAACTTAACGAACGCCCGCCTCCTCCGAGGGGGGAATCCCCTTTCCGGGAACACACCATGAACACAGACAATCAGCGGCTTTCCACACGGCCTTCATACATACACATTTACCACATCAACACTTACGGGACAGGGTAGAACTCTACGCACTGTCCCGACACACATCTCAACAAGACACCGCGCCTCCTCAGACCGAAGTTTCCCTAGAACCTCCCCAGGCACACACATATCCAGTGACTTTTCAAGTGCTTCCCAAACCCATGCACACAGAGACACTCGTACTTTTCAGTCCGAGTTCTATTTTGGCCCAAACACACAGAGACCCTCGCCACTCTTCCAGTGAGAGTTCTCGGGCCGTTGTCCAGAAACGCTCTTCACTGCCCGAGTGCGAGTTCTCCAATCACTCCACACCGACTCCGCCTCCCAGAAGCTTGGAACACACACACACACACACACACACACACACACACCTTGGCCTTTGGAGCAACCTTCCAGGCGACAGTTCACTCTCACACCCTGTGAGAGTGCCAAACCTGCCCCCGGAAAGTCTCCCTGCTCCAAAGGCCTCCACAACATGTAAAAACAAAGGCAACCATGCCACTCCCATTTTGCCGAGACCAACGCCCTCCACAGGGGGTGTTCTAAAACCTTTGACCGTTAGTGTATATATACAGTATATACGTCATATGTATCAAGCTAGTTAGCTAACAAATGAGAGCTATGGATATTTAGAAGTGATGAAAACCTGTAAATACTGTTGCCATTCGTACTAAACTTATGTCAAGGTCATTATTAGGTTAAGGACATGCCATTATCTGTTTCAGTGAATTCAATAGTTTATTTGAAATATATACAGTAAAAAATATAGCTAGCCAGTTACTGCAGACACACATACACATATGTATGTATGCATACAAACATGCACACAACTACATCCGCACACACATACACACACACACACACACACATGTTTACAGACACACTCATAAATACAAATGCATTTGTATATATATATATATATATAGTAAATGAAGAGCTGTGGCAGCTCTGTTATGGTGTGGGGTGCATTTTCCTGGCATGGTTTAGGTCCACTCAACTCCTTAGAGGACAAGGTAAACACCAATAAATACAAAGCCATCCTGTGTGATCAGCTTCATCCTATGGTCAAGCATTTCTATCCTAATGGGGAGTGGTCTCTTCCAGGATGACAATGCTCCATCCACAGGGCACGAGTAGTCACTGACTGGTTTTATGAGCATGAAAATGCTGTAAACCATATTCATATATAAATATATATATATGCAGTACCAGTAAAAAAGTACACCTGCTAAAAACTAGGGTTTATTTCATAATTGACCATGTTTTACACTGTATACGTTTCTGTAAATACTTAAAAATGACAAAAACGCATAACATAAGGAACATCAAAGCAATGTTCAAGAAAATAGAAAATTTCCTCAAAATCTTGGATTACTCAAAATAGCCACCCTTTGCCTTGATAACAGCCTCACAAACACGGGCCATTCGGTTAAAAGGTTTCAGCAGGAAATAATACAACATGTCTTCCCAGCTGTCCTGCAGAAATTCCCAGAGACACTTGTGGGTTGCTTTGCTTTGATTCTTCTGTCCAGTTCGTCCCATACAAGTTCAATGGGATTGAGGTCTGGACACTGGGCAGGCCAGGTCATCAGTTTGAGTTGTCCTTCACATTCCACCTTCATGAGATAGCTCTTGCTCGACTTCAAGGTGTGTTTCGGGTCGTTATCTTGCTGAAGAATGAAGGAGTGCCCGATTAGCCATAATACAGATGGAAGGTGGAACTTTTGACTGGTACTGTATATGCAGTATATACTGTATAATATATATACATATATATGCATCATGCAGGTATTAGCTTCAAGAAGATTCATATAAAAGTAGAAGATGTTGCATAAATAAAATGTTCCACACCCAAACTAGTACAAACATACATGCACATCCCCATACTCCTACACACACACGTATCAAAGGACATGTTGAACAAAACAAGAACTGTGCAACTGGGCCACATCAACTTCAGGAGAAAAGTCACTCTGACATTGCAGGAGAATAGTCAGGAAAAAGACTTCAAAGACACAGATAGTTTTGGGGGGGTTTTGGAGAGAGGATGTGCAGGAGTGTAGGGGAGATGTGGTATTTCCCAAGCTGACACACATAGAGAGTTTGGGAGTTCCACACACTTTGTAGGATTTTTTGTGGGAAGCCCCAGTCTTGCAGTTTACTGGCTGGATCACAACTCCAGAACAGAGTGAGCAGCAGGGCTAACAGAGAGATTAATGACCGTGACGCCAGGCTGGAAGAGGCTGAGTTTACATTCACTGGAGCAGGTCAGGGACTGTGGCTGGCCATAGAAGGCAATAGCAGGAGAGCCGTTTCGCTGTAGCGCAAAACAGGGTTAACTTGTGGCTGCTAAATCAAAAGAAAAACTAAACCATGAGGCCACAGTAGTCTCCTTCATTAAAAGGAACGACCGATGGACTATTAATATTTTGGGGAAAACCTCCAGGCCAGAAACAGAAGAGAAAACATTCACTGTGTTACGGCCTGACCTATTTAGTAAGCAGTCGCAAAGTAGTAAAAAGAAAAAGGGGAATCTGTTGCAATGGAGGCAATTCAACTGGTGTTGTAAAACCAAACAATTTGACTTTGCCAGGAGAATCTTGCATGTGTTAACATACACAATTGAACCAAAGAGGGAGCTGCCTTCCTCCAGGCATCACTGGAATACTTCAGAGCATTGACCACCAACACCCCAGGGCTGATTATTGCTAAAGTTAGGTCTGAAAATGAAGGAGGGGGGACTTTTTGGCACCAAAATATAACATATACTCATTTCGAGACAAAAACTAAAATGGATTATTCACGTTTGGGATTGTTTTAGCGTTGTTTGTTTGTTTTAGAGTTGATTGTTTTAATGCTATGAGGAAAAAAAGCTATCTCTTGAAAGTGCCCTTGACAAGCCATTGGTTTTATTTCAATGGTGGTAACAGTCTCTGATCTTTATGTCCTGATATTCAGGACTCCTATATTGCTTTTTTCCTTTTTCCCTTTCAAACAGCTTCACCTTGAAGGCAATTCATTGGGATTTAATGGAAGAATGGGAGTCACCCCTCCCCCCATCCCCTTTCCAATATCATTTTCAGTCCAGCTGTAGTCACCTGGTCTCCCTGCCTAGTGTGTTTAGATTCTTCAATGGGCGTGTGTGAGAGAGGCGATGATGCCCCTTTAACAGAGGAAGGAATCATTACCTGGAATTTTTGGAGAGGGTGCTTGAGACCCATTATTGGGAATAAAATGAAGGAGTGTAGAAGAGATAAAAGTGACTATTTTTGATGTCCTTGCACTGTGACTCCAGGGACGTTGATGCAGAAGGGATGGGGCCAAAAGAGAAGTAAAATGTGCGTGATCCTTTCAGCAGGCACTAGTGTTACTGTGTTTGGCCTTGATTAAGCATGTTGATAAATGTGTCACTCTTTATCCAGACTTGTTAGGATGCTCCTGGTTTTATATTGTACCCATTTTTAACCCTTGAATTCCTTGATTCCTTAACTGAAGGAGATAGGTTATATATGCTTAAGGGGACAAAAGCAGTGGCCCACCTGGAAATTCAGACACAGAGGTCTCCAGGTCCAGTATCCAGTTTTACACTGTACAGAAACAAAACTGCAACTGCAACTGCGAGTATTCTTCCATTGGAAATGTAAAACTGTAGATGCCTGAATTTGGATCAAAAAATGTTCCACATGCACAAAACGAACACCGAACCAAAGGAACGAGCCAACAATGCGAGGCTGCATCGGGGGAAAGTGTGTCAGCGCTAATGACATTTCAACAAGAAATAATGCGCTGCGTCTGCCGCCTCCGTCTCGGAATGAGATCGCCTTTTTCGCCGCCATATGGCTTCAGATTGCCTTGAGATGGCCGAGATTTTCTTCTGGGAATTGCCTATCCCTGGCAAGGAGGGAGGTGGGGACGAGGCGCACGCGATAAGAGGGATACATCGGGCATGTGGAAACATTGCTTAATGGAACTTTGTCCGTTTGTCTGCCTGCTCTTCCGCCTCCAGATATTTCTGTCTTAACGCTATACCTTATTCTTGCCATGGGGCTTTCAAACGCAGTCTTCCCGACTTATAAAAAAAAAACTTGATGAACTATGCTCATTGGGTTCTATCTCGTCTCCTGCAGCGCTGGCTTTGTTGTCTGTCATCGTGAAGGCCAGATTCCAGTCAGAGTACATGAGAGGAACTTGCTGGCAGCACTCATGTGTGAAGTGCTAAGGTGGCGTTAAGGAGAGCATTGGGGTTAGCCCTTGAGAACATGTGGTCATCAAATTGTGGGTAGGCCTACTGCCATGTCCCTTTATCTTTGAACATGCAGACCAAATGCATTATGGTTAGGGACCAGGGCTTGCAACATTATCATTGCAGGTTGGATCCCCAGGTGGGCCACTGCCGTCGTACCATTGAGCAAGGTACTTATCCGGAATTGCTTCAGTTAATATCCAGCTGTATAAATTGATTTTATGTAAATAAATGTAAAACTGTCTAAGTAGCTCAGAATGAGAGCCTCTGTTAAATACCTGTAATGTAAAGCGGCATCAAATAAGCCATTTGAACCATTTAGACTGTTTTATTGGGTTTTAATTGCTTTGTTCTGTTTCATTCAATTTATTATGGCTGGCTGAACAAACAACCACAGACCTACAAATCTGATGGAGTGAATGATTGTGCCACTGAGTATACCGATTTCTGGAATCCTGCTCTCCCGTCCTCTCTACCGGGTACGGACCAGAGCGTCACAGTGTTTGTTTGTCTGTAGGGGAAGTGTTCCCTGGTGTCTCGTCTCCGTTACAAGGCAAAGAGCCGCCGGAATTATTCCGCGTCTCGTTTTAATGCTGGGCTCAGCAGGGGCGAAGAAACTGGCCCCGACAACTCGCCGCACTCACCGGCCGGCGTTGCCACGGTAACCCCCGAGCCAGGCATTCACTGTGCAGAAAGCAAGGCGCGGGAAGAGCAGAGAGAGAGAGTCAGAGAGAGAGAGAAGAGAGAGAGAGAGAGAGAGAGAGAGAGAGAGAGAGAGAGAGAGAGAGAGCATAAAGATCACAGTAACCAGACACAGTTGTAAAAACAATTCAGATAAATACAATCAAGCTCATTATCATTATATTACTTGTATGTTAAAAACCAGTGCAGATAAAATATGATCTTAATTGCTTGCCTTTAAAATGTGTCCATAACCCCCACAACAAAACAACAGTAGGCTACATCAATTCACAGTAACCAGTGCTGTTCAGTGCCTTGACCATTATCAAACAACAACCTCTTTCAGTTGATTAAGCCCGTTATCTTCCGCACACCATTTTACTCCAGTGCCAATTTTCTCTCTGCTGAGTCTGTTTGCAAACACAAAGGCAATTGAACCCAGCTGGCCACCTGCGAAGCTGTAGCGCCACCTGTCCATCCCTTGTAATATGGCAGCCAAGTTCCAAAGGCCTTCCTTTGAAAGTGTCGCTCTTAAGAGCATGCTGTGCGACATGTGTAACATACTGCATACGTTCCACATTGACTACCACTGTTGTCCCCCACCAGCATGATGGCAGAATGTGTACGAAAGAAATTGTAGGATGTTGCGGGGTCACCCAAGACTGTTGCAGGGTTTGTAATTTGACCTGTTTTTGAATCCTGCCTGAGGTCATTTGTAAGCATTCTGTGGCAGCTGTGTGTGTGATTGCAAAGGCTCTCAGGGTCTGAGGTTCTCCACATTTCTGTGGCGTGAGGCTGATTGGATTTAAGTTCATCCCCTGTAAAGTCCACTGAAAGGCCATTACTCCCAGTCCGGCTACGTGATGCCTCGTACTGGGCTGAGGGCTAATGAAACCCATTCCAAGTCTTTGTGTTTCACCTGGACGGAGATTAAACCTCCATCTTTCCGTATCAGCAAAGTCTCTTCAACCACAAGACCACAGAACCCATTAACTGTCTGTGGACTCATCATGGAAGACGTTCGCACAGGCATGCGCTCACACACTACAGGAAAACAAGATGTAGCCATGTCTTCCCCCCCCAAAAAATAATAAATTAATAAATAAAATTACGTTCAAGCTCAACAGTGCATATGAGCATTTTTAAAACTACCTGAGGCTGTCATGGCCTAAATGAATCAATTAACCATTTAATTGGGTTCAATTCCAGTCATTTCCCTCATTCGTGAAAAGCTGAAGAGATGAAACGACCTGCATGACCTGTCGGGTCTAACCCCCTCCACACCCTCAGGACTGAACTGGCACGGGTGATAATTGCAGTGATGGCATTAATGCAAAGTGTGAACCTGCGGATGTGCAGCGCTTCAGTACCCAGAGTGCCTCATGTTCAGGACCACAGATTGATTTTACACGCCTTTTGGGTTTAATGAGAAAACAACACTGCAAGGGGTGGTGTGTGTGTGGGGGGGGGGACCAACGTCAATCTCTTATCAGTGAACAAAAGGAATATCTCAGTGAGCAACCCGAGCTTATGATTAATGCATTTCCTACCACGGTTAAAGCAATTCGACAAATGTTAATACTGCTAATGGTTGTCACAGGCATGTTTCCTGAATATTTTGTGGGAGGTCTTGGTGATTATACATAAATTTTTTTAAAAAGTCAAGACCAGAGCCCAAAGGGTTAAACCTGCCAGAGGCTAGTCTCACCCACTTTCAACTGAAAATGAATTTCTCTTCCAATACACCATTTTTATGCAAAACAAAATCAAGAGCCCTGTGACGAGAATCACATCTGGGGAGTGTTGGTAATGACAGTTGCAGAAATAAAGAAGCAGAACTAAGCAGCAGTTAGGAGGTTTGTTTACTGCAGGAAGCTAAAGGAGCAGTGTAAATTGAAAGCTTTGCGCTGGGTGCTTAAGCAGTGTGCACAGATCTCAGGGCAGATGGAGAGGGAGACGAGACGAGACCAGAGAGGACTATTGTGGCAACAATCTTTAGATCAGTGGCAGGGAAAAGGTGGAATATGGAGAAGAGCCGGAACCTCAAAGGAACATCTCCAAACTGAGCGCAAACCGATCCCAGGAAAGTAATAGTGAGCTCTTACCCTCCAATGACTAAAGACTATCTCCCACAGTGGTGTACATTCATTCACATTTAATACTTATTATAGTATTGCATATGTGCACCTGGGTGTGCTCACATATACTATATATAGACATAAACGCACACATTTACATGCACTACAGTCTCCATGGTACCGTGGTACATGGTAATCCGAGTTAGAGTCAGCATTCCGAATTCTAATCAAGAGATTAAATACACAGTTTTTGGTTGTTGTTGTTTTTGCCTACATAGAGTGGAGATATCAAAAGAGATATCACCCTGTGAGGTCTAGAACACTGGTATGATTATTTTTGTCTCAGCTAGGGATGTTGGACCTCGGCAAACTAGCCGTGTCTGTTCGCGTGCCCTGAGGACAGTGAGTTTGAGACCTGCGGTGGACCTGTGTCCCTTACATACGGGAACAGGAGGAACGGAAGCCAGGAGAGGTCTTGTACTGTGGATTAGCGCAGTCGGTAAGAGCGACGGTCTGACGTTAGGACTTAAGCCCTCGCGGAATAGCGGAGATTTGCCTGAATGAAGCAGCCCGGGGAGTGAAATTAGCGACGGGCGGCTCAGCGGCAATAAATCAGTGGGCGGCAAACAGATGGTGTTGGGCTGTTTGTAATTACTCAGCCTCGGCGCGGCGCGAGGGAGCCAGGCGGGAAGGCGACGATTGGAGCAGACAGGCCTGTGGCCCCTCCCACAAGCCTGACCACCTGGGCCTCCTCAGGTGTCCGAGGCTCTGCCCACATTGGCCCTCGTGAGCCAGAGAAGGGGCCTGTCGAACGGACAACGTCACTCAACGGTGGAACCTTCCGGTGCTCCGGCCTGGCCCGGAGATTGTTATAAAGGAGACTGAAAGGATCACAGTCACATGAGGCAGCTTTGGAACCCTAGAGAGAAGGATCTGTGTTTACGCTTGAGACATCACGCTTCCAATCCATTTTGTGAGAGAAGTGCTTCCAACATTTCTGTCCTATAAATTGGTGTAATTTGCTCAACGTCCGCTAAACCAAATGTGTTAGGATAGGTAATCTGAACCATCATTTGATTTGGTATGGTCACACCCTGATCACAAGGCAACTAGGCCCTATAAGCATTCCTTGTTTGTTTGTTTATTTTTGTTGGTATCTCGTTTAGCCTGTTGGCTAATATTCAATGCTTTATTTGATACACATACACACACAAGGAGTATTGTGATATATTTCACCCACGACTGAGGTTGCGTCAGAACTCTCTCCCACTTGGTAATCTCCACACACAGACCTGGCATCTGTTTCAGAAACAGATTTACTCAGACTCAGAGTAGATCCTTTTCATTTGGCTGAGTCAGCAAAGAGGGGGAAAAAAACCCATCAAAACCCCCAACTCCTTTTAAAGTCTTTCCTTTTGAAAGGGTGGTTTCATTTCTGGTTGGCCGTCTCTGAGTTACCCCAGTTTCACTGTTAAAAACCTCAAATGTGATGCATTTGAGATATTCTGCTGCAGTTTTATCTAATCTCTTTTACGTAACAAGACTGAGGGTGTTCTGAAGATTCAGTGATATAGAGAATTAGTGATGAGTATTTACCTCTATATATCTCAGATCCAGCCAACTGAAAAAAGGTCTCAATTCTCATGAGGCTTGTTCTGTAGAAGTACACCCATGGCCAAAAGTTTTGAGAATGACACAAATATGAATTTTCACAAAGTCTGCTGCCTCAGTTTTTATGATGGCAATTTGCATATACTCCAGAATGTTATGAAGAGTGATCAGATGAATTGCAATTAATTGCAAAGTCCCTCTTTGCCATGAAAATGAACTTAATCCCCAAAAAAACATTTACACTGCATTTCAGCCCTGCCACAAAAGGAATAGCTGACATCATGTCAGTGATAATCTCATTAACACAGGTGAGAGTGTTGATGAGGACAAGGCTGGAGATCACTCTGTCATGCTGATTGAGTTAGAATAACAGACTGGAAGCTTTAAAAGGAGGGTGGTGCTTGAAATCATTGTTCTTCCTCTGTTAACCATGGTTACCTGCAAGGAAACACGTGCAGTCATCATTGCTTTGTACAAAAAGGGCTTCACAGGCAAGGATATTGCTGCTAGTAAGATTGCACCTAAATCAACCATTTATCGGATCATCAAGAACTGCAAGGAGAGAGGTTCAATTGTTGTGAAGAAGGCTTCAGGGCGCCCAAGAAAGTCCAGAAAGCGCCAGGACCATCTCCTAAAGTTGATTCAGCTGCGGGATCGGGGCACCACCAGTGCAGAGCTTGCTCAGGAATGGCAGCAGGCAGGTGTGAGTGCATCTGCACGCACAGTGAGGCAAATACTTTTGGAGGATGGCCTGGTGTCAAGAAGGGCAGCAAAGAAGCCACTTCTCTCCAGGAAAAACATCAAGGACAGACTGATATTCTGCAAAAGGTACAGGGATTGGACTGCTGAGGACTGGGGTAAAGTCATTTTCTCTGATGAATCCCCTTTCCGATTATTTGGGGCATCTGGAAAAAGGCTTGTCCGGAGATGAAAAGGTGAGCGCTACCATCAGTCCTGTGTCATGCCAACAGTAAAGCATCCTGAGACCATTCATGTGTGGGGTTGCTTCTCAGCCAAGGGAGTGGGCTCACTCACAATTTTGCCTAAGAACACAGCCATGAATAAAGAATGGTACCAAAACATCCTCCGAGAGCAACTTCTCCCAACCATCCAAGAACAGTTTGGTGACGAACAATGCCTTTTCCAGCACGATGGAGCACCTTGCCATAAGGCAAAAGTGATAACTAAGTGGCTCGGGGAACAAAACATCGAAATTTTGGGTCCATGGCCAGGAAACTCCCCAGACCTTAATCCCATTGAGAACTTGTGGTCAATCCTCAAGTGGCGGGTGGACAAACAAAAACCCACAAATTCGGACAAACTCCAAGCATTAATTATGCAAGAATGGGCTGCCATCAGTCCGGATGTGGCCCAGAAGTTAATTGACAGCATGCCAGGGCAAATTGCAGAGGTCTTGAAAAAGAAGGGTCAACACTGCAAATATTGACTCTTTGCATAAACTTAATGTAATTGTCAATAAAAGCCTTTGACACTTGTGAAATGCTTGTAATTATACTTCAGTATACTATAGTAACATCTGACAAAAAGATCTAAAAACACTGAAGCAGCAAACTTTGTGAAAACCAATACTTGTGTCATTCTCAAAACTTTTGGCCACGGCTGTATAATACAAGTACAAATAGTAGTAATAGCAGTAGTAGAATAAATAAAGTAATGGTAGAAGATTACTAATTAGGTTATGATTTGAAACAGAGATGATGCATTCTTTCTTGATGCAACACATATTGAAGGTTCCTGTTAATCAATACAGTTCTACAGAGAGAGGCAGGAGTCAGGAATAACCAGGATCTGGACCAGCACTGAGGTAGTTTCGATATTCTCAGGCGGTAGAGAAACTGGATCAAGTGTGTCAATTAGTTGGATTTACGAGCTGCTTTCTACAACCCCCTCATTAAAACGGCGCCTCTAAAAACGGGTTATTCTCCTGTTATTCCCCGTCTCAGACTTTTTGGAAGCACCGGCATCATTCTTTCCAATATTATTCATTTTGCAACTGCATTGCATTGCCTTCATTAACACCCAAGTCTCCTTGGCGGCATACATACGAGATTTATTTGACTATTTCCAAGTCTAAAAATGGTTCGATTTATGAATAAATAAATATGATTAAAAACATTGAATGCCTTAAAGCAGAATTTGGATTGCACACAGGTGGTCTAGTAATTGCTTCTTAATTGCATTTCTGCCACGAGCACACTCAAACCATGGTATGTTCCTCTGGGGAGTCTGACGGAGCACGCTGTCTGACCCTGGCCGTCCTCCACAGCACCGTGACCTTGTTCACACGCTGCGGTCGCAGCAGCCGGCTTCGGGAGAGCGGGGCACACGAGAGCACCTTGTCTGGCATCTCCTGATAACATTCCGGAGCGGAAACATCAAGCAGTTCTGCTTGGCTGCAGTTGGGCTTCTGCGTGACATGAGCACTCAGGACCAATCTGCTCTATCGTGAATGTTTCTCTCTCTCTCTCTCTCTCTCTCTCTCTCTCTCTCTCTTGTTGTTCATACACCCTCTTGCTCTCTCTCTCTCTCTCACACACACACACACACACGCACACACACACGTACGAACGCACGCAGACACACGCTGTCTGCCTCAGTAGGAGAAGAACAGTAATTCTGGAATCATTTCTCATCATATTCAATCCTGGGGTTCCTGAACTAAAAAAACCTTCAGTCCCGGTGCCTTATTATCCTCAACTGTACACTGAATTGGCACAAATTCAGATTTAAAAACACTAGTAACACACCTGTGCCATTTTTGTACACGTAGTCCTCTCCTCTGCATAATGCCAAAGCATAAATGTTCTGGAGAAAGAATCTTACACGGCGACTGGTTCTAGTTTGTCCCCATAAAGACACGATCAAGAAGTTGCGGGTGGATTGAAAAGAGGTGACCTAAATTGGAATGTGGGGTTTGTTCAGAGAGGCAGTCCCCTCCACTGTCTCTAATGCCGCGAGTCTGCCCGCACTCGCAAAACGTCTAGTCAGACTCTGTCACAATATGCTGATCACAACAGTTCTGCACCGTTCCGTACAGATAATTAGAGAAGCAGGTTGGAAAGGGAGAGGGAGCCAGGAGGGATTAAATAAAGCATTGCTTTGACAAGTGTGGTGGGTTTATTTTGCACACCAGTTTGTTAATACGAATACTGTATTCTATTCTAATACTATGCTGTAACCCTCGGTCCACAACATAGTTGCTGTTTTCCTCTCAGTTTACATCCTTAGTGCATATTATATAAAGGTACAGTGTAGTCATCAAGCAGATTAAGTGAACAGTATGTATATATAGTACAATGGAATTGTGGCTAATGCAGCTATATGCCCTTATGGAAAAAAGTGTGCATGTTGAATAACATTTGAAATTTCAGCTGGAAAAAGATAGAATATCAAATATAATGCACATCCATGGACGAAAAGTGCATATTTCACAATACATTACATTACATATTCAAAGGGGCATATTTGCGCCATCACCAACCATTCAGCAGGTGAATTTAATTTGAGAACTGTCAGGCACAGGGTTGGTTTTCAGATTCTGTCTTCTTCTGAGGAAGATGGCGGGAGAGGGCGAGAGCAAGTTGTCTGGAGCAACAGCAGGGGAGCACGAGTTAATCTTTCGGGGAGGGGAAGAGAAAACAGCACGGCTGGTGTTGTGTGCAGGTCTGGGATTAAACATGGCAGTGGAATTAGCCCTAATTCTACACGTCAAATCCCCCTCCCCAGCTGCTGCCGTGAAGCTCAGGAGCCAACCACAAGTCATGGCTACCATTTACCACACCGCACGCTCTCTCGGGTTACCGAACATGGGCCGCGTTATCATTATCATCTTATTAAGTCATTATTAGCTTACAAAATAAGCAGATCAATTCATTGTAAAAAAGCAAATAAACGCAAGCTGGGGAGACGGGTCAAAGTTCAACGCACCATAAGGTATGTTCAGTGATGAAGGCCCTGGGCGTTCCAAATAAAATATGATTGTAGGACGTTTATTATCGAGGCTAATGTTTGTTTGGAGTGTTCTGTGTTCTCCCTTGTAATGGTTCAAGCAATAACACACAACTCAAGAGAAGAGAATAAAAGGACAGAGCACAATCTGGCCTTGTGATGAGTGCCCAGATTTCTCAGAGAGCCCACCAGCTGCTGTCTTGTCTCTTGCACGCTCACTCACAAACTCACTGTCCCCCCCGGCAGACCCACCCATCCAACATACACACACCCAAACACATGCGCACACACACACACACACACACATGCTCTCACTCACACACACAATCTAAAGCAATGACAGTAATGTGTGAGTGGTGGGTAGATTTCCCTCTTGCGAGATTTTGAAGGTTTGAATCGGTAGTAGGATGTACCCTGCGACTTAACGGAAAAGCCTTAAAGTAGTTTACGAGATTTGCCTGCCCGGCCCATACGGTGGACACCGATGTCTCTGTCTTTCACCGCCTTTGTTTCTGTGTGCACACCCCCCCCCCCCTCCATCCCCTGTCCCACTGTGACTTGCCGTCATGCCCGGTGACACAGCATCGCCCTCACCAACGCACCCGTCCCACCGAACATATGTTCACCAGGGTCGAGCTCAGTCGACAGCTGGCCGGCACCCACGGGACACCCAAGCTGCCTCAACTGTTGTCCCCAGAATTCTGTCCTGCACCAGATTGAAACAGACTTTACACCTCTTAGGCAGAGCAGGTAGGAGGAAAGATTAACAGAGTCCCTGCGTTTATCTTGCAAATGTAACTGTGCAGCAACACTGACAATCCTCTCAGAAAAGTACCCCACAGCTCCGAAACACTGTTCCAACATGGACACAGCAAAAATGTTTGTCCTTGAGCACACAACCTCAGTGCAATCACAGACTAAATTCATAAATGCAATGATGTGAACTAACACGGCTCAAAGCTGATCAACTTCACCCTTGACATGAACCCCAAACCTAAACGTGTCACCATTGTTATTACCCAAGTTTGAACCGGTTCCGTAGTTACACAATATGCACATACTTAGTGGATTTACAGTGCATTGGTAAACAAAAATCAGCGTAATGTTTACTGAGACTTCTCAAACAAGCATGTCACAACCGTCAAGAGGCAGCAACATTACAAATATTAATTATTATATATGCCATTTAGCAGATATTATAATATTATAATATTAAATCAATGCATTATTTTTGCTCTTCGAAATAAAGAATGTATACAGACACAGTCCGAGGTTAAAGTCTAACGTTAGACGTCTAGACATCTAGAGTGTAAAGCTAGACTCCCTTTAAAGGTACATATAGTATCTGTGCTGATGAGTGAGCGCAAGCCCATTCTAAAGGCAGAGCAGTAGTGTCTGGCTCTGCTTCAGTCTGCTGGAGATAGTGAATTGACTGACTGCACTCATTCCCTCCAGGCCTCTGGAACAAAAGACACAGGCAAGGGAAGATCACCAATATTAGGGAGCAAGAGAGGGAGAGGCATACGGATGGAGAGATTAAGTGGGCGCTGGGTTTCTATTTGCAATAGCTAGATGAACAAAACAGTAAACAGTAGGCTACATGCATTGAAAGTTAAATATGAGTTAAATATGTGTGGGCCATTGCATTATACTGCACAATGTGCGCTTTGACACTCGTGTTAATAGTTCGATTTTTTCTTTCTTTCTACAGTGAATTTGGTTATAAGAAAGCTGATCGACCGGACAGGGTCTCCTATCACAAATGCATGTAAGCCTACTCCCTGTGGAACAGCCTAATAGCTCCATAGCTCAAATTTCATTCTGGGGGAAAAAAGACAAATCGTACAGAGAAATATTACTGTAATAAACATGCCAGGTATGGATTTTTCCCCCTTCTTTCTTTTGAGATGGTGGCATAAAAACTGACATCGGACGTTAGACCATGGCATGAAAATAAACCTCTCGCATCGCCTGACGTTACGATTGAAGTGCCTCAGCTCATTAGCAATTCACGCTCAGGTTCTTCCGTGAAACAAAAGGCAGGAGATAGAAAGAGGCAAAGAGAGAGAAAACACACACACACACACACACACACACACACACACACACACACACACATTGGGCATAAAACACAATTTCCCCCAGACCCAACAACCACCAGAGCATGAATTATTAAAACGGAACCATCCCCCAAATGCCATTGAATGGAGATGCTTAATGTGAGCGTATACTTCTGTGTGCATAAAATCTGCCCTAATATACCGTCTGTCCAGAGTGCAGCATTACAGCAAGTCTAGACTAAAAATCTAAAGAAAACCAAGAACGTCAGGTTTTTCATCACAAGAATTGAACACTAGATAGAAAAAAAACCCTGTGTACTGTTAATGAAAAACGAGATCTTCATTTCTCGGCTGTGTGGCAGGTATATATACAATTCCTTCAGCAACAGTGCCACCTTGTGGTGGGTCTTTTGTGAATAAATGGCAATCAGCTCGACAGACACAAACAAAAGAGGAAATACGGCATGCGCTTTCCCCTTTGACTTTAATACTGCGGTTATACAAACAGACTGTAATGAAGGAGAGGGCTTGGCAGGAGAATTTATTGCTTAAAATTAGCATTTATTATCACTCTCCACGAGATCTCGAAAAGGCGTTAAGCTCCTGAATGCTCACTGCGAAACATTTTGGACGCAAAGGATTATTTATCCAACTCCGGTTCCACCTTTACACTTTGCAAAAACAAAGTAAGGACCCCTGGTGGACATAGGAAGTCGAGACCCAAAGCCTGATCCAAAAGACAAAATCGCCCTGGTCTGGGTCATTGGTTTCTCCATGATACAGACCAGACAGAAGCACGTCTCTTACAGGCAAACTAATGGCAGTTCCGGAAGCAATCTAATTTCCTTTGTGGTCTTATACAAACTGACAAGGCAGATCCACATACATAGAGATTTATCATAAGATATCATAGCTGCCGGCCTGACGTAGGCTAGAATTACGCGGAAGCACTACCTCATCACATCAGGGTATTGGAAGTCACATTTAAACTTGTCAAGAAGCACTTTAGTCACCCTATTTTTACATTGTACACAGACTTTACAGCAGCTATTTTTTTACATGGCAAGTCTTATTCATTATTCAAGTTCCCAGATATATACAATTGGATCCTGATAAGGGAGGGGGGCATTTTCCTTTATTTCAATAAGTCTGCTCCACACATTACTCAATGTACAGTTTAAAGCAGGAAAATATGAAACACTGTATATGTGAACTGAAATTATTACTAAAATGATACTTTAGATTATTCAATTATCATTTCATAATTTTGTTTTGCTATCATTTTCCATGATAAGCTCCTACAAAATGTCCTGGCTGGACGAATTTTTTTTTTTTAAATGTAAAAAACTATTTACATAAAAGGTTGTATCAATTTGGAATAGTCGTTTCAGCTTCAATTTTCATCCTGGTGTTTACTCTTCATAATCACTCTACATTGTAGATTGTAGCTACATCCGCTACAATCGGGTGACAGAGATGTCTGATAAATGGCATTATTTCTGTATCCAGTGTGACTGACATACACTATATGGCCAAAAGTCAGTGGACACCTGACTATCACAGCAAAATAAGCTTGTTGTACATCCCATTCTAAAATGATGGGCATTAATATGGAGTTGGACCCCCCCTTTGCGGCTATGACAGCTGCCACTCTTCTGGGAAGGCTTTCCACAAGATTTTGGAATGTGTCTGTGGGAATTTGTGCCCATTCAGCCAATAGAGCATCTGTGAGGTCAGGCACTGATGTTGGACGAGAAGGCCTGGCTCGCAATCGGCGTTCTAATGGGGTTGAGGTCAGGGCTCTGTGCAGGCCAATGGAGTTCCTCCACACCAAACTCGTCTAACCATGTCTTTATGGACCTCGCTGTGTGCACAGGGGCACAGTCATGCTGGAACAGCAAAGGGCCTTCCCTAACCTGTTGCCACAAAGTTGGAAGCGCCCAATTGGCTAAGATGTCTTCGTATCCTGTAGCATTAAAAATACCCTTCACTGGAACGAAGGGGCCTATCCCAAACCTTCAGAAACAGCCCCAGACCATTATCCCTCCTCCACCAAAACTTTGCATTCCAGTTGGCAAACCCAGGTTCATCCATCAGACTGCCAGAAGGTCACTCCAAAGAACGTTTCCACTGCTCCAGAGTCCACTTGGCATGGCACTGCACAAACCCAGGTCCATCATCCATCCAGAGGCAGTTTGCCAGATAGTGAAGCATGATTCATCTGTGACTCCAAAGAACCACTTTCACTTACAGTTGACTGGGGCATATCTACCAGAAAGAGAACTGTGGCAAAGGTGGCATCCTATGACAGTGCCGCCTTTAAAGTCACTGAGCTCTTTACGAACCATTCTGAAATCTAAATGTTTGCCTGTGGAGATTGCATGGCTATGTGCTGGATTTTATGCACCTGTTGGCAATGGGTGTGGCCGAAACACCTGAACTCAATAGTTAGTAGGGGTGTCCACTGACTTTTGCCCATATAGCGTAGCTTATCATTTTACATATTATCCATGAATACAGCTATTTACTGAGGCAATTCAGGTTAAGGAACTGGTTCAAGGGTGGGATGGAGGAGGAGCCCTTTCTATACACCAAACCTTTTAAGTTTCAGGTTTACAGTCAACATCCTTAAACTCGATGCCTGCTGCCTGATGCTCAAATGAGACAAAGTTGAGGAGGCTATTCATTTTTTTTCTTTCTTTTTTTTTACATGCGTATGCTTTCTGGGTTTAAGAAAAATCATTGGATCTGACATTACTACTCACATCCACCCACATACCTCCCAAAAAGGCACCAACTTCTTTGAAACGAGGCCAAACTTCTTTCAAGTTTCATTCAACTTTTAATGTATTTGCACTTTAAGTTATTAGACAAAATGGGTTATTTTCAAAGACAAATGAATGAAAGCAAAAGACTAAACAGATTAAAAGTTAGTTTTCCGGGATCCAATGCAACACTACTGCAAAAAAAATCAACATGTAGCACATATAAAAAAGAACATTTCATAAAGGGCAGCATGGAGAGAAATTTATTGACAAAAATAAGCAAAAGGTAGCTAAGATCCTGACCTGCTTATATTAGCATGGGACCATATATTTTCCCAACAGAAAAACTAAGCACAAAAAAAGACATTAGATCACCACCAAGGAGTCACAAAAAACAAAGTCGGGAATGGGAGGTAGCTCTTAGTAAAACAGTGGGTAATAAGAAAATTAGCATTTCAAACTGCTTTTGGAGAACTCCCAAACTAGCATAAGTCAACATTAAATTGGGAATAAATAAGGGCAAATCACTGACAACAGGGAGAATTACATAAAATCTGGTGAGTAGTCACTCCCTCAAGTAAATCATTACATTTCTGCATTTATTAAATAAAACATTTCCTTTAAGAGGTCGTGGGTTCATGTGTATTCATCTGTGAAATAAATAGGCCAAAATAATGAATTAGTGGCTCCCGGCTTAGCGTCAGAATCCTGGTTGACAGAGTTTGGACAGTGGAACCGCATAACTGCACAGTAATTAAAGAGCAGAGAAATCATGTGGACTCTTTGTGAAACTAGTGAATCAGCACCCTCTATTGACCAATGAGGAAATGGCAGTCTTGGCAGACTGGCTTGGAAAGAAAGGTTTTGATCTACTACTACTGAAGTCATAATTCGTTTTTTTACTCAATTCCTATTAATCAAACTATATAAGAGTACCTATATATTCAGCTTGAGAACAATGGACATAAATCTCACCCTTACTACTTATTAAGCTAATCGCATTACCATATAGTACAGAAAGAGTAACAAAAATATACTTTCAAGTACAGTTTGTTTTCTAAGAGATATCAACCAGTTTCATTTACAGTTATGCTGGAACACGGATTGGGACTGCACTTTATCATGAAATCAGTCCATGCCTAGTCACAAAAAAAATGTAAAATGAAAGAAAACGAAAACAAGAGGGTCTACAAAGTCCAAAAATGTGCATCATTCCGACATTACAATCAATGTAGTAATTAACCTTGCAAACCAACGTGCATAGAATATGAAGGAGGACAGAAGACAGCCCAGGAAATTTGGAGTAAGAAAGGAAAAGGCAGTAAGCAAAGAGGGATTTAATGGAGGTGGGTTGAATATTAAAACATGTTCCGTGTGATTACAGATACAAAGCAATCCAAGACCCCCCCGCACTGAATGATGAAGGAAGGCTTCAAAAAGGCAAAAGAAAACCTACAGGTAAAAAAATAAAACAAAGGCAGCTATCTCTGTTAAAAAACTATATCAAATATACATAATTGTACTGTGCCAAGGGGCAAAATAAATCTGCAAAAAAACGGCTGCAGTTTTGTTGCAGTCGACCCCCTCCCACTACCAGTCCCAGTCCCAGTCCCACTCCCACCCCCACCCCCACCCCTTGAAGTATTGGCACGTCAACATCCCAAAGTACATCTTACCCATCTAGTACTGCCTATCCTGGTCCCGCTGTACCCCCTCCCCCCCTCCCCTCCCTCCCACCCTCCCCTCGCTGTTTTGGCGCTGTCCACGTCACTCGGCGGTAACGCATCGGCTTTGGAAGAGTTCCTCGATGACCGAGCTGTCGGCCAGCGTGGAAACGTCTCCCAGGTCGCGGTCGTCCCGGGCGATCTTCCGCAGCACCCGACGCATGATCTTCCCTGAGTCGTTGGGAGAGAGCGCCAATCACGCACATGCAACACAAACAAAACGCCACCGCTACTTTACAACGGCTGTGATGTTGTTACGTCTTTATACAGGTAACGGCCAAAATAAAGGAAACGCTTGAGTAAATGAAGGGTTCTGGCGTCTCTGTTATAATAATAATAATATATGCCGTTTAGCAGACGCTTTTATCCAAAGCGACTTACAGTAGTGAATGCATACATTTTTCAGTATATGTCCCAGTGGGAATTGAACCCACGACCTAAGCGTTGCCAACGCTGTGCTCTACCTACTGAGCCACACAGAACCACTGTTATGGTGTGGGGTGCATTTTGCTGCCATGGTACTCAACCTCTTAAGAGTGGTCACTGGTCTCTTCCAGGGTGACAATGCCCCCATCCACAGGGCATGAGTGGTCACTGAATAGTTTGAGGAGCATGAAAACGTTGTAAATCATGTCATGGTCGTCTCACCCACTAGATCTCAACCCAATTGAACACTGATGGGAGACTCTGGAGCAGCACCCGAGACATCGTTTTCCACCACCACCAACAAAACACCAAATGATGGAATTGCTCGTAGAAGAATGGTGTTGCATCCCTCCAATAGTCCCAGACACTTGTAGAACCTATGTCAAGGCACACTGAAGATGTTCTGGCGGCTCAATGGTAGCCCAATGCCCTACTAAGAGACTTATCATGGTGTTTCCTTTATTTTGGCAGTTACCTGTATATTTTAAGACTTTTTTTAATGAACACCTAGCCATGAGTGTGAGGCAGGAGCATGGTTCATTCAACGGATCCCGCCGGACAAAGATCCATGTGGCACTGCACTTCATGTGTCCACCATCTACTCAAGCACATGGTGTGGTGTAGAGTTCAGCAGTGCTCAAGAGTCCAGGACACTGTGTACTGTAAACTGACAGTACTGTAAATGAGGGCATATACCTGCCACGGGTATCAGTGACTACAGGAAATTCAAACATCTTCAAATACATTACACATTTCCATTGTTATGAGCACAGTCTATCAGCACATGATCCTATCAAAACTTGTAACAGAACACACTCAGTGAGACAACTGAGATATAATGTACATTGAGTGGATCTCTCACCTGATCTGGTTTTGGGCAAGCCAGGGGCATTCTGTATGTAGTCCGGAGTGGCAATTGCACCAATCTTCTCTCTCACTGTCAGAGGGGGGCCAAAGAAATCAATACTCCTCAAACAAAAAAGCGTATCAAATATGGCATATCAAAATACGTCTATATGAAAATATTTTACTCTATAAAGATACCAAATGTGAACCAGATTAGGGTTACAAAGGGGTAGAAAGTTTCAAGTTTCAAGTAGAAAATTTCAGGTACATTTTCACCAGAGTTTTTGGCTTGGGAATTTGGTTTGGTTTTTTTTATTTGCCATTTAGCTGTATGAAGGGGATGCACTTTTTCTTAGGGGTTTGTGCATGCATTTTGTTTAGTTTCTTTTTAATTTTTGATACATACATTTTGTTTCTCTGTAGTTTAATTGGGACAGCTGTTGGAAATGAGCCTTTGGCTATAAACAACTAATGCAATGCATCTGATGCTTTTTAAAAAATGCATTTTTGAACATTTAACATTTTTGAACATAGCTTTTTGCTATGTCCCTGACAAAACAAGCTGGATAAATAAATGGCGCACCCTGCTTCTTGAGCTCAGCCTCCAGCTGCCCGCTGTAAGTGACCCCCTCCTTGAGGGTGACAAAACAGTACAGGCTCTCGCCTTTCACAGGGTGCGGGCACCCCACCACCGCCGCCTCCACCACAGACGTGTGCTCCACCAGCGCCGACTCCACCTCCGCTGTGCTCAGCAAATGTCCTGAGAGACAGAGAGACAGAGAGACAGAGAGACAGAGAGTCAGAGAGTCAGAGAGACAGAGAGACAGAGAGACAGAGAGACAGAGAGACAGAGAGACAGAGAGACAGAGAGACACAGAGACACAGAGACACAGAGACACAGAGACACAGAGACACAGAGACACAGAGACACAGAGACACAGAGAGACAGAGAGACAGAGAAACAGAGAGAGACACCCAATCACAGAGAGGAATAGCACGCAAAGGGGCGGGGGGCTTGAGCTGTCGCTCAAACATTTCCATTTCAAGCACGGTGGCAAAGCTCCAACTGCACTTATGACCAATGACCATAACGGTAATGAGAACTATAAATGGATAACTTACGCTCACGCCAGGGAACACTTTGTCACTGAACTGCCCTGTCAATCAGCGTGTCCCACAAAGCGTGACGGTTGTCATGTGCGGTACATTTTAAATAAATGTGATTAATTACACTGTACTACATATAATTACAGCATTCATTCATTTTATTCCATAATGAAGACTGTGAAACAACTAACCCAAAGAAGCAGAATAATAAATCTATGTGCAGGTAGCTGCCGAAATAAAGGAAACACCCACATAGCGTCTTAATAGGGTGTCGGGCCACCACAAGCTGCCAAAACAGCTTCAATGTGCCTTGGCATAGATTCTACAAGTGTCTGGAAGTCTATTGGAGGGATGCAACACCATTCTACCATGAGAAACCCCTCCTTGTTGAGCTGCACGGCTTGGGATATGCTACACAGTGTCAATTGGTCTAATCATAAAACATGTCATCCAAAAACCACTCTGAAGGCTGTGCAAATTATAGTGGTCGTTACAGACATCATTTGTAGTGTGACCACCTTCATAAATGAGGTTTAGGGATTAAAACGTTTTGTTCGTTATAAATTCAGTTATCCATATCGTTGTAATTGTGGGAGGGCCATCAGAGCGACGCATCGTGAGGAGCTGGTCCTAAGAGACCCGTGCGTACCAGAAACGTTCAGCATGTCGTCCATCCTCCCTGTGATCCAATAGTAACCGTCCTTGTCTCTACGGCAACCTGCAGGAGCAGCATCAGAACGTGCGTTAGTGTCCTTTAATCAGTCAACATGAAGAACAATCCAAAGAGCGGGACAGGGTGACGCGCTCAAACTCGTGCGAATGGCAGCGTGTGCCCTGGGAAATGAACACTAGGATTCTCATTCAAGACCACTTCAGAATAAATGGAGAAAAAATGTTTTTTCCCTCCAGGTTTTTACATCAGGCACACCGAGTCATCACACGTAAGAGTCCGTCACAGAACCAGAAGCACTTTGATTTGTAGCTAGACGAGTTATCGGTTATGCAAAACATCGTAAAAATATATGAAGCCGAAAAGATGAAAGTGTAGAAAAATCTGTATGTAGGGTCAGACGTTGGCACGCCTGTCTTCGATTCAACTGCACGCAAATTCTCCCTATTAGCTGTCATACTTCCTGACAATCAACTGTGACAGCAGCACAAGTGAAGCTTCAAAGACCGTCTGGGCACGGCTAGATTGTAAATCAGATTGAGGGTGTGAAAAGAAAAGTTTTATATGAATGGGAAAGATTATATTACCGTCTCCTGTAACGTAGTATCCTGGGAATTTGTTGAAGTAGACGGTCTCGAACCTCTCCTGGTTTCCATACACTGTTCTCATGATTCCCGGCCAGGGTTGCTTGAACACCTGAGAGGTCACAGAAGGTCAGGAAACTCAGAGGGCAAAACTACTTTTTTGCTGCATTATGTATCTTTTTGTCAGATGTAATTAGGCAGTCACAAATCGAGGCATGACATAGAGATCTTGCAGTGGCGCTCTAGTGATGTTGCTCGTACACTGACTGGTCTGAGGGTGTTGTTAGCCAGACCGCGGTCACTGTTCCCCATAAAACTCATGTGGACGCACTTAAGTTCTCGTGTTGTAAGTCACTCTGGATAAGGGAGTGAGCCTGTTGGTGAAGGTGCTCACAATGAGCGCAGCCTGGGCCCTGCAGCCTGGGCCCCTGCAGCCTGGGCCCTGCAGCCTGGGCCCTGCAGCCTGGGCCCTGCAGCCTGGGCCCTGCAGCCTGGGCCCTGCAGCCTGGGCCCTGCAGCCTGGGCCCTGCAGCCTGGGCCCTGCAGCCTGGGCCCTGCAGCCTGGGCCCTGCAGCCTGGGCCCTGCAGCCTGGGCCCTGCAGCCTGGGCCCTGCAGCCTGGGCCCTGCAGCCTGGGCCCTACAGCCTGGGCCCTACAGCCTGGGCCCTACAGCCTGGGCCCTACAGCCTGGGCCCTACAGCCTGGGCCCTACAGCCTGGGTATTGCAGGTTCAGGCCTATGCTAAGTCATTAGCCATCGATGCCTGGGGCTTTGCTGAAACAGGACGCGGTTAGCTTTGTCCCATTAGGGGCAGATTAGGGTCAGTTTGGCCAGTGTTCCCCAGTTTACCGCTGCGTTAGTTCCTCCCAGTGACGTGAAAACTCAGTACTAGTGGTAGCCCTCCTGTAGTAGTCTGTGGCACGCAGCATGGAAAACAGTCCCCCAAAAGAAACACTCCCATCTCTCTGGACTCTTCCTTTTCTCTGGGACCCTCCAGGCAGACACAGCAGAACACTACCACGCAGTAGTGCAATACATTTGATGTTCTATTTATCAAACAACCGTTTGATAATGGTCTCTGATTGCCAACTAACTACTATGCATGGACTGTATACAGGAGCATTTGCGCCAAGTGATATCAAATGAACAGACTTCTGGACGGTTTTATTCTTGTGTTGCAGCATACAAAGAAATATTGGCTATAGGACCATACTGTAAATCCGTTATCATAAATTCACTTTACCAGATAGCCCTCGCTCGGTCCCTCCAGCTCCTCCCCGGACTCGTTGAGGATAGCAGGAACGACGCCAAAGAAGGGAAACGTCTATCATAGCAAACAGATGAAAAGCTTCAATTGATTTGACTCTAATCTCCAGCCATAAAATCAGGACACGCCTGCACAATGAAGCAGCACCAGCGGCTCTGACAGATGTGGCATGCGAGACGTGTGTGTAGATAGCTAGTGCTGCTGAACATTTTATTGTGGTTTCAGTTAAATGACTTGGTTAAACAAAAATAAATATTGGTTTAACATGAGGCCAGAACTGAGAAGAGATATGCCATGAGGAAAACATACAGCTGATCCAGGCTTCATGGGCGTGGCACCCGGCAACGGTGTCAACACATGTCCCCCCTGAGAAAGGAGAGGAGAGAGAGAGGAGAGAGACAAGAGAGGGGGAGGAGAGGAAAGGATAAAGGAGAGAGGGAGGAGGGGGGAGGAGAGGAGAGGAGACAGGAGAGGGGGAGGAGGAGAGAAGACAGGAGAGAGGGAGGAGAGGAAAGGATAAAGGAGAGAGGGAGGAGGGGGGAGGAGAGGAGAGGAGACAGGAGAGGGGGAGGAGGAGAGAAGACAGGAGAGAGGGAGGAGAGGAGACAGAAGATAGGAGATAGGAGATGAGAGAAGAGAAGGAGAGAGGACAGGAATGTCAGTCCTCAATCAATCTCAGCATGGAGCCATAAATTCACTGGTACAAATTCACTTTTCTAAGATTCGCTCTACGATGCTCTGTGCTCCAGGATTTTTATGGGGGTGTTCAACACGCTCGACAGAGACGTCAAATAAAGCTCCCTGTAATTGAAGCTGCATCTGAGCCTGAAAGTTTTTCCCCAACATCGGTTTGATCTACCTCTAATTTATAATCTAAACCTGTAAGTGCACCCCATTTCTGCAAGCAACCACCTGAGTAACGATGGATCCGAAGTACGACACCAATGGGAATTGGTTTTCAAGTCTGTGGCCCACCTCTGCTGGGGAATTAACCAACAACCTCCTACCTTCAGGGCAGACACATTTCTAACCACAAGGTCATGAGTGGTTTGAGTGAATTGTTCAAATGCCTGGCACTCACCGTCTCTGTCTGCCAGAAGGTATCCACAATGGGACACCTCTTGTCTCCAACCACACTGTAGTACCAGTGCCAGGCCTCCGGGTTGATGGGCTCCCCCACTGTGCCCAGCACCTTCAGGGACTGGCGTTTGAACCTGCAGGAGGGTTACCACACCTGGGTCAAATACCTACAGGTAACCGCCAACATAAAGGACAGACTTGAGTAAATGAAGGGTTCTGGTGGCTCTGTTATGGTGTGGGGTGCATTTTCCTGGCATGGACCCTAAGTCCACTCAACCCCTTAGAGGGAAAGGTAAAAACCAATAAATACAAAGCCATTCTATGTGATCCCCTTCATCCTATGGTGAAGAATGTATATCCTGATGGGAGTGGTCTCTTCCCTCCACAGGGCACGAGTGGTCACTGAATGACTTGATGAGCATAAAAATTATATTAAATAAACCATATGCCATGGCCGTCTCAGTCACCAGATCTCAACCCAATCGAACACTTATTGGAGATTCTGGGGTGGTGCCTGTGACAGCGTTTTTCACCACCATCAACAAAACACCAAATTATGCAATTTGTCGAGTAAGAATGGTGTGGCATCACTCCAGGAGATTCCAGGAACTTGCAGAATCTATGCCAAGGCGCACTGAAGCTGTTTTGACAGCTTGTGGTGGCGCAATACCCCAGTTAACACACTTTATGTTGGCAGTTAGCTGTACCTGGAATACGTTAACCCTTCAGGCAACAGCAAAATTGCTGGAGATTACAGACAATTAAACAAATAAATAAATTGATTTTCTCCAATATTCAGAACATATTTTTTCTGTCATACGATTGTATCATGACTATGGTTAGTAAAATATTTCAGAAACGTATTTTCACCATTTCGCACGCACGCACACGTGAATTGACACTATAAATGTCAATTTCTTGGGCAACTGAGGTGACATTGAAAAAGGGGAGGTTACTAAGACCAGCATGTATGTTTTCATTATCAGAATTCTGGTGTACTGCAATCCCAAATATGAAGCAGTTCCAGGACAGGATTTTTTTACATTTTTTATTGCAAGTGGGCTAAAGTTTAAAATGAGTGGAAAGTGCTATAGTTACAATGTAGTGGATGGAAGTGAAACTCCCACAGATGCTGAGGAATACAGCATCTGAAACTAACCCAAATCCAACTAATGATCAAAAATGGCCAGCGCCTGAGGCAGACACCACTGTACGTCAAAACCTCAGTCCACATCCCTGCAACCTCAGAACTCTTTTTAGTCCCATAGGACGATAAAACGCATACTCTAATAAAAGTTTACTCTGTCGTCTTTCCATGCGGAGCACTCCTGCATTCTCACGATGAAGTAATCCCAAGCAGAAAGAGGTCACCCACGTTTTTGT
Organism: Aldrovandia affinis; assembly: GCA_029706075.1. Taxonomy (NCBI): domain Eukaryota; kingdom Metazoa; phylum Chordata; class Actinopteri; order Notacanthiformes; family Halosauridae; genus Aldrovandia; species Aldrovandia affinis. The sequence continues at coordinate 781,598 of JAINUG010000032.1, forward strand.
CACGATTGTTTTGTACTTTTAGAAGAGTGCGCTCTTAAGCCGTAGGCGTGTCCAACCACAAATATAAGTACAGCATATAACACAGGGGATAAATATTGTTATTGTTATTACTCTTTTTCATCGTTTTGTGCTTTTGCAACTGCCAGCCCTTATGATACTGTAATATGTGGTTTCCATTTCCTGTCGGTTTACAACAGACACTAAATAAAGAGGAACGAATGATACACGCGTATATTTCCTCGGCTCATAAAGAGGACCGGTCGATATACAGGCTACTGTTGACAGCAGCAGTCGCTCCGCGCCTTTTAAGCCCGTTAAACGCATCCTTGCACACAGTTCTGCTTCAGCGTCTGTCACACTGGACTCACTTGTGGACCGGCTCGCTCCCGTACTTCATCAGCAGGCGTATGGCTGTGGGTGCGGTGTAGAACTTGGTCACCTGGTATTTGTCAACGATTTCCCACATGCGGCTCACGTCCGGGTACGTAGGCAATCCTTCAAACTGAACAAATGACATTTTAATTCTTTCTGTTTAACGTTTAGTGATCGATTACAATAAGCCCTTGTGTGTGCTGCACTACATCGTCAGTTGCCAAATGAGAACATGAAAACAAATGACCGTCCATGTTCCATCAGTCCAAAATTCATTATTAGATTATCTGTGCCAGGGGTAGGCAGCCCTGGTGCCAGAGATGTTTCTGGTTTTTGCTCCATCCCGATCCCTAACTACATAATTAGACATTATTAGGCTTTGAACACAGGGGACTATGTGCGGGAGGTACTCAGCGTTTCACCATTCGGACTGAATATTCAGGCGCACACACCTAATAATGGATGAAACTGTGTAATCAAAATCAGATGGAACAAAAACCTGGAACATCTCTGGCACTCCAGATGAGTTGGATTTAGCAGAGGAAGAGGAGGTTTTTTGCTGAGAGCCAGGAGGAAGAGTAAACAGAGAAGGATCGGTATGGCCACTTGGCGAATCTAGGAAGGAGCAGGGGGGAATACTTGCTGGTGCGGCAAATGTGTGAGCTGGCTAGCTAGCTAATATATAATAATGCATAGCTAGCTAGTACTGTTAACTGTTATAGCTAACTAACAGATAACGTTAGCGAGCTTTATTTGGCTGTGATACCGGGTTGCTAGCTAGCGAGATATTGATAGTTGGTTTTGCTTGGCTAAAGTTAACATGCATATCTTACCCGTCTCGCAACTGTTTCCATTTATGTCTGCATTTCAGCTCGTCTGTGTCAATATTCCTTTCTACCTCCCCCCATGAGTTGGTCGTTTTTATGCCATCTTTAATCGCTCCTTGGGGAGTTGTGAATATGAGGATACCTCCTCACCTGCTCCGCTAATAATTCTTCAAACCCGCCCATGGCAATAACGTTAAAACATAAACAATGTCGGATGGAAGTAGTATTCTGTATCTCCATGGAAATGGAGTTGACCTCTTCAATCATTCAATCATTCAATGAGATTACGTGACATTTTATGACGGTGTCTGTGACCTTTCATTTCTCTGGAGGTAAGCGACACCCTCCGCGATGCTCCTCTGCAACACATTTCTGTCCTTCTGACATCACTTTTGTCGCATAAAGCATAAACTGGCCTTAAGGCAGACCGCTGCGGGGAAAAAAAATTAGGTCTTCCCTTTTTGAAAAACAGCTTAAAAGCCTAAAATCATTTGATTTCATCTTAATATCATTTGGCTTCATGCCCTAATTTCTTATTTTTACACTTATAAACATTTTTCCAATGTGAACCCCATGACTGCCCCCGGCGGACCGTCTACATCAGGGGTCACCAACCTTTTTGAAACTGAGAGCTACTTCATGGGTACTGAGTCATACGAAGGGCTACCAGTTTGATACACTCTTCTAAAATAACAAATTTGCTCAGTTTGCCTTTAGTTATATATTATTATTAATGATAAATGATACTCATCTATGTGAAGACACTGATCACGTTAATGATTTCTCACAATAATTATCAACAATGACTTAACATGGTGGGAAACAGATAATATCAATATTCAACACTTTATTTCTATTAATCTATTAATATTTAGAACAGGCCTGCGGGCGACTCATGTGGTCCTTGGGGGCGACCTGGTGCCCGCGGGCACCATGTTGGTGACCCCTGGTCTACATCATATAGCATCGTCTACTTTAAATATCATGGTTAAATACACCGAAAATATGAACATGTATTATATGCATAGATTGAGTGGAATCTCGTCTTTCCAGCAGCGGAGGCTAATTCATGTCACCTGGGATGTCGTAAAAAAATACCCAGTCCCAATTCAAGGCAGGATACAGCTATAGGAGAATAGCTGCTCCTTACCTTCGGTGAAGACTAGAAGTCCCAAAATATGACAGATAATGCAGGCATCCTGATCACCGTAAAGGTCTAACGAACAAAAGTAGTGACAAACTGTTTTGTCACAAGAGCAAGCCAAATCGAGTTTCAATGTTTACTATGCACTTCGTATGGCCAACAACAGCAAAGATGTCATTCTCTTGGGTCTACAAGATATGTGGATATGTTTCACATTGGAAGGTTTTGTATCTTTGTGATCTACAAAATTAGGCCACGCCTGCCATTCTCCAGTAAATACTGGCAAAACAGCCCCCCTGAATGTCCAACCAGCACCACCAGTAATATGATCATGTGAGATGATCCAGTGGCATAATTGATAATACCTTCCTCCATACATACTGAAATTGTTCTAGGGTTCTAGCCAATGGGATGTCCTTTACAATGGTATAAGGTTTCCTTTGGTTTGCATTTACTATCACAAATGAACTTTTTGCACATGATTCTATTGACGCAAATGTGATTGAAGAGAGTGCACGCACTTCAGAGTTTGGAAAACTCTTTATATTTGTCTCTTTGTTTATTTGGATTTATTATTTGGTTTTACATTGCCAAAAGCCCCAAAGAAGACCCAGTTTGATGGCCAGGATCCCGTTTACAACTGCGGAGTAGCGACTGGTCAGCTGGTAGGTGGAAGTGCCACCAGAAGACACCTATCAAGTTCATGTTCATGTAGGTTTTAGGATACTTGGAGATCACTGGTGACACCACTCACTAAAAGGCCTCTAGTTCATTAGAGTTTTGTATGTTTCTCTCCAACAAATCCCATTATTATTGCATATCTTAAACAATTCAAGTGACACAGTGTTAGGCTAGTAAAAATTTTGAACGTTTTCTACAAGTAACCTCAACAAATCCCTGATCTTAAACAATTCAAGTGACACAGTGTTAGGTTTTGTCTCCTCTCTTACCAGCACGCCGGTGGCCCCGTTGGCCAAGGGCCCGTAGGTGATGTAGGAGTGGCCCGTGATCCAGCCGATGTCTGCTGTGCACCAGTAAACGTCGTCGGGCTGGTAGTCGAACACGTACTTGAAGGTGGTGGCAGTGTAGAGCATGTACCCGCTGACCGTGTGCAGCACGCCCTGCAGAGGGAGAGGGAGGAGTAGCTTGTTACATTGTGAGCATGAAGAAAAACGTCTTTACAAGGGTCTTTGGAGGCCTTTAACGGTGACGTCACTTCACCGATAACCTGTAAGCAACTCAACAACCTATATTACTGAACATGTAACGCCTTCAGCAAACAATGGCTCTTTGAGGATTGTGTACCATGGTTGGTTTTCAGGGAATGCGTGTGCAAAGGTAACCACGTGTATCCGGACAGACTGTGCAGTGTGCACACGTCAAGCGAACACTCGCATTACATTTAATGCCATTTGATAAGCAACCACTGGTGGGATTCTGCTGCTCTTGGTTCATTTACGTTCATGCTCAGAGGTAAGCGCATACCCCTGTACATTCAAACCACAAGGTACTCAGGCTAAGCTGCCCATTGGACTCAATGAGTTCATCAAATGGTCATCAAATACTGCAGCATGCGTCATGTGATTTACTGCAGGAAGAGGAAATGCTTCATGTAATTTACAGCAGGTGACCACACGGCAGGCACATGTATCACGTGCTTGCACCTAGAGAGGGCGTGTGTAAGGGATAAAGAATGACAGAGAGAGAAAGAGACATAATGGAGAGAGAGATGTCCAGTACCATGAGTTTTCCCTAAGAGAGTGAGTGATAGAAAGAAAGAAAGAACGACAGAGAGAGAGTGGAACAGAAAGAGAGGTCCAGTACCTTGGGCTTGCCCGTGGAGCCGCTGGTGTAGAGGATGAAGAGGGGGTCCTCGGAGTCGCACCACTCCGGCTCACACTCCTCAGAGGCCCCGCCCACCAGCGCGTGCCAGCACAGGTCCACCTCCGGGTTCCAGGGCACCTGCACAAACACAGGGTTCATGACGTCCCCGAAGACAACTGGTCACTGACTGTGCAACTCACGAGCACAGGGGTCATGACCTCCCCGAGGACAACTGGTCACTGACTGAGATTGTAATCTGGGCCATGCATTGTATCGAAACTCACAGTACTTGTTGAGGACTACACATGATCCCAAAGGATAGCAGAATTTGGAGGGGGGTAAATTCCCATTTACCAGTTCTTTCAAATAGGCCTATAGTCCAACATACAAATCAATGTTTCCAATTGCAATTTCTGTCATTTATGTCGAGAGTTAAGTGTAATTTAATTCAATACAATACACCACCCCACCCCTATGAGACAGTGGGAGCCTTGTAAAACAGCATCTTTTACACAGGTGTAACACAGGGAAGAGATATCCCAAGAGAAATAGACAAGATAAGTGCAAGACAACACAATGGAGCTCGGGGGAATCTGTGACATACTTGAGGCGTAGAGCGGACTTTCTTTACTCTCTCTCTTGGCTTCTCGTGCTACAGGGTTAATGAAAGGATTATTTCAAATAAAGGGAACAAAACAGAAATCATCACAAACAACGACTAAAACCATATTAGCTTGATGAAAGGATATTAATCTACATCTGTCTCTTCACGTCTGTTGTAACAATTGTAAATGTATACCAAAGATTGGTATTATACAAAAAATTGAAAAAAATAAGTTTAAATAAACAAAGGTTGTGCAGAGTTTAAAGTTTACAAAGGTAAAAATGCACAGAAGCCATTATTTTACAGTGATGGGCAATTCTATTCCTGGAGGGCTGGTGTGCATGCAGGTTTTTGTTTCCACCAATTAACTCATAGATTAAATCACAGTAAGGTTTTATATAGGAAAAGCAAGAAAATCTTCAGCTATCATTAACTAAATTTTCAGCTCATGTAATTAACTGGGAAAATTAAATAATTAAGAGAAGTCGGTATCATATCCAGAAACAGATATGGCCCTCCTCGCCCACCCCTGGTAAAAAAAATAATCTCAGAGTAGGAATGCTGATCTAGGATCAGTTTTGCCCTTTTATCTCATAATGTATGAGGTTAGGACATGGACCAGGGAGACCTGATCCTAGATCAGTAATTCTACTCAGATGCTTTATACTATATCCAGGCCTCACCTGTAGGTTGGGACAGGTGCGTTTGGCTGGGGGCGACTGGCAGCCAGCCGTCGAGGCGGCCTCCTCCTTGGTCAGGTGCTTTATCATGACACACTTCTGCACTCGGAAGTTCCTGTGAGTGGGATGGCAACAACATTACATTACATTACAGGCATTTGGCTCTTATCAGTGTACAGTTTACATTTCTTTCCAATCCATTTATACATGATATTAACTGAACACAGGTTTCTTGCTCACAACGGAAGTGTCCTGATTGAACCTGAGTGCCCAGTTCCCTAACCATTATACCACAGTGCAAACAACGCTCTGCTCACATTCACAACCCTCTCAAAGCACGAGTAATGGGAGACTACATTTTACTTCAACAAATATTACATTGCTTCCTATTCATTTTTGACTACATAAATACATTAATATATTACAATGTATACTGTGTGGCAATCATTATGAAAGAGATGTGGTTCCCAGCCAGAAGCAAATTGGGCCTGTGTTATATAGCGTTATGCTCTATGGTGTTCCACATTCTGTGGAAAAGTATTAGCGTTCAGGTGCGATGTTCTGGCTAATGTGTACTGTATTGTCCAGCAGAGTTGTGTGTACACTATGCCCTGTGATTACAATACAGAGCCTCTGCCATGCAGCACAGGAGATGATCTGCTATGGCAAAAACCAAGACAACCAAGACTAAAAAGTATTCAATGCATGAATATGTGGATTCCTGAGATGCCACATATACTGCTGTGCTACAAATAACGAGATTATTTTTTTCATTACATTACAGGCATTTGGCAGACGCTCTTATCCAAAGTCAGTGCGGCACCTGGGAATCGAGCCAGCAACCTCTGAGTTACAAGCTCAGTTCCCTAACCATTATATTACACTGCCACCCTTTCACTTTAATCCTGGAGCAATTCATTTTCTGTTTGTGAATATATACCACTGGGTAAACACAGGAACCACATTCATTTGTTAATATTGAATGCCTCGCAGTTTGGAAAGCTGGTTGGATTTTTCATTCTTTTTTCATTTCTTTCAGTCTGCAACTACGGAAATGTGAATACGATCATTTGGTGACAGGCGTGTGATATGAGTAGCACTTTTGGTGACAGGCGTGTGATATGAGTAGCACTTTTGGGCTCACTTTTCTCTGCATTTTTTGAGTGCGTCGTCTGCGATCACTTTCAAGCTGATCAGCTTGTCTCCTCTGTAAAATCCATCTGTTGGAGTGGGCGGAGGGGGTGTAAGATGAAAGGTAATTGATTAATGGGTTTGGATCAGTGACAGTAAAACAATGACAGAGTCCACAGATTAATCAATTTCTTGATAATGTTGATATGAATCTGCCATGTCATTTGACACTTCCGTGTGGAATTCTTAAATGAAGCCTTTCTTAAAAGGGAAGCCCACTCAAGCTTCCATACGGCTAAATGTGATTTTACTCTTGAAAACACAATACACATATTAATGAAACGTGAACCTACTCTGGCAGTAACCAGAGCCAAATCCTGGGACTTGTGTTAGCCCCTTTCTGTCAAACATAAGTCTCAAAAGCTAAATCCATAAACTGAACTAAACAACCTTTTGACCATAAATCGCTCGCAATTCAAAGAGCAGACCAAAAGCACGAAAACAAAACCGCGCACAATGGTTTAACTTAGCGGTATGAAATTGGATCGTGTATTCCAGGATTTCAAGGTTAGTACATAGTCCCTGTACACACAGGAAGTGAGGCTTTTCTTACCAGCAGTAATTAGCAAGGAACACTGAGAGTCCATGATTCTCTCGCACAGTGATTCGGCCGAAAATCCCGCAAACTAGAGCAAATAAAAAGGAAGAAAACTAACCAAACAACAGGGTTGGTGTGAGCACCAGTGGGCCAAAGAGTCCTAAACTGGCCCACATATTGGATACGTTTAATTGTTTGAGTGTGTTCATTTACAAATCCATTCATTTCAAAGAAAACAAAAGAGTGAATTTACTTCTCTGTAATAAAAAAAAACCTATGAAGTTACAGGCCCCCTGTCCTCTCCAATTTTTAAGTCTGTACTACCTGTTTGTTACACTAAGGGAGTTTTTTCCTTGCTACTGTTGCCCTAGGCTTGCTTTTGTGGGGGTTTATGTCAAGGTCTGCTGTAAAGTGTATGGTGACAAATGTTTTGTGAAATGCACTGTACAAATACATTTGACTTGATTTAAAAACAAAAAAATGTAAAGATTTTGTTTCAAATTTTTCCAGATTTTCTCTCAATAGTAGCCAATTGTACTCTCTTTTCCTAAACTATACCCCGCCTTGTTTTGTGAGTTCGCTGCCGCAGTCCTGAGACTGGCAGTGACAAATGCAATGTACCACCTCCTCCGAGCTGGAACTCGGCAAGCCATCAACTGTAACTCCGGTACACATAGAGCCAATCTTGTACACATACAGCCATCACAAGCTCATATCAGCTTCCCTTCCCCCTCCCTGGTGCGGACAGCCAATTGCCGCCCTCTATCGGCACTCCCGGTCAGAGTGCCGATAGAGGAATCGAACCCCGGCCGCAGTGGGCAACCTGCATTCCAGTCGAATGCCTTTACCGTTACGCCACCCGGGAGGCCCATTTGATTTGCATTTCAGCCATTTAGCAGACGCTTCTATCCAGAGCGCATTTAAAACATGTACGCTTGTATGTTTAAAAACATTTTTGAAAAATATATAATAATAATAAAGTGCATGTTCTCTTACCACAATGGAGTGGACAGCTCCGATACGTGCACATGCCAGCATGGCCACCACCAGCTCCACGATCATGGGCATGTAGATGGAGACGCGGTCGCCCTTCCTCACTCCTGCTCGCACACACGCAGACGGAGGGAGAACCACGATCACTCTTTTCCCACAGTGTGCGCTGCCTTTGCCCACTCAATCACTGCATCTTCAAACGCATCCCACTGATACGATTCCCAAATCCACTACACCTTTGCTCTGCATGTGTTGCTGGAAAAAGTCGAGCTCCCGTACCTAGTGACTTCAGGACGTTGGCGAACTTGCAGACCTGCAGAAGCAACTCCCTGTACGTCACTTTCATCTCGTCCTCAGGGTCGTTCCCCTCCCTAACATTCAAATAAAAACAACTTATTTTAAATAACGTTTCAGGAGTGCCATCATCTGTTCACTATGGAAACATATCAACATTTGACCAGGATTCCACCCCTCAGTCTGGGGGGGAGAAAAGAAAAGAAAAACATTTGGAAAATAAAAATGCATTGAGATGGAAGTGACTGGTTATGGAGCAAAATATTACAGTAACAAGGTCCTCCACATGCTGTGTTTGACCATAATCTATCCCAACCAATTGGTCATTTTAAGAGAGACGGTACACAAAACACTTGCACAACATGAAAGAGTATGTTGAATATGAATATGAACTTGAACTGTGACTGATATAAACTTGAGCTTGTCAGTTTAAAGTGCGTTCCACAGCTCCAAAGCCAAGTTTTTCAAAGCTCTTTCTCAAGAGCTCTTTCTCAAGCTTGATTCTCTGGACGCATTTTGAAAACATGTTTTCATGTTTACCTTCTTGAAATACGATGGTCAAATGGTGCAACAACTTCAGCATTAGATTTGAAGTGACTGAGGGCCGCTTTGTCCCCTGGAGTACAAGGCTTGAAATCAAAAAGGTATGCCAAGCTTGGAGACGGGAATAATAACAGTGTTGGCTGAACTTCCAGCTCACTGCTTGTGCAACGGCAGTTGACCTTTCCAAGAGAAACATGTAGCTGCTGTTATAAGTAGCATGTGGAAAATAATGGTCAATGTCACCATGGTAAAGACAATTAATTTTCATAAAGCACAAACTGTTGAAAATGTTTACAAGAAAATCAATATCAAATTGAAAATGTTCAAACTAAACAGATAATCATAACTGAACAGATTAACCAAGAGAACCAAGGCTAATCTGTTTTCCACAGGCTAGTGGGTGTAAAGTAATTTTGTGTAATAATAAATAAACAAAGTGTTTGGTAATGAAAATAAAGGTTGCCCAAATACTTGGATTGTCTAATTGTTGCCTAACTGTTAACTGCCTTAATTGCCTAAATGTTACATTTTACTCCACCACAAGTTTTATATGAGCCAAGATAATTACTTTTCAGCAAACCTTGGTGATAATGGCTTGTTTTAGGTGCCTGTGGTTAGGTGCACTCCATGACTTCAGAGGGGCCTATTTATAGTGTACCCAAACACTTTATGCTGTAACATGACTCTGTACAACAAGCACAAGTGAACCCATGGTGCTTGGTGATTAGCCTAACCTGTAACTTCAGAAAAGCTTGAAGGACACCCACTTTACAGATTGTTTGACAGGGGATTTTCCTATTTGCGAACAACTGAATTCAGCGCATGCGTCAAATTTAAAACGCTAGTTTCTGCATTCCTCAATTCCATTAGAATTTCCTAAAGAAAATAAAGTTTCAACATAAAATAATCTGTGTTTTGTGTAGTTTGTTTTTCCAGTACTCTTCCTAGTTCCTTGATAAAGGGTCAATTTAGGCTGGCATTCTGTTTTCCACAGTATTGTGCCTCTAACACAGTGACCCTTCATACATTTACAGGAATCGCATCACAAGAGCAGGAGCTGTTGCATCTCGGAAATGAGAGAAAAGCTCACTGTGACCAAGTTCACTGCATCATCGACCCATGGCGGCCAATCAGAAAATCCTGTTAAATCACTCACCAATGAGAATCCACCTACAAAAACGCTCCCCATTTGAGACCAACACCACACTTCCACTTAACTGATTTATGTTTACATAGCAGGAGTCATGATGACCTGACCAACAATGTGTGGTATGCGAACACATTAAAAGCTTCTATGTGGAGAGAGCTGTGCAGATTCTCTGTAGTAGAGGCGCGTGGATTAATGCACAATCGATACTGTGTACATGGAGCTTTTCTTACGGTAGATGCAGAGATAACAACCTTAATGTCTTAATATCCAGAGCAAAAGCACACCACTGTCTGTACAGGAAACATGCCTTGCTGTCTGTAGAACGATGCAATATAATGCTTTGGGAACTGGGCTTGTAACTCAAATGTTGCAAGTTGAATTCCCTGGTGGGGCACTGCCACTGCACCCTTGAGCAAGACACTTTACCGGAATTGCTTCAGTGAATCCAGCTGTGTAAATGGATTGCATGTACGAAACGTAAAGCTGTGTAAGTCACTCTGGATACAACGGTCTGCTAAAGGACAACCATCTCTGCAGCACTGCATCAATCAGGCCTTTTTGCCATCTACTTAATCCATTTTAAATTAAGTCTATAACACAACAAGGTGTGGAAAAAGTGAAGGGGCCTGAATACTTTCCGAAGCCACTGTAAGCCAGCCTTCTCTCCCAAAGAACAGTCCTTTTAAAAAGAAGGAAGAAAAGCCTGTAAGCATATAAATGCAGCACGTGGGGCCTCGAGTAGCGTAACGGTCTAAGCACTCACATGGCATGCGAGTTGCCTACTGTAGCCGCGGTTCGAAACCCGACTGCGCCAGTCTGGCGCCGGAAGCGCCAATCAGGGGCAGCAATTGGCTGTCCACCCAAGCGGGGTTCTGTCTCGAAGGGCGAATCAAAAGAAAGGGGGTATAATTGGCTGCCAAATATGGAGAAAAACTGGTCAAAATCTGAAACTAATTTATCAAATTAAAAATAAATGCAGCGAGTGCAATGCAATACAAACAGCATTTTGCAACAGCGCACAGAGACAGCAGTGCAACAGCATTGTGCAGACCTTATTGCATCAATGAGTATTCATAATTTGGTGCTGCATCTACCGGTCTTTTATATTGCTTTTAAAAACAATACAGAGACAACAGGACAGGCATAAACGTACAGAAAAGGTTGCATTCACCCAAACTCATTAGCATGGACGATTTTGATACGTTGCATTTACATTTGAGGCATTTTGCAGACGCTCTTATCCAGAGCGACTTATACAGTTCACATTTCTTTACATACAATCCATTTATACAGCTGGATATTTTACTGAAGCAATTCAGGTTAAGTACCTTGCTCAGGGGTACAGCAGCAGTGCGCCCACCTGGGAATTGAACCTGCAACCTCTGAGTTACAAGCCCAGCTCCCTAACCATTACACTACACTGCCAGTCAACGGCGGCGTGGAGTTGCTGCGCGGAGTTGCTGCACAGGGTTTGAGTCCTTTGCAGACTCACAGAATCGGTGGGAAGGTAAAGGTCATTCAGCAAGTCAGCATTACACCCACCCTGTGTGAAGGGCCCTATAAATACTCAAGGACATTAGACCCTTTCAACGCCTACACCGTGAGCAAAACCGCACCAGGCGCCGACCACTCTGCTGACATTCACTACTAAAATCTTACACAAGTTAAACAAGGACAAAGGGGAATGACTGTAACAGTGCAAAACTTGTGTTGTTTTTCCCCAGTATTCGTACCAGCTAATAGCAAGGCTTTGCCACGTAGGTACGGAATTACACAAAATGTAATCAGTGCAAAAAAGGCCTTTCTCACAAAATTAATTCAAATGCAGAACAATGCAATGTAATATAAATGTTATTGGAATAAATAATCCAAGGTAATCCCTGAATAATTAAACAGAATGAATCAGGGATTCATACCAAATAACATGGCAGTGGTCCAATTAGGCGATAATAAAAATTGCACCGTGCAATAAGACACAATCATAAATGTTTGTGTTCATCCTGAATGCTTGTGCTTGCATGCATGTCCAAGTCTGTCTTTCAGATGAGAAGTTACACGGAGGTCTGGACTCAATGTGGCCATTGAGGAACCCGTGGCACTTATAGCAAAGAGTAGGAGGTTCCCCCTAGCCCTGGCCAAACTCCTAATCTGGTTCACTTAGTTCTGGCCATCTAATTACCCTCCAGTTTAACTGGCTAAAAGAATCCCTCCCTCTCCACCTCAGCCAATGACTGGTGGGTGCCCTGGTGCAAGCTGCCTCAACAAGGCGGGTGCTTTACATTGTTGGTGATTGAGGAGAGTCCTCCCCCCTCCACCCCTCCCCTCCCCCCCTCATTGTAAAGCGCTTTAAAATTATGAGATTATGTCATGTAGTTTATTGGGGACAGGTGTTGGAAATTAGCTTGTGGCTATAAACACTTAATGCAATGCATCTGATGCTGTTTTTTTAAATACTGTAATAATCCTTTTGCTTTGCCCCTGACAAATAAATAAAATAAATAATAATAATAATACAAATAAATAACAGCCTCCCAGGTTACTGTATTCATTTTAAGGATTAGAATGTGGCTCTAGCTGGGATGAGCTTTAAAGTTAAAGGAAGCATTATAATAAAACTATGTGTGGAAGGCGTCAGTCTCGGCAGCTAATTATTATTATTATTATTATTATTAATCAGGATGATTAGCGGCCACGCCTACTGGCAGAGCAGCAAGCTCTGGAACCCGAAAGGAGAAGGGTGAGAGACCGAGAGAGAAAGCACGGAAAAGAAAACGAAAAAAGAACGGAAACTTTACAGCTTTCTCTCCTCGGTCTCTCACCCTTCTCCTTTCGGGTTCCAGCCACCTACTGAAGAGAGCAGAGCAGTTTTAAAGCACACAGATGTAATTATCAGACACAGGACCGGTGTGTGCACTTGCTGCTCTGCCAGTAGGCGTGGCCGCTAATCGTCCTGATTAGCTGCCGAGACCGACGCCTTCCACACTATGGAATAATGTTATCAAATAATTTAGATACTGGTTTACAATAGGCATTCATAATTCTGACTCTTCACATGTCACTATCAATTCTGGTGTATGAAGCCTGAGGGTAAAGACTCTCAAAGCATGTCACATGCCATTGGGATTCAGTCGGTAAGAGGCGATCACTGGCACCACTTACAGTGCAATAAACTACCGAGGCTGGTCACAAATGTGTTTACCTGGTGGCCCTGTAAATGCAACACTTTTGGAGCTAACACAACTAGCCTTTGCAGGTTTACATTTTTAGTTACCATGGAAAACCAGGGTATTTAATAATGATCCCCTAACAAAAGCATCAATGCAAATAAACAGCTATAACTCTAATTGATTAAGATAATTATAGCGCCAGCTTGTGTTCCAAAGGAGTTAGTAGGCCAGATAAATGGACACTGCCTCAGTGTTCAACCAGCTGATGTTTAGTCACTGATGTTTAGGCTAGTTAGTATTTATATGTGCTTAACTAAGAGGCTGGCCTGGATAAAAACATCAAAATGATAGAAATGTAGACTAAATTGCACTTATGGTGCAAATACATAAGCAACTGGCACTCACCATTTGGAACTGCCACAACAACAGATGGGAAATACGGATCAAACATTTAAAAGGTGGTGCTATTAATTAAACATGAGCCTGGATCCATCCATTCTAATCGCAGACGTTGGATAACAACTGTCGTTCTGCTGAAGCGTGTACAAACTTAGCTCATTTAAAATCAGTGGCCCTACATGATGGCTCACCAGAAGGCGGCAACTTTGTCCCGCAGTTTCCTCTCATGGACGTTCCGGTCGAGAACATTGTAGCATTGTTCTGCTGAAACGTGTACAAACTTAGCTCATTTAAAATCAGTGGCCCTACATGATGACTCACCAGAAGAAGGCAACTTTGTCCCCCAGTTTCCTCTCATGGACGTTCCGGTCGAGAACATTGTAGCAGATATTGGTGGTGGCGCCTTCCATACACTTGACAAAGATCTTACCCTTTGTAACATCAAAGTTGTAGTCCAGGAACTGGCCCGTGTACTTGGACTTCCAGAAGAAGTCCTTTGCAATGTTGCCCCAGAATTCTGAAGATGTACAAGGATGTACCAGAAAAGTTAACATTAATGACAAGAGTGCGGACACCCCCAGAAAAGTCTACTCTTCCAGCTGAAGCTACCATGGGAAGCCATCAAAGAACTATACAACCACAAAGACACAATAGGAAGCCTTTCACTATCTCCATTCTGCACATTTTTGGTAATATGCATGCAGCTTCAGCTGGAGTGATGTCTCAGTGACATGAACAAAGCTTCATTGACTTGTTCCCTGTACTCTATCCTGCCTAAATGAAACTACTAAGTGGGGATGGGCTTTGTTAGTACTTGGGTGGAAAACCAGATCACTACCAGAAGTGGGAAAGTAGACAGTAGTGGGTAAAGTAGCAAAGACAATACTCCAATGCAGTGACAGGGAGGGACACTGTGCAGTAGGAGATGGAACCCTTAATACCCCGTAACAGTTTAGTAATAATTGCTTAGTTTATGGGGTTCCTCTGTGTCCTTGCAAAATTCCCTGTGTCCTGGCCACCCCCTGTTAAATTCACTAAATATGCTAAATCACACTTTCTCCGCACACAATGAAATAACCTCTGGCGAAATATCTATAAAAGAGGAAAAGCGATCATGGACAAGTATTTCCCAATAATGCATGCAAACTAACAGCTTATGTTAGCCGTCTCACAGGACGTGAATTGAAGACAATAACTCATCAAGCACTGGCTACGCTCATGCAAAGCTCTTAAGGTTAATTGTGGGCAGTCAGCTAAGCTAGCTTGGCAATACTAACGTTAGTGCATCCATGCCCTCAGTTTACGAGCTAGCCATGAACGCTGTGCAGCACTGACTTACAATAAAAATGTAGCCATGTAACCCATCCACTCACCTTCCGGACTTTCAATAGAGTTCTGGTAGAGTTCTTTGTATTTCTCAAAGTTAGGAACATGTGCATCTTTTAGAAAGTCGCTGGTTGCTTGATAAACATCCTCTCTTGGGGGTTTATCGGGAATCATTTTTGCCTTAGCGAAGGATAGCTAGTGAAGTATCAATGGCGAACGTTAGCGAACTTACTTCCTAGTAGTAGACACGCGTTATCTAAGAACATTAGCTAGGGTTAGCTAGCTAGCTACGTATCTCACAGTGATTAACTAATAAACTCAACTGCCAATAATTAGGTAGCGATACTACCTAGCTGGCTATATTGATACTACACTTCCTTTGTGCAGCTTGTTAGCAAGCTAACGTAAGCGGACTTGGCAATTAACGCTCTGGCTTGCAAGCTAGCGCTAACTTAGCAAGTAGCTTATCGAAGCGCCAGTGGTACTGATCTGGCTTAGCGAATGTTGAAGTGCTATGTATTGATATTTGCTCAATAAAATAACTATATAGTGTTAGCTATGTTTTCAAAGGCAAGGCTACAGCTAACTTTTTACAGAACAGTTTGATAGCTAGCTAAGATAGTTATTGTCAGTAGCTAGAGAAAGCTAACTAATAAAAGGTAATGTACTGTGCTACGCAAGACGAGGCCGTTTGCTTGTAACTCGCAACTTTAATTGAAAATGAACCGGGTTTCGAAAAGATCCGTATGCATTCAGCTATAGCGAACTATACCATTAATTAAAATACAACGAAAAGAACCAGGATCTCCACCGGCTATTATCCGAATAATAAGAGCCTCCAATAGTCCTTACTACGGTTTCCCTATCCACTTGCCATGACCTACCGCGCTGGGAGGACAGTCTATCACTACCCTCTGTGATGGGCGGAGGAGGTACTAGGCTCGTCAAATCGTTCACCAGGATAAACGATGACGGATTAAATGTTTCTTAAAGTGATAGTGGTAACATGTTCCTAAACGTATACTGATCACATTTTGCAAGCGGATCATTTCCACTGCTTGGACGCTCTGTGCTTTTCAGCATGGTTTCCCTTCGTTACAGGGACTGTTTCCCTTTGACCCTCTTGCAACAGCATTGTCGCCTCATACGCTGGAGTAGGGTGATCATTATTAAAATAAATGTAAAAAAACATAGTACATTTTGTTATTCCATGGTTATCAATATTGCACCAGCCTCTCGCCCCCTTTCCACAAAACAGACATGTTTAAATAATATTTTTCTTAAGTTCAACAAAGAAATTCTTTATTGCAGAGGATCAAAAGCCACACACACACACACACACAGACACACATATGCCTGAAAGTGCTCACATACATTTTCATGCTGTACTGTCCTCCACTGACCTGAACCCAGCTGGTTAACAAGCACTACAGTGGGAATTGTAACAAAACCTAACAATACACACTATTCTTCCAAGGCTTGCTCTTGAGTTATTTGTAAAGCCGGTGGCTCGTGCTATGCAATAAAGTTGCACACAAGCATTTTTTAAATGTAAAAAACATTTTCCAAAATATTTCCTTCTACTTTGTTTGACACATGCAGTTTTGATTTATACATAGCTCTGAGCCGTGGTGACGCCATGGTGATGAGGTAACAGTGGATGTTAGTAGACAAGACCAAGGCGATGCTGATATTGCACATCTTAAGGATTCAACAGCACAGAGGTTGCTGCTACAGAGTCTATTTGACCACAAGATTAAATCATCCTTTATCATTCCCCCGATTTAAAAAAAATTCCAGGGAAGGATGTGAAGTAAATTCAAATCCTAACATTTAAAATGTTCTTCTTTCCTTAGATATTCCACAGCTCAGTCAGGTTTAAAATCGGGGCTTGGTTTGTTATCCAGTTATAAGTGGTCAAACATTAAAATCTATGTGTAGTGACAGTGTGTTGACAGTTGATGGCTGAGACTGAAGCAGACCTTCACTGATGGTGGGATCAGAATGACTATGGGAAAGATTAGGGTCAGCTCTCTTTTCATGTTCCTCACTTTATTTAAATATCCTCAGCACTGTTGGGCTCCATTTTGAGCTGATTCCCCTCAAATATTTCCCCCTCAACCAACAGGCGAGCGTTAAGACTGAAAGCATTTTCATACAAAGGACAGACAGGCTAAAGTCTTTTGAATGTGTTTTGAATAGATGCATTTAAACAGAACAAGAGAGCACCAGCACAGAGAGAATCGATTTCCAAATGAAGTGAGGCTTACTTTCAACAGTGACCACAAAGATTTGCTAAAGCTTACTGATGTTCTCACTACAGTCCATCACAATTTGCCTAAATATTTTATGCTATGCTAAGTTGCTTTCTGTCTGAGTCAAGTGATGAACCCTATGTCTCCCTCCTCCCCCTCGCCCTCCCTGCCCACTGGTGTCATGCCTCTTATGTGCTCCTTAATGTGCTCCTTAATGCCCTTTTGTGCACGGGGGACAGCAAATCAGATGCAAACAAGGTCCTTTTTCTTCTGAGAAGAGGGGCAAAGGAGTCCCACTCTTGCATTGACCAGGACTCAGCTCTTGATCATGAGCTTGTGTATTTTCAAATGAAAGGGTGCTAACCTATGCATTGAAATAATAACATAGTACAGACAACAGGTTTATTTATAGACAGTCATGTTTCATAGTGTTACAGAAGTGGTCTTTGTTTCTACGAAGCTAGCCTGTTAAAGGTTGAATAGAATATATTTAACTTAGGTGATTCTGACCAATTTTTAAAACATTTATTTTTATTTTTAAGTATGGATACTTGTACTATATGCATCATTTGAATTGGCCCTACATTTCAAAAAGCCCCATAACATGTAACTGTCCCTTGCAGGTTACCAGATTTGTTTCTTAATATGTTGTATTTCCATAACCTGAACCGAACACGCCTTTAAATAATTTACTAATGCTAATTTTGTTTGAGCAGATCCGGATTTACAAAGATTCTCTCTACACAAGCAACTTAATACACAGAATGATTAAGCTAACAGTATTACCAAATAATTATACTATCTAGCTGCTTTCAGGTCAGTGAGGCCTATCAAACAGCATTTGTTTATGAATAGCGCTCAAAGCTGGAGGGTTAGATACAAGACATAAGACTGACTATGTTATGCTATAGTCTTATAAAATACACAAGACTCCGTGCTCATGATCCTAAACCCCGGGAGCCAGAGATTGGTTTGGTCCACACTACACATCTGCATTCATGCAAACTGCCTCTATCAGGTGTGGTGTGGTGAGGATGCCTTCAACACTACCTCTGAAGGTGGACAGGGAAATGGTTGTTGAAATACTCCTTGAGCTTCACAGATGCCTCCCTGAAACTGAAGGGCAAAATACTATGTTTCAGGGCTACGAGAGGCAGCACACTAGTGGAAACCATGGCTTTGTGCACCCTGAAAACTATCACAGCATCAAGGGAACATTCACATGAACCACATGAACAGAGATAAGGGAGGGTTTTCTCAGTGTGTGGAAGAATAAAGGATATTTCTAGCCAAGGATGAGTTTGGAATGCAGCTGAACAAAGATAAAACACACACTGCTTTATTTGTAGTGGCGTCAACCAGTGGACAAAATTAAATCATATTGTGTGACACAGGCTGACAGAGGTAACAGTTGCAGTATTAAAAAGGTGTCCATACAGTACCAGGTCAACACAAATACGGCAAGTATCTGCTTTGCTTGTATGTCCTATCAAAAAAAAAAAAACAGTTATTTCAATAGCTCAGAGAAATCCAATATGGTGACAACATTAAACAGGCCTTAAGCCTGCCGTAGGCTTCTGGAGGGCATATGAAGGTCAGTGGGCCATGTTTCCCCCTTGGACACTATTCCCAGAAAGCCATTCACCTCTGCCCCCTGTTCCTGTAGCAGCACAGTCCATCAGGATTACAGTAGCAGACATTTTCCTCCAGGGGGCACCTCCGAGTCTCTTTGCAGCCCAGAGGAGTAGCAGTAGCTCCCACAGCAATGACAGTCGCATACACCCAGTGCTGGACTGGGACCAAAAATAGGCCCTGCCATTTGGCTCAGACCGGCCCATCCAGTGGCGCCCCATTTTCTGTCGACGGGGGTGCTAGGCGAAAAAAAAACTAGACCGGCCCACCGGGCATCTGCCCGGTAGACTACATAGCCAGTCACATACACCTCAGCTATCAGAATTCCACTAGGAGTCGATGTGAAGGGCACTCTGTCAGGCTTATTGGTGCGGTCAGTTTGCATCATCAGGCTCCCCCAATGAGTTAACTGACACCAGTAGTCCCTCTAGGGTAGTCTCCATCACCCACTAATGTTGGGTTGGCATCCCCTCTGGGGAAATCATTCAGTTAATTTATGTGTACGGCACATTGATGGCAGTGATGACGAAGTCAATCAGCCTGAGCATAGCATAGCCTTCAACCCTCCACCGAATGAAAAAATAAATGTGATCTTTCTTACCCTACTACTTATTTGCTTAACAGACAAACAATCCTTAGAAACATACTTTAAATTATGTTGGTTCCCAGTCTCTATACCTTGGGAATACTGATTTAGGACTAATAACCCAGAGTCCACCACTCTCAGAATAATGTCCAGAGCTGAACTGTCCACTGTGCTGGTAAGCAGGATGGCCACATCGGGGTTGTTCCTGTGTGGCCAGAGGTGACCCAGTTCCTAGCAGGCTCTCCAAAGCTGCAGCTGAGCTCCTAATTTGAAAGTTAAGTTATGGCTTGCCATAGGACACGTTCCGGTAATTTACCGGTGAGTTAGGTGCAGTTTCCGAGTTAAGCCACAAGGTGTTGCTAAAATTGCCTTATTAAAAATGATTGATACAGGGCTTCGAAAACATTTTCATTACTGTGTTGTATTTATTCCAGTCTCCAGTCAATACGTCTGGTGATACTATTGTATGTGTAAATGGCAATGCGCACCAGTGATTTAAAAATGACTAGCCAAAACAAATGTACCATTCAATGACAATGCCCAAGCTCATATGTAAGTAAATAGCTTTTGAACCCTCTACTGCATGCATTATTAAAGTATTGATTAAAAATCTGTTTGGTCACATTTCTTTGCTTATAATGGTCCAACATAACTTAGTCAAAAAGTTTTTGAGATATCTTTTTTTGGGGGGGGTACTTTGGGGTATGTTACTTTGAGGCAACAACGTGTCATAATGGTAATAATATGAAAATGCAATTTTAATGAAAATTCATCTGATTTAATTTTTAAAATTACTTTTAAATGACACAAAAGTAGCTATATCATTAAAAGGGTACAATTATGAAAAATTAAGACCAAACAACAGAACCAGTTCTCCTCTTTTTAGTGGAGGTACTTTGAGGCAACATTGTGCAACAAAGGAACAACGTTTAAAAAAATATATATATTTTGCACTTAAATTGCAAAACAGGTTCACACAACATGTAAATGTAAAATGTAATGTAACATGACACCTAAACAGTTCAACACTAAAAACAGTCAATTCTCATTCTGATTAAAACAGACAAAAAAGAACAGCTTGTGTCCTGTCATAAAACAGACAAAAAGAACCGCTTGTGTTTTGTCATGTGGTTCTTCTCAAATTTTGCCTGTTGGTCTTTACTGCTTATGAAAGCCCACAAAGCAGTTTTTCTCAGCAGTGAAAAAGAGGAACACATCGCACTTGGTGCACTGGACTTTGATAATGCCCTTGCATTCAGGGAATTTGCATCTTCCTCTGTTTTCACAGTAGACAGGCCAGTGGTCTGTGTTGTCCAGGCGGACAGAGGCTGATGGCATGAAAGCAAGATGACCTCTTTTGCATTTTGCTTCAAGGCTTGCCTCAACACTCAGTGAAGGCCTTCCCTGCCTCTTGCAGCTGAACCTTTGTTCTTTGCAGAGACAGCTTGCCACCTCAGGTGTGAATTCCAATAAGCTGAGTTGCTCCTTCTTTTGGATGCCACAGTCAGTGCAATCTTTTTGGTAGAACAGCCACCCTTCCACCAGTGTGAAATCCATCATGTGGAAGAACAGTCGATGGTGCCACTTCTTGGGCCTTATTTTTGTGTGGTAGAGTGCAATGAGAGAATCAAGGAGGTCCACCCCACCAATGCTTTTGTTGTACATGGATACAACTTTGGGCCGTTCAACTTCAACAATCTGCTTGCTCTTCTTGTCCCATCTTTGAACTATGGTGGTTGGGTTGGCTGCTGCGTAAGTGCTCAGTAGAATTACTGGACAATTGTCATACCACTTCACTGCTCTCAGGTAGGCGCCATCATGTCTGGTCTCTCTCTCCTCAGAGGCTCCCCTTCCTTTCTTCTTCCATGTTTGTCCTTTTCACCTCATTCTCCTCATCACTACAGTCTAGCTCATCCTCACTGACGTCAAGAAGTAAAGCCAACACTGTCTCTCAACGACTTCTCTCTTTCCCCTTGCCATAAAACATTGGTGTGTTAATTTTCTAAACACAGACAATACTAAATGGATGGCATTGTATTATTGACACATATGAAAACACACACACACACACACCACACAGTTACAGCTCTAACACAGCTCTGACACAGCCTAACACAACTAACACAGCTGTATCTATCAATCAATATCTCAGAGAATATATTATACAATATTGTTATTTATAATTATAATCTCAAAACAATTGTATGTAGGGCCTCCCGGGTGGTCTAGTGTTTACAACCCCCAACACTGGCCACTGCGACCAGGGTTCGATTCCACCGGCCGCACCAGTTTCGTCTCTGGCCGGGAGTGGCACTGTCGGGCGGCGATTGACTGTCTGCCCCAGGGAGGGGGGAGGGGGGAAGGAAGCTGATATGACTTTGCTATGGGATATTTGTTTGCATATGGGAGTGACTCTGATGTACCAGAAAAACAGTTGACAGCTCTGCGAATGCAGACTTCAGAGGAGGCGGCACATCGCTTAGTCAAGGCCGGTCTCGGGGCTAGAAAAATTGGGAATACATAAAAAATGTAATATAAATTGTATGTAGTGACAGTTATAAGCATTACTCTGGTGATGATTTACTCATGTCTCAGTGGCATGTTACTCAAAAGCATGACAGCGTGGCAACTTGATGTAAGATATCATTCCACTATGGTATGTTGTTGCTTTGAGGCAATTTATTAATATAATATATATTTGGTAAAAACATTGTACACTGATAAAAAATTTAGCAGAACTTACCTAAGGTTATGAAAATATTTTTTTCATTGATGAACATCTGGTATTATTTATGAACAATTTTGGGACCTGCAAAATGGCAGCTGCACATGCTGTACATTCAGGAAGAGAGTTTGACAGGATGAGAAAGTCATGTGACCAAATATAAGTACACTATTGGTTACCTTAGCCCCCTCTCCTTAAGAAAAAGCATTTATCATTGGTGTCCAGTTTTTGCTTTTTTTGTGTTAGTAAGGAAAAACCGGTATGTTACCCTGAAGCAACACCATGCAATAGAGGGATAAATAGACGGTCCACATTCTGGCATACTGTAATTCACAATAATAAATTATTTAAAAAATCTTAACATGTTCCTTAGCTCCTTTAAGGTAGCTAGGTTTTACCTTTCCATGAACATGAGATAAAAACAGAAACACTGAAACACCTAGATTGTTATCCAACCTATGGATTATACGTACTGGACTATAACGTGACAATCTCGAGAGGCACATTTATGCAAACTGCATTTCAGGAGCACCAGGGGATGCAAGTGTCTTCTATACCGCGTTACACATGTCTGAACTGTTGCAATTTTGTACGGCGCCACCAGGTAGCGATAGCGTACAGTTCGCCTACCAGTGACATGCCTGTATCCTGTGAGGAGACGCAGAAAGAAGAAGCAGAAATAGGACATGAAAATCTTATAACTGAAACAGCAGGTCATATACACGCAGTTGATGTATTTCTCATTCTTAAAGAGGACAGACTGATACTGGTACGGTAGTGTGTTTTTGTTTTTTTGTGTAGTCCATCCATCCACGGA
This sequence comes from Aldrovandia affinis, assembly GCA_029706075.1. NCBI lineage: Eukaryota > Metazoa > Chordata > Actinopteri > Notacanthiformes > Halosauridae > Aldrovandia > Aldrovandia affinis. Next base: position 804,665 of record JAINUG010000032.1, read on the forward strand.
GTTGCATCATCATGACCAGTGCACATTAGTCAGTGACACTGGGGGTGTCTTTAGGGAGTAGGATGAGGAAATTGCTGGTCTCTACGTGACAATAACGAATGTGTGTCTGAGGAAGCCCAAAACAAGCTCTCCACCTCCTGATACCACCCTTGTCAGCCATTTCCTAGTAATTTCCAGACAGAGACAAAAAATGTCCCACATAATCTCTCCCCCAGATGAATTTCATTCAAACCTTGAAGCTAAATATATTCTTCTGACTTGAACATGTTCTATTCATCAAGCAATCATGAAAACTGGATCATTATCATTTTCTGTCAGGGACTAGTCAAAAGGGCTGGTGTATTTAAAATGTAAAAAAATATTTTAAGCGAGGCTTAAGTGTTTGGCATAGTTATATATCAGTTATAGAACATGGAGAATGTATCATTCTGTGTGGTGGGGCAAGAATCTGTAACCATGGTTTCACAATAAGGTAGGCATCTTCAGTGGTCACATGGGTCCTGGCTTGACCCTGCGTTTATGCATTATGCAGATGTGAATGTGGTAAACAAAAGACAAAATGCAAATGTGAATGCGAATACCAATGCATAATATGCAGTCAAAACGATATGGTACCGTCAAAGCAATAAGAATAAACAAAGAATGCATTAGACATATTACAATAATTACAATAATTCATTCAAATAGGGCAAATAAAGCATTTTCAAGTGCATTATCCCAAAAAACATAAATGGCTCCAACAATATGCCATGGCCGTCTCAGTCACCAGATCTCAATCCAATTGAGACTTACGGGAGATTCTGGAGCAGAGCCTGAGACAGAGTTTTCCACCACCATCAACAAAACACCAAATAATGGAATTGAAGAATGGTGTTGCATCCCTCCAGTAGATTTCCAGACACTTGTAGAATGTATGCCAAGGCACATTGAAGCTGTTCTGGCAGCTCGTGGTGGCCCTATTAACATTTTATGTCTGTGTTTCCTTTATTTTGGTAGTTATCTGCATGTCTAACGTAAATGTAATGTGTGTGTGTGTGTGTGTGTGTGTGATGAATTTGGCTGAAAATACTCCTGTGAGCATGTAGCACAGTCATGGCTGTAGTGTGGACAGCCAATAGAGTACATGAACCAGTAATTCCCCATTGACCCACTCTCTGTGACTGGTCCTCTGTGCAGTGTAGCCATGTAGTATAATGTAATATAATGGTTAGGGAGCTGGGTTTATAACTGAAGGTTCGGTTCCCAGGTGGGGCACTGCCGTTGTACCCTTGAGCCAAGGTTTTGACCTGAATTGCTTCAGTAAAATATCCAGCTGTATAAATGGATTGAATGAAAAAAAAAAAAAAGGAAAACTGCTTAAGTCGCTCTGGATACTGGTGTCTTCCAAAACGTAAAATGTAAATGTAGTATTAGCACTGGGCAGAGACACAAAGGCCCACGCATGCATGCACAAAGAGCTGTGATAAGCCAGTCACAGTGTCTGTGGGCCCACAGTCTGGGGAAAGACAGCCCTATCACTCACAGAGCCCGGGACACACTGTACTGCAGGAGCCATCAGCCGGGTGATTAACAACCACAGCTGTGTGAGGGGACCCCGAACTCCCCACCCCACACACACACCACACACATCACGCACACACACAGAGACACACATCACACACACACATCAGATACGCATGCTCACACATACATACATACACAGAGAGACACACACACACAAGGCCTACACATGGAGACACACACACACACACACACACACACACACACACTCACACACTTCCTGGAATTTTCTTTACCGAGGGTGAGGTAGTACTGGAGCGAAAGAATCGAAGAGAGAATCCTAAGAGAAGAAAACTGCCCCTTTGTTATAAAATACTGAATCTCTACCATTTTCTAAGGAGTGGGAAAGTAGGGGCACAACGGGGGGTGAAATCTGACTCAGAATTTAAAAATAGGGAACGTTTGAAAGTAAGAGGTTGTGCTGGAACAGTCAAAGTCTGAAAGGCCCAGCTGTTTCAGAGGCTGTTCTGAGTCACATTGGAGAAGCGTAGACTCACAGCTCACACATTTATTCATACATTACCAATCTGAGGCGAGGAAGCATTATTCAAATACACATAGCAGATACACACATATCTATTCAAAATCTTTTTGTGAAGACTGTTAATAATTAAATGGATCTCAAATGGACATTTGGGTTAACTCCTGATCACATTTGATTGATAACTCAAGTGTAAGGGCCTTCACATTTGCTTTATGATATCATTTAACATTTGGTGTGAGTGTAGTATTCCTGAACAATTGTACAGTATGACCAACAAAGCAAGTAAAAAAACAAGTGTTCAAAAATAGCAAAAAAGCTAGAGCTAAGAAAGGGATATTAAATATTATTGGATATTAAATTGCACATCTTTTTCTCAGGCACCTTACTTACAGAAAATGGAAAATACCTGTGCACATACTAATAATATATCAGTCCTATACTAGCTTCATTCATATTTTGCCATTACTATTACTATTTAATATCAAATAAGCATTTACAAAAAATAAGGCAACCTCTTTTCGTTTTCTTATTACTAGAATCCAGTACATAGCCGAACTGTCCCTGCATGTCGCCAACAGATTGGCATCCCTTTTGGCCTATGTAATGTCTAAAATGCACACGTACAGTTTTAAAACAGCTGGCTCTCACGAGCATTTCACTCATCTGTTAGGGGGGTATCAATGACTCAAGGGGGTTTTGTGATGATGTCATATCATATGATATGTGAATTAGATAATGCTGGCTTTGTGCTTCTTCTGCAGTAAAAGAAGAAAAAAGGAAATCACCAAGCGCTTTGCAAACAGTAGGGAGGATGTGCTAGTGCTACATGTCTGAGCCATATCCAGCATTGTCTCTATAATTAAACTGTCTGCACTGAGTGACTTTCTGAGCCCTGTCCCAGAGAAACGCAGCCTCTCCTCGATTTGGGCTCATCCAAACCTGCCATTTAGACAAAAGCTAACCCTTTTATTAGATTAATTGCTCCACCCAATTAGACTGATTACCCTCCCCGTCCGTCCGTTCAGTAATTGCCGATTTTGTCTCGAACAGAGGGATCAGATGGAATGTGTTACATCCTGCTAGTTGCACAAATGGCCCCGCAGTCTATAGAAGTTCTGAAATATTTCATTGACAGCTGCGTCCACACTGGACTGGAAGCAGCAGAGGAGTCTGATAATGGTTTCACACTGAGCTTAGTGGACTTAGTGGACTGTGGAGGATCGGATCTCATACACAGAGACCTGATCCCATACACTCACCCAGAGGTGATAATGTTAATAGTTATGATATAAAAAAGGAAATATTAGGAATGTGCAGTATTTTCCCCAAAAAGTCAATTTTTTGTCATATGTTAAAAATCATTCATTATAGGATGCATTGTAACTGTCTGTGTATGACAATATGCATGTGCCAATGATAGTAACAATGACATTTAAAAAATAACATTTGTAACTGATAATAATATGTTAATTTATCTCATAGTTAATGATTTAGTGCATGAGCATATGCAGTACACACCTACATACACACTGCAAATCCAGATGCCTGCTTCTATTCATCGCTCTCTAGTTATTAAACGGACAATCTCTAGACATGCTGAGTTCAGTCTGCTCGGTCACATGACCCACTGACATTATGAAGTGATTAAGAGTCCGGTCATGCGCTGTGTCATCTTCAGGGAAGGAGAGAGGGAGACTGTCTTCAACTGAGACACAGACGAGTGTCTGAGCACACATATGTATGAACATGCCTGCACACACCCACACACACAGACCTATCATTTGGAAGAAGAAAAACGTGCACTCGCCTTACGTTCACTGAAAAACACACACTTCACACGTCTGCTCCTGTGCATACAAACTCAATTATCAGATGGACCCAATGGAAATGAAAAGCTCACATACGGACAAATATACTAGCCAGACAAAAGCCCATATATACTGACGGACATACGCCCAAGATCCATACCTGCACTCCAACGCAAACAAAGTCATATCGAAGACATTCATTCTGTACGAGTGTCATACTCACAAATGCAGTGTTACCTTATGAATCATCAGCAGCAGCTTGTAAAAGGTTGATATAGTATGTCACGCAGAAACACTTTTTTATTAACAGCATTTTACTTCTCTATCTTTACTTGGGGATTATGAGATGGGTGGAGGACACCAGGGTAAGACATTCTGTACTGGAGCACAAGGCTTGGAACAAAGGGGGGGGGAGAAGCACACAGACACGTGTAACCAGCATCCTACTGAAATGTCACTCCATGTGGGATTACAAGTTCCCAAGAGAGCATATTGCCGTGGTTACCATGAGAGCCAGGGGGGACTGGGGGTGGTATGTGGCAGGTATAGAGCAAGAGTCAGGTCTGACGGCTGATATGCTGTTGCAGCGTGATAATTTATGCGGCCAACCACAGCTATATCCCAAAGGCTTCTCTGGAATCTGTGTAAGAACCAATGACAGCAGAGCGTAGGTCTTTCCACAGTCTCACAGGAGGAGGAGGAGGACATGGGGCGCTGAGGGTTCAGAGCATGGATTGATGGGAAATGAAGTTTTTGTGTGTAAGGCTAAATCGTATGAACAACCATTATCTATTATACAGTTGTGTAAGATGTACAGTCTACAAGAGGAGGAATACATTCCCAATATGATTGCCCAACACAAAATATCATTAACCCGATAAAAGAAATAAAAATATGGTTATAAACGTTCTTGGCAATGGCCCTCAAACTGCTCAAATATTAGGACAAGACATTAAATAGGACAGATATTTTATTTTTAGAAGACTTTAAGAAGCAGTGATACTAAAAAGGCCTTTTTATGGTAAGGTTTTTGCTTTAGATGCACAATACAACAACATCCATACACCCCCTCCCCCAAAGCATTTTTTAAAACATTAAGAAATAAAATAAAATATCTACTTAATAAATTCAAATAAATTAACAAATGCCATGACAAAACCTTGTAGTATAAAAATTTTCATTTTACAGGCATTTAGCAGATGCTCTTATCCAGAACAACCTACCATTTACATTTCTTTACAAACAATCCATTTACAGAGCAGGATATTTTTGAAGCAATTCAGGTTACGTACTTTGCTCAAGGGTATAACAACCTGGGAATTGAATACTGACCCTTTGTGGGGATAGGCAACGTTTCTGCCTAGACTGTTTCACTGGCACGTGGCACGACTGTACAGTGTCACGGTGTGGAATCGAGAGGCAGCTCAGCTCAAGACCCATCTGTGACCATCTCAATCGAATGCACATTTAGGCACAAACGGCCCCAGTCTGGGATGGGGAGAGTGTGAGGGGTGGGCATGATGGTTGTTCATGATAAATTATGCATGATTGCCATCCCTTGGGAACCCTCAGATCATCTGTCAGAGAAAACCGGGGCTGGCGCTGAAGCCCACGACTGGCCGCCAAGATCTGAGCTATGTAGTAACCAGCCTCCTTCACACCACACCCCACGCTACCAACCACACCCTGTAACAGCTGAAAAAGCACTGTGTTAGTGATGGTCTTAGCTATTGTCCTTCAACATTACCTCAGACTAACTGTTCTGTCAAGGGTAAATTACAAGAAAGCAAGTCAAGATGAAAGCAACGATTATTTCAAGACTATTTTCTCCAAAGGGAACGTGCTGTTGCTAATGCCATCCCAAATGTCTTATCTGGGATAGGCAGCTGCAGGGAACCTTTGTGGTCCTGACTCTCCTCAGCGTGAGAACCATTTGAAATGTAGTGTTAGGCTTTTGGCTGGTCCAAAACTACACTACCGGTCAAAAGTCCAGTGAATAACCTGAAATTATCCCTTTTCAGGGAAATGGGTTAACGTGGGTTAACAGTCACTCTGTCCAACTCGCCGACTCTGGATCCAGAAAAAGAGCCCCAGACCATCACGCTTCCTCCTCCATGTTTGACAGTTGGTGTCGCACACTGAGGAACCATCCTTTCGCCTACTCGACGGCCTACAAAAACCTTTCAAAATTTCAAGATTTCAAATTTTGATTCATTGGTCCATGAGACCTTCTTCCAGTTTTCGGTGCGGTGCTTCATGGCCTAGGCAAGCCAATTTTTCTTATTTTGCCATCTTAGCAATGGCTTTCTTACTGCCACTCGACCTGCCAAACCTGCAGCTCAAAGTCTTCTCTTCAGTTTAAACTGAGACTTCCTTACTTCGACCAGTGTTAAGCTGTGCTTGAAGCTGTTGTCCTGTGAGCCACCTATCATGCAAGCTGTTAACTTGTCTTCTGATTTTGTGTCTTTGGGTCTGCCAGACCTCTTCCTGTCAGTTTCCTCCAGTTTCCAAGTGCCTTTTGATTGTGTAGGAAACTACTCACTGCCAAAAAATTTACATTATTTTTCAGTTTTTGGTAACCTAAACTTACATTTCAGTAAAAACTGGAAAATGGGGGTGTTCTAAAACTTTTGACTGGTACTGTACATGAAACACAAAGGATAAACCCCTCAAGATTAACACACTACAAAAACCTGCATTTTCCTGGTATGGTTTACGTCCACTCAACCCCGGGCAAGGTAAAGGCCAGCAAATACAAGGCCATTCTAATTGATCACCTTCACCCTATGGTGAAGCATTTCTATCCTGATGGGAGTGGTCTCTTCCAGGACGACAATGCCCCATCCACAGGGCATTAGTGATCACTGAATGGTTTGATGAGCATGAAAATGATGTAAACCATACGATTTTGAGCCAATTTTGGCATGGCACCTGAGTGTTTTCCCCCACCATCAACAAAACACCAAATGATGGAATTTCTCATGGAATAAGGGTGTTGCATCCCTCCAATAGAGTTCCAGACACTTGTAGAATCTATGTCAAGGCACATTGAAACTGTTCTGGTGGCTCTTGGTGGCCCAGTGCCCAGCGATTAAGACACATTATGTCAGTGCTTCCTTTAATTTGGCAATTGCATGCAAAAGTGTCATTGTGTATAGTCATTATTCACAGCAACTACCAATGGATAACTTTCCCATTCTGAGACTTGCAATAAAAGGTTTCTTTTAATGGTAAACCAGTTTCTGAATGTGGACATCTGTTGAGAATTCACCTAAACAGGAAATACTAGCTTTTGATGTGAATGGGTGTGATCACAGATTTTTCTGATGCCAAACAGGTCCTTCTGTGAATAATGGTTGAGATTTAAAAATCTAATAACTTTCAAGTAAGGTAGGCTAACACAAATTCAAATGAATTAGCGTCGCTGAGATTCCCAAACATGCTTTCCATTATTAAACTGGTGTCAAACTTCTACTGGTTTTACTTCACCACTGATCATTTCAAACAGGTCTCCAGTATAGGCTAAATATACACAATACCCTTGGCTCTCAACATAAGAAACAATGATCAGGGAATTTAAGTCATAGATTAATCGTAGAAATATATTAGTTCGAACTCAATTTACATTTTCCCAAAACTTGCATTGCCTTGTTTACAAAATTGTATGTATTTGAGGTATGGCCATTACTTCTAAGCAATAATGTATGGGCAATAGATGTGATATATTACCAAAAGATGTTACCTGTTGTGAAATTAGGGACATAATGGTCTAAATATGGAGCAGATAGAATAAGGGTACGCCACAATACTCAAGATGCTTAAAAATATTTAAGATTTTGGAAAGATCAGCAACTGGGAGTAAAAACTACAACCTTCATGCATAACTTTTGAAAGGGAAGCAGAAATCACTTCCTGACCATTACACAAAAAGGAAGCACACTGACCCAAACAGAGCACAATTAAGAGGAACTTGAAATGTGGTGTTAGGCTTCTGGCTGGTGCAAAACTACATGAGACAAATGATAAAAACCCCAAGATTAACACACTACAAAAACAACGTGGAAATACTGTTTTATTGTCTGTAAGAATTTGACTTCAGCAAATACGATTAAAAAAAAAAAAAAAAAAAAAGAGGGGGAAAAATTCAACACCCTGCAGGTCGAGGTACATGGTCCACAGTGTACAAGAATGTCAGCAAACTGTAAAAAGGCCACAGGAGAATTCTCAAGATAGCACCAATGCAGGTCTTTGCACCATTAACTGATACGATCAGTGTATGCATTTTTGAAAACCCCCTTCCACAATTCCTATTTACCTCCTAAAGAAAAGGAACACTTGACACCAACTCAAAGAACTGAGAACATTTCCCCCTTAAAGTAGACAAAAAATGAGGCAATGAGCACATTGGCACAAAATAAGATTTCAGGATATTAATTTATAAATACAAAACGAATTTCATTGGACAATATTCGGGAGATCATTCTTTGCTGCACTTACATAAGCCAGAATAGATTCCACACCAAATACAGAAAACCAAGAGTGGTGAACTTTTTACGTTTTGATTTTGTCCATTGTGAAACAGACTTTTCCATCCAACTTGAAGCTTGATGAATTGCAACCTTAAGAAACCCTTTTCCGAGCCTAGAGCACACCGTTCTGTCGTGAGGCTAAATAGCAAGCTTCATTTGGATGGAAATCTTTCAGTACACAAGTCAGTACATTAAATTGAGGCTGAGCAATCACATCTCTTTTGCACTCTCGTGACAGACGCATGGCATTGCAACAATATGGTTCAGATCAACCAGGTAGAAGCCGTGCGGAAATTAACATGACCCTCTCAAAGTTTGGCAGAGAATCGATGTCCTTGAAACAAATTCTTAAATGACCTCATTCAGGAAGAGCTGAATAGACAACTAAAAGGAATGGAGCCAGCGTGTATAGGTTCCATAAAGTGGACCCACGAGCAAAATATTACTTAAAACCGTTTGAGTTAAATGTGTATCAGGAGCACTGCTTAGAGCTTCAGTCCAACATGAACTGGTCTTTCTACGATTAAAATATCTCACCTAAATGGAACACCCACCAAACTAAAGGAACAAATTAGAAGTTGCAGTTGATACTATACCTGCACCTCAGCATTGGAAGCTTCAAAAACAGGAACTACATTTGCAGCTTGAGACATTGCCCAACACAGCTGCAGTACCCTGCAGTCCACCTGTTCACAGTTCAGAAGGGGAAATGTGCACAAGTGTACAGTACAAATTTATTTAATCTTATTTTGAGCACTGCAAAATTGGAAGACTGAGGTGTCTGGGGCAGTGGGCTCCTCTCCGGAAACATCCATTCTCTTATGCCAGTTTCTCTAGACATCTTTATTATTTCAGAGCAGCAAAAAATGATAAGAGCTCAGTTACAATACTTCAACTGCATCACAAACAATTGCCAAAAAGAGAACATCCAAAAACAGTCACAGCTATGCATTAGGTGGAAACTTACCAGATAAACTAAACGTATTAAAAATAAGGCAATTCAGCTGGGTATAAACCCTCTGGTCTTTAAACATGAAATAGGAGTCATTTTATTTCAGGGAACATGCTCTAAATCGCTTATGTTAACCTGTCAACGCTGAGAAAACCCATTCTAAAGTTGAATAGAAACCGCAAAATTACATCTGTAGGTCTTTGCTAAAAGAATGCGCGCACCCTCTCGGAAACTTCACATGCCTAGGATTAATTTATTATTTTTATTTTTTTAAAGGTCTGATCGCCAACAATGCTTTAATCATTCTTTCCATGAAGAGACTTGCATCTGCCACCATTTTCACAGTTACATCACTTTCGTATACCCAACTAACTTGCTTCACAAGCACACTAAGGGGCAAGATTGAGTCAAATCTTTGATCCATCGGCCAACTACTAATTAGAATGGGATTAAAGCCAAAAACTTTGCATTTAACAATTTCATGGGCGGAAGGTCTGATATGCTCCAAACCCAAGACTTAAGACTAGTAAGAGCTGCAGGCACAAAAACTAAACACGCCCCAGAAGACAACTAAAGGTATTCAACCCTTAATCTCGCCAAAAGTCTTTTCAGCATAAAACGTCGACATTTTTGCACCGTCTCAACAGCAGACCCAGATGTGTTGCCTGTGACTATGACCAGGGAGAAAAGCTGCTCGTAACATGGCAAGTGTTTCGCAAAGCTCACTTCATCATTTGGGTTAAGCCATTGTACTGGCAGCCCAGAAGAACACACACGCAACAAAAAAAAGAAAGATATCCTATGGAGACTGACACAGTGGCTCACTGACGGAACAGAAGACTGACGTGTCAGATATCAGTTTGCTCCACAAGTGTAAAGAAAACAACAGTTTGTTATATCACCAAATTATACATTACCAAAATAATAATAATCATCGTCTTTAAAAACATGTAACATGGGCACGTTAAGGAATTATTAGCCAAGACCAATGCATTTAGGAAGTGAGTTTCTTTTTGTAATATCAAAAAAACGACACAAGTGAACAGGTGAAACGGTATACAGATAAAGGAACAACTTTAAAAAGACAGGTGCGCAGGTGCCAGAAATCTCATACTCTACTTCCCCGGAGAAAAGACAAAGAAAGCTGAAGCTGAATCTTACGAATGGTTCGCCAGCCTCAGCCAAGAGAGGTGTTCCCGGTAAAGCTGAAGCTGAATCTACTAAATGGTTCTTCAGCCTCAGCCGAGATAGAGGCTCCCAGCAAAGCTGAAGCGGAATCTTACAAATGGCTTAACAGCCTCGGTCTGGAGAGAGGCTCCCAGCCGCTGGGCCACAGCGCTCTACATTTGCTCAGGTCAGGGGAGACAGGGGGGCGTATCTCCAGTGGAGATCATTGCTGCGTTTTCAGGGGGCTGTTTTTTTTTTTTTTTTTGCAAACAAAACAAATGTAATACAAAGTTCATTCGGAACCAAATGCATAACATAATCTGGCAGGTGGGTTTGGGTGTGCATTGGGTACAGATGATATTAAAGTTGCATCCAGTCTTAGAATTCCTCTTGGTCCTCTGACTCAGCATCCGGTATGACAAAACCCTCCTGTGGGAACGGGGAGGCGCATCATTAGGAGCTACAAAGTGCGTGTTAAAATGGAAAAACAACTCAATTTGTACTCACAAGTTATGATATGCAACTTTACTACAGTGCCTTCGCAGCCAATTCCAGACCAAGCAATGCTTTGCAGTTTATACTGCCATCTATGAATACAGACTGAGGACGAATTCATTTGCAGCCAACTTTAATAGGCTCCAGCTGAAAAGGACCCATTCACAGAGATTGGCATTTTTGTATGTGGTCAAAAACCTATTTAGCAAAATATGCATACAATACTGCTGAAGGAACATAAAGAGCCTATGGAAACTCCAGTTTCTGCTGAAGCAGACATGCACGTTGGTTTTGCACTCACATCTGTGGCATAGAGTATATCCACAATCCTCTGCAGCGTTGGGTCCCCCTCGCCCTCCTTCTCTTGGCAGATGAGCTCAATGTTCCGCAGTTTGCCGAAATAAAAATCCCTCTCCTTCTCCATGTCCTGAATTGTAGACTTCAGTATATTCACCTGGTAAGAGGAAGAGACATTTTGGACCCAAAATACCTTCAGAAGGATCTTGCAAATTTCTCATTTAATGATTTTTCTTTCTTTCTTTTCTTAATTAAAAATCACAAAAAATACTTTCACATTTAGGGGGTTTCACACTATAATAACAAATCCAATTTCGCATTCCAACACCAGTTTCAAAGATGAATAGGGAGATTCAATATTTTAAAAGTTTATATTTTTATAAAACAGTATGCCCACAAGCCAACCAAATGGTGACTCAACGTATATTTTCAAGAGTAGCCTATCCTATTCTCTGCCAAGATGTTATGTTTATGACGGTGTAATGTTAGCCTTCATATTTTGCACTGTGCGCAAATAAATTATACCATGGGAAAGATTATCTGCTTTGTTAAAGCATGCAGGTATACAGGAATCACTTTAAACTACACAAAAATGAGGCTTCAGTTAATACAGTTATGCAGATCATATTTGGACCAGAACCAATAAAAGTTTGGTCACACAAACTAGCATTTCTCATTCTTTGCAAGGAAAGCGAGCAATTCAAATTAATCTACACGCTTTCTCAGAAACAGAATTTGTTTTTGTTCCAAGTGACAGCCCTCATCACATTAATTAAAAATAGATTACGAAAGCATTTCTACTTCTATTATCATCTAGTAAATGGTCTATGGTGTCACAGACCTCCTGAACGAGCTCAGCCTTCTCTTCGTCCCCGCCACCTGCTCCTGGCCTCCGTGCCAAACCAGGCGCCATTTTGGGGGGGGGCTTGGCTACGGCTGCTGACCGCTGGGGTGCTGAGGGAGACCCGTCAGAGGGCGCCAAGAAGCAAAGGGGGGAAAAAACAAAAAAACAACAGCAAGTGAGAAGCCGTTACATGACATAAAACATGTAGATGACTGAACCAGTGCACTGTGGGAAGGGGTCATTTCAAGAGACGCCTCACCACAGCAGGAGACTTTCAGCATTGTTTAACAATCCCAGAGTGTAATGAAGTATGCCCACATCTCTTCACCCACACACACAGGTATGTTAAAGACACCAGTGTCAGTGGAGGTGAGATCACCCTCGCCAGCTGAGGAGAGATCAAGAGGAGAACAGAAACTTGGGAGTAACAGGGAGAGAGAAACCGGACTTGGCCAAAATCTGCCTTCGCATTAACAATCCATCGGAGTGCCGTGAATGAGAAAATCCACCCAATAAGCGTGCGACTAAAACACTGAACATGATCAAGGACAAAATTCTCACTACAAGGAGCCAACACTAATAGAGCAAATGAAAGGGAGGAATTCCACTATAAGATATTTTCACCCTAAATGGGCCATTATATACAACATATAGATCTATACATTTTCCAAATTGTCAAATGGGAAAAATGATCATTTATCAATGAGAACGCTGGCTTGATGATGCTCCTACAGTGGAAAAGACAGTGCACTGAACCAGTCCCGTGCTCAGTGACTGAAGGACTGTACCGATCATTGCAGATGGTTTTGTGATCTTTCTACGAGACGCACCATCATCTGGAACAGCAAGGTGGGGATCCATCAGAGAGCTTTAAACACACCCATTCTGTACCACAAAACACACAGGCCCCAAACACTGGCTGAACCAGGAACCAAGTCAAAGTAAGTGCAAACCTTCGGTATGCATCCGTAAATCTTTCAAGCAAAGAATTTGAATCGAGTATGAGAATAGCCTGAATCTCGAATAACTGTCGATTGATGTCAATATTTAATTGTATACTCGGTGTCCATCAATTATTAGGACAATTCGCGTGGGAGTCATAATCTGGTGAAGCAGAATAGGTAGCAGTCCTGAGGAACTCTCTATATAGTCACACCAGTTGAGGAGTCTACAGGTGACGTATGAATGCGCTTTCCCAACCTGACCAAAATATGGTCTTTACGACCAATTGCAGTCGAGCACTTCTGCACAACGGTCTTCTTGAGCTGCTGTTGGCCAGCTACAGACGACCATATGAGTTTGCTTAAATGGTGGTTCAATGGTCATTCCATCAGTAGACCAAGTTGTAGTACCGCTCCAATAAAATATATTTAGCATAAAAGCAAACATTACAGGATGTCTGTAATGTTTGTTACTTTAATAAGTAGGTTTTTAATAGCATTTCTATTTCAAGTGATCGCTTAACTACTACACAAAATTGTTTTGGTGTAATGGCCACTTTCACTGGCTACTTTATTTAAAAGGTCAACAAAGACTTGATTACAACCTTAATGTTGCTTCAAAGTGTCAGTCAAATAAAGATCTTGTAGTAACAGGTGCATGCAATGTGTACAAAACTGTATACTCCTCTTGGCCAAAGTCACAACCAATTAGAGCATTTCTTCTTCTTATTATTATTGTTGTTGTCATACATTTTAGTGCAAAGGTCAAAAGCAGAGTGTGTGTGTGTGTGTGTGTGTCCAGTGTCCGCTCTCTCACCAGCATTGAGTATCTTCTTAGGCTTGTTGAGGGCAGACATGGAGGGGTTGGGAAGTGGCGCAGTTTCCTGGCCCTGACGCGCCTCCACTGGGTCATAGCCCTTCCCGTCATAGTTGGCATCAAAGAATTTCTTGAACCACTGCACATACTCAAAGTTGTCCTGGAATTTGCCTTTTACCAATTTGTCCACAGGGATAATCTAGAGTATGAGAGATGAAGAGAAAGAGCAAGAGAGAGGAAAATGGTAAATACTAGAAAAGCAATGCAAAACGTAGAAGCAACGTTTAAGACATACAAACCACCATTAACTAGACACGATCTAGGATTTCAACAAATGTCTAACGGCTTGAAACAAGTTTCACTTTGGAGACAAATACCCCCCTCGTACATCCGCCAAGCAACAAAATGTATGAGAGAACATGACAAAACAAAGCAGCAGTGCTGTGATCAGCAACCTTGCAGTGTGCCGTGTCATTCCTCCCCTTGCACAATTAAAGCGTTTCCTGTCTTCGTTATGAACAGAAATGACAAGTGCTCATGCAATCAAGGCAAGCAAGCTCCGCAACGAGAAGTAATTAAACTTAAACAGTAGCATCGGTCTATGAAGCCCAGGCATCCCACTTCACAAGCAGAACGTCCATTGGCAAGGGACCCCTGTGCTTGTTCAGCAGTGAACGCAATTACCACGAGGCACCACTGGACACAACTGAAATGATGAGGGCTTTAAAACAAAAACAAATAGATTCCAGTGCAAACTTGGAGCTAACCAAGATTATAATACAGCTAAAGCATGCATGTGTTACATGCAGTGTTTAAATTGACCAACTAGAGCCCTCAAAAATAAAGCTTAAATTATCAACACTCCTGATAAAGGCAGGAAGTAGAAGACGCAGATGAAAAGATGAAACGGAAAGAAACAGCGGGTTTAAGAGATGGATAAACAAACAGAGCACATTATCAAATGGATTTAAGTTGTTTTGGTTTTTTTTTTTTTAAACACTGGGGAGGGGGGGAATTATTAGAGCACCAACTTTGTCAACGTTCATCTTCTTGAAGCTTGCTTGCAATAATTTATAGTTGTGAATGAATTCGTGTTCTAGTTTGGCAGCAAATTTGACTTTCTTCAAAGGCAAACTGCCCGGGAACAGCATGTCCATGAACTGGCAGTAGGCCGCCCCTTAGGAAGACAAAAAGAAAAAAAATCTCCATCGAACATCCACAGACAATCCATTCTTTAGTACATTCCAAACATCTTTCCATTCCAGACACTACTGTAAAATAGACAGGGACATTAGAGTTGTGTTAAAAAGGGAACTGGAAACCGGAACTGCATCTGTGCTGCAGACATATACCCTGCCTCCTGTAAGACTTCCAACCCTAAACTGCATCACAGGTCACACTTGGCTGGCTTCCACATTGATTAAACTGGGCCTTGCCTCAACTTTCAAAAATAGAAATATCATATTAATGCAGTTAATGTGACGGCATTGCATTCAAATCATTCACCTTAAAAGAACATTCAAGATTAAAGGGTTTCTCACCTGAGCATAGAAGCTCAATCTTGGTGAGGTTGAGCTGTAAAGATTCATTTATCCAAGCGAGCATGTCATGGCGACTCAAGTTGTCACTCGTCACTGAAGTCGAATAAACGTTTACAGCCATCTTCTGAAAGCAGGACAATAAAAACAATGACAGATCAGGCTTATAACCAATTATTGGAGCAGTTCAAATAGATCATTCTAAAACGATATAATGAATCAATGCTTTTTGGAAAACACAATTAATTTGTCAAGATGACCCTTCTGGGAAGAAATCACAGTTGTAAGAGACTATGGTCATTTTTAGTCCAATGCGAAATATGTAGGGGTAGCTCTAATGTCATACTGCCAGGCTTTCATTTTATCATTTATACATAAGTGGGTGTTGACATGGGCATTGTTTTAATATGTGAATAGGAAGAAAAATAAAAACAAAAAACATCGACTGCAAGACCAGAGTAAAGCCAATGTACAGCCAAATGCCTAACTTGGCCATTATTGAAATGATCTACAAACGTATTCGCACGTGCAGCATATGCGACGCCACACCAAAGCTCAATTAAGGGTACCAACTTATTGTAGCCAACTTATTGAGTATGGGCGATGATGTGACAAAAAAGATGTGCTGCAATTCCTGATGCGGCCAAGCCCTGAAGTCTCGAGCCGTTTAGAAACGAACCCCCTTTTTAACATTTTTAGCCCGGTGGCCAACGTCAGCAACCAGCTAGTCAAGATAACGTTTACTAACATTACTCGGCGAGGTAGCTACGTTAACGCTGTAAACTTGCAATTTATTGCAATTCAGCAATTCAGTCATACCGTAGGTTAACTTGTTAACCAGCCATGTGACGTTACACATTCCATGCATCTAGCTAACCAACTAATAACGTTTTTGTTGCAAGTCAGTCGCTAAATTAATCCGGAGACTAGACTAACAGCCCATCTCAGGTCAACCGAATTGGGTTAGCTACGTCGTTAGCGGTTAGCCGGCGTCGTCGCACGGGAAAGCCGTTGATGGCAGCGTAAGCGAACACTGGGCTAGTTCAGTCATAACCAAACCAAGGCCTCGATATAAAATGTGGGTAGCAAGCTAGCCAAGCGGTGTTAACCAACTAGCACAATCGAACAGAAGTGAACGTTAGTTACGGTTCGCGATTCTGAATAACTGACACATTTAACGTTCGCAAACTGGCCGACAAAAACGAGAACAAATCGCAAACTAAAGTTAACATTACGCATTTCCTTTCAAATGACAAGTGAGTTCGAACAACTCCGCGTTAGCTTGCGAACAATCCCACCCACAGCCCAGACTGCAGAAAGGCAAACTATCGCAAGCGAGCCGTACAACTATTTCATTACCTAACACTGTGTTGAACTGCTCCTGACTTTGAATGAGCTGTGCCGCTATCGAGCGAGCGAACATTAGTTCCATTTCTGGGGGAAAATTAACGTATGCGGCCTATTTCCCTCTAGCTATGTGTGCGGTTAGCTACCAAATTGATTGGTTAGCAGCCTAGCTACCATTTGTTAGATAGCTTGGTGTTAGCTAGCAATCTTTGCTACAGTACAGAAACCTGCGCATTATAAAGTTCCTCAATTTGGACTTTATGCGAGTTTAATCGGAACTGGCACGATTACCACTGAACTAGCCAGCACCATTTATAAGCGAGTTTCATTTAATAATCTAACGCCGTTAGCAAGTTAGCTAGCTAGCAGGATGCAATGCTGTCCGCCATTCAATTCAATTGCTTTTTCTGCCTTCCCTTCACCTCCCTTTTTCTCAATACTTAAACTTTGAAGACTTACCTTGTTTAAAATCGATTGTGTGTCGTAGAAGTAGATGATATATAAAATAAGAGTAAAATATCTAGTGTTTGTCGCTTTGGACTTTTACTTTGCTACTCCTGTCTGCCGGCGGTAAATTCCGTTCTAAGCTTCAGCGTTTGTTCTCTTGGCGAACTACGTCACGACGTAACGGTTGAACGCAGGTTTTATGTGTGCCGACTCTCACAGAATAAGGTTGGGCGAGGCACTTCTTTAACCCATCCGTGGCCGGACCGGTTGCTTAGCCAGCATACGCATGATCATACTGGCTGTAAACTCTACTATCATGTAATGCTCTGCAGTCTTGACTACAGATGTTTTGTATCGCTTTTTAGTAAATGTGATTAAATTGTCATTTGCCAAAAATAATCATTTGTAAACTCAAAACCCAGGAATTAAGGAAACATAAAATTGATGTCAAATGTAAAATAAAATGCAAGTTAAAAAAATGTGAAAGTAAGGAAAACTTACAATATACAGGCTCTACTGCTCTATTCCTCTTTCACAAAGACAAATAGTGTTACACTGAGGACATCTAAAGATGGATTCAGTCATATTCAGTCCAGTAATGGCCAAAGGATATTGACATATGTATATATCATATCCCCTAAGAACTCGAGAGCAATCTTTCCCAAAAGCAGGAATTTTAGGTGCAAACATAGTGTCTGGAAACAACGTGAAACATTACACCCTTGCTTTTGGCATTGAGTTAAAAGACTGACATCTTGGAATTCTCTGGCATTTCAGATACTCTAGTACTATATCAATGTGAATGCTATTCCATATTCTATGCTATGAGTTGAATGGGTAATTCAGGAGCAAAGGAAAAGCCAACCAGAGTGGGTGTATAAACAATTTGCAGCGCTGGACAGGGGAATGCTGTCAGTCTTAAGGAAGATTCTGGTGTTCTAAGGGGTATGAGTGTAATTACATGTATGTCACTGTCTCACAGTAGAAATGTTTTGTGACATGATGTAATGTAACAAAAAATATTGCCATATGGTTCAGAAATACCACATCACAGTTTCATTCATTTGACTTGATGACAACAATACATTGTTTCATGAATAAAACTGATTAGTATACACAAATTGAGAAACCAGCATGCTACAATGAGGAAAAAAATCTCACATCTTGGAATTCCTTGGCATTTCACATACTCTAGTATTATACCAATGTAAATGCTATTCAATATTGTATGCTATGAGCTGAATGGGTAATTCAGGAGCAAAGGAAAAGCCAACCAGAGTGGGTGTATAAACAATTTGCAGCTCTGGACAGGGGAATGCTGTCAGTCTTAAGGAAGATTCTGGTGTTCTAAGGGATATGAGTGTAATTACATGTATGTCATTGTCTCACGGTAGAAATGTTTTGTGAAATTATGTAACAAAAAATATTGTCGTGGGGTTCAGAAATACCACATCAATCAGTTTCATTCATTTGACTTGATGACAACAACAAATTGTTTCATGAATAAAATTGATTAGTATACATTACATGATTAGTATACACAAATTGAAAAACCAGCATGCTACAATGAGGAAACAAATCTGACTTTTGGTGGTGTCACTTACTCTCACCTACTCTTAACCTTGACAAAATGGTTCCAGCTGGAAAGGTCAAGGTCTTGGGAAACTGGCATGGTCATTTAAGCATAGCACCTAATTTAGGCAGTAACCTTTGAATCAGACATCCTAGTTCTCCTGAACATTGACATTCAGCCTAGCTACATTGAGGACAAGAGTGGATATTAAACTATTTGGGAATTCTGGGTACAATTAATCATTGCCAGTAATTGAAGAAATGATATCCAAAGCCCTGTTGTGGTAGGGTAGATGCAATTATCTCAAATCTATTACATTTACTTAATTCAAAAGGTTTATGAAACTATATGGAATACACGTGTAATTTGAGGTAGCAAAGGCCAGGATTTGTGTATTCAGCACAATCCCCCATTGCTCTACACTTGCTGCAAAGTATTGTCCCCTGTGTTCATCTTGATAACTGGTTTCATCAATGGTATCTATCAAGTGTGATTTAGGAAATATACACTGTATTTAAATATTTAAATGCATCTAAGAAACATGAAAAGACAGGATGTTAAACTGCGAATAGGATAGGGTAGTGAAACCTAGTGGGGTGGTGGCTAGGGTATTGGACATACTTGATACCAAATACAGAGATGATTTGTTTGTTAAAATGCACTTGCACTCTCATTAGGCCTAAAAGCCTAAAGGCCTAACACCAAATGATGTTATTTCTCATGGAATAATGGTGTTGCATCCCTCCTATAGAGTTCTAGAGACTTATAGAGTCTATGCCAAGGCACATTGAAGCTGTTCTGGCAGCTTGTGGTGGCCCAACGTCCAATTAAGACGCTTTATGTAGGTGTTTCCTTTATTTTGGCAGTTACCTGTGTATTGGGGTCTCGTGATGATGACCCCAGAGATCTTGTGGTTGGGGGAGATTAGGATAATACCAATCTTGGCAAATTTGAGGTTGGGGGTAAAAGGGGGGGGGGTGTTTAGGGGGAATTAAATTCTGCAGTCTCTTGTTGCCAATAGCACATTTATGTCACATAAATTATTATTTTATGCAAAGGTAAGCATACATTAAGGAAGAACAACAATCCACCTTTAAATGTGAGAGATTACCATGTATGGAAATGAGATTGTACATGGGAAATATATGGTAAACTCATGCACAATGATATGATAATGATACTTCAATGAGATTTATTTTCCCCAAAGTGTAAGGACTGCCCTTACACTCACTATTTCTGAGCAACCTACAGTAGCAAGGAATAACCTGCAGCAACTAGAAAACTCAAAGATCCTGTACACCGGCTTCTCAGATTCTGTTATACTTAATTGCTAGCTACAGGCAACAATGCCTGTTCACTAGCTGGCTGACTATGCAAATATCTGAAACAATGTAATCACATTTTATTTTATTTGAAATGTATCAAATACAATTCTGTTTTTACAAATATGTTGGCCAAATATCAATTCTCTTAATGGAGTTAACAGCAAAGAAACAATGACAAGAGAGCATAGGTAGCATAGGGATAGTTCTGACCCAGGAGCGTTTTAGGCAGACATGGCCTACTACTGGATAATTTGTCTACACAAAATACTAGCTTCCTTTGTTCTCACAATGGTCGCCACATGATCCTGTTAATCAGGTCTGTCCACTGTGATGGAGACAAGCAGATACCACATACAGATCACAGACCAGTGTACATCAGAGATAGTCACCCCATTTATTCCCAGTTTGTACAACCATTTACATGAAAAATACTATAATCATAATCATCATAAATATGATTGTGCGTAACAGTTTGCCTATAGCTATAAAGCAGTTTCGACCCAAACTATTTTCAGTTTCCACACTTACATATAAATCTGGTGTCAAGATAAATGGAACCTGGGGCTGGTGGGTAGCGTAGCGGTCTAACGCATTTAGCTGGTCCTGTACCAGAGGACAAGCTGCCCATCAGGGAGGCGGTTCGAAACCCATCAATGCCAGACATCGGCATTTGGCCGTCCGCTCCTGAGGGAGGGGGAGGGTGGTCGGCACGAACACGCTGTGAAGCACGTAAGGGTGTCTCCAGAAAGGGGGTCTGTCAGTTCCGTCTCGAAGGAGGTGGATCATCGCCGGCCTCAGAGAGTAGCTTTCCCCGTAGAGACGGGCAGCTAGTTCACGGGGGAGGGTTAATCTAAATAAATATAGGGTATAATTGGCTTCCAAATTGGGGAGAAAAATGGGGAAAAATCAGAAACAAATATTTTAAAAAGATAAATGAAACCATTGGAATTAATGTTATCTTATATTTAATGTTATATTAATAATGTTATCATAAATCTTATATTATGTTGCATCAAGTCAAACAAAACCACACCCAGTTGTGCCAGAAGAAAATCGTGTGGAACACACAAACTGAACCTCCCTGCTGGGTGAATTTTAATAAGGAATGAAGTATGACGGTTCTCTCTTATATTTTCCAGACCTGCTTTGTAGAAGGTCCCATCTGTTTCATTTGTATTTGATTTGTGAACGGATTCTTTTTTTTAAAGAAAGAAAATCGCAGGTTGTGGATCTTCTCAAATTAATCAAAAATACTAATAATGTGGTTCTCTGTGGCTCAGTTGGTAGAGCACCGTGTTGGCAATGCTTAGGTTGTGGGTTCAATCCCCACTAGGGCCACATATACTGAAAATGTATGCATTCACTAGTGTAAGTCGCTTTGGATAAAAGCGTCTGCTAAATGGTGTATGTTATTATTATTCGTACCTTCAATGGTTGTCATGGAGCTGTATGGTTGTCACACAATGCATGGCTCTGTGGATTTGTCTCATTGACCTTGACAACACTGTTTATTTAATACAGATTTTCTTTTTAAAGGTAATCTCCATAGCACCTCAAGGGACATGACTGATACATGCCAGACATTTCAAATCAAACACTTGATGATTCCATTTTAAATGATTCAATTTCCTATTATAACAAAGTAGGCCCTTTAAGATGAAAACAATGTTTTGCCTTAATAAGGCTTGTATATGTCTTATTATTATATTATTATTATTATTATTTTATATGGCTTAAATTGTCTCATTAATGCACATCTAGGTTATTTTATTATACTACAGACAGTTTTAAGCATTTGTGACTTTGGAAAGAACAACATCAGAACCCAAGAGACTGTAACTTAGACATATGGAGTCTATCTCTCATGGCTATGAAAATAAAACACAGTGATTAAGCCCCACCATCCAAGTGGAAATTAATTTTTATTTAAGTCAACCTTCAAATGACAAAATACATACACGAGTGTAAAACAGAGTTTAATAGCACCAACTGAAATCCTTAAAAACACTAGAGTAATACAAGATTACTGAGGTATTGTTTAAAAGTAAAAGAAGAAGAAAACGAGTACAAAGACAACCGTTTATTGCAAGGCTTGCAAAAATCCCTGCAATCTATGGTATATTGAAACTGCTTTCTTTTCTTTCAGGTAAAAGTGGTTTCCACCGTTTCCACCATTGCAGACAAGCTCTTGATCTATGTAGAAGTTGTAAATAGCTTGCTTGGTGCCTCATTATGTATCAATTATCAGTCCAGTTTAAAGATTTATTTTATTTTATTACTTCGACTACTATATTACAAATATACTGATAAAGTCCCTTAGATATAAGTCAATTGGCAGCTGATCGTGTAGTGCAAATACAGATTTTGGGTGGGTAATATTTAGGTCTTTGACAGCTCTTTGAATGAATTCAAAGCATGATTCTCCACCCTTATTCTCTGTTAGGTCACATACAGTACCTTACACTAAACTGCATGTCAGCAGGCTACCTTTTCAAAGGGTAGGTATTCAAAGGGGTATTTGAATTGACTATGAATTATAAATAATACAGAACCATACGAACAAATGAAAAAATGGGACGCCCTTTAACACGTTCTGTTGTGCTGAAACAAATAAGCTACCTAGTTTCTAAATAGCGCTCATGGTATTTCCCCAATAAACCAGCTAACAATTTCACAAAAATTCCATCCCATTTTCCAAATATTTTCTCCCAGACTTCCTGATTTAAACTTTTGATTTAATGGCATGGCTACAGCCACGAATGGCCTTCAGGGTTTCTTTTTCACAAATAAAGTAGACGTTTTTCTTTATGGGGTACTAAATTACAATTGCATTTACTTGTGCCCAAATTAATCAATGTCTGTGTAATACATGATTTCACGTGTCTACATAATGAAATACTAAGATTAAACAATCAAAAAGGGAAACTGTTAATTCAGTTTATGCTAATGAAAGAGGTATAGGTGTTGGGTAAACACCAAGAGTGAACTACCCTATTACTAAAAATGGACTGAATCCAGACTTAGACCTAATGACACTGTGCACACTTTTAAAGATGCCTCTAAATCTTATTCGGCTTATTTATATTCACATTCTAACAAAAACCAAGACATTCAATCCACAACATACAGTCAGTTAATATGTTCTGGATGAACTATTTTGAGAGAAAAACTATGTTCATACCAGATATTAAGATAGGGAAGCATGACCTCTACAGGTCTTGACCTGACCTATAGCACCTTAATCACAAACGGTCCATATAACAAGATCACTGCTGCCATGCACCATTAACTAGCAGGGACCAGGCATACAGTAATCACAAAATTTAGTAAAACTATAAAATGATATTCAAGTTATTAGTTATTAACAATGACTGGCATTAAAAAAATACAGACAAGGTGTTGTATTTTTGGTTCCTTTCTCTAGTCGTAATAATTAAAAACGCATTAAAAAGTCAGCTCAAAAAGATCTACGCATGATGAAAAGGAATAGCTTACACTGTAAACTAACATTCTACAGAATGATTAGTCATTAATTACAATTTTAAATACAAGTAAAAAGTGGAACAAAACAATAATTCAACAGCCACTGAGGCAGTTACTGAATAGCAGTGAGGTAGGCTGGGGGAGGGAGAGAGGGCCCCTGTCCTAAATAGGGAATGTAAATCTGCGATTTCTGATAGCAGAAAGACATAAAGTGGCAGTGCTGTGGTGGAAGCTAGTCCCATCAAAGACGTAAAAAAATCACCAATCGTCAATACAAATTTAAACATTCAACCACTTTTTAACTAAAAAATGAGTACAAAAAAAAGGAACAAGATGAGATATTTGTTAAAAAATAGGGTGTAAATTCAATTCAATTCATATCACTGCAGTGAGAGGGAGAGGGCGCTGTTCCTCCACCAACACCACACTTTTCAACCCTTCCCCCAACCGCCTTTCTGTTGCCTGGCAACAAACCCTGACAGGAAGGGGCGGGGGGGACGGGGCCTATTCACAGGAAAAGTAGTCTTTTAGGGGTGAAAACAGGTGCCTGATCACTGGAACACTCCAGGAACGGCCCAGAACCTTCTGACGCTGGCCACGGTTCATGTTGTTCACGTCAGTGTAATGCTTCGGAAAGCCAAAGATCCTAGAATGGGCAAAACCAAGGGAGAGGACAGCATTCAATGCACATTTTTAGAGACCACTGACAACATTCGCATGTATGGTATACTGCTATGTTTTTAATGTCTTTTTATGTACCATGTTTTTTTTACACAAAATAACACATTCAAATCCAAGCCAACTATATCATCTTGAGAATTGAAAGCATCTTTCTTTAACACTACTTCAATGTGTTATTGCTTATTCTGACTTTGGATATTACTGGGGCCAGAGCAGACAGTGATTTCTGTGGCTCTAAGAAACAATTACGTCATTTAGCAGATGCTCTTATCCAGCACGACTTACAAGTGCAACGACACATACGAATATAAGAATATATGACATATGATACATCAAGACATATGAAACCAGATATATACATTATGTTTACATTACATACATTTTAGGCATTTAGCAGACGCTATTATCCAGAGCGACTTACACAGTTTACATTTCTTTACATACTTAACCTGAATTGCTTCAGTAAAATATCCAGCTGTATAAATGGATTCATAAAATATCCAGCTGTATAAATGGATTCATTTATACAGCTGGATATTTTACTGAAGCAATTCAGGTTAAGTACCTTGCTCAAGGGTACAACAGCAGTGCCCCACCTGGGAATTGAACCTGCAACCTCTGAGTTACAAGCCCAGCTCCCTAACCATTACACTACACTGCCAGCCACACATATATGACCATAAGCCACAAATAATTATAGTCCACGGCAGGGCTGTTACCCCTTTCCAAAAAGAAAGAGAGTTCCACTTTCATAGTATCTTTCATGAATGAGTTGTTTCTTCAACTATCAAATATGCAGCCGTGATCAATGCCCCCAGGAGCAAACAATATGACTAAATGTATATATCAATGTATTACTTTTCCATCTCTGTGATCCACAGGATATCCTCTTTCCCGTTCATGGTGACAGGGAACATCTCAGTCTTCCCTTGCTTGATGGAGTTTGAATTTGTGGTGATGGTATGCACTTTGGTGAACTGCACAAAGAAACACAGGGGGGAAAGACATTTACATTTTAGGCATTTCGCAGATGCTCTTATCCAGAGCGACTTGCAGAGCGTACATTTTTACAGCTGGATATTTTACTGAAGCTATTCAGGTCAAGTACCTTGCTCAAGGGTACAATGGCAGTGCCCCACCCGGGAACTGAACCTGCAATGTATGTGTATGGGCGGTGCTCAATGATCGACATTCCCAAAAAGTCTTGGCCCTACCACTTTAAATCCTGTTCTGTGGTTCCTGTCCCTTAGTATAATATATATTTTTTTACATTTTTGTTTCAGATTTCCCCCTGTTTTTCTCCCAATTTGGTAGCCAATTATACCCTCTATTTCTTTTTGATTTCTACCCTTCCCCACGAACTCGCCACCCGCCTCCGTGGGACGAGTTAATACTTCGAGGCACTGTTCGCCTCCTCCGAGACGGAACTCACCCAACCCTGTTTACGAGGTCGCCCTACCGCTCCTCGGCAAGGCCGTGCCAGCTCTCCCTCCCCCTCCCCCTGGGGCAGACAGCCAAATACCGCCCCCGATCGGGGCTCCCCACCAGGGCTGGTCTGGTACAGTCAGGTTTCGAACCGCGACCGTGATAGGCAGCTCACACTCAGGACCAGTTAATACGGGTGCGTTAGACCGCTATGCTATCAGAGGCCCCCCCCTTAGTATAATATCAAAGGTGGGAATGGGCATGGATGTGTTGTCAGAAGCAGTAATAATGACAGGAGACATTATTACAGAAATGGGTTGTTAAGACCGCAGTGGTGATACTCCTTACCTTGGCCTTTCCTCCAATCTCAAGGCACTCCTGGAGTTCAAGCTTGTCTTTAATAGCGGCGATGATGGGCCTGAATAAGAGAGGTCGACAGTCATATTACCATACCTGCCTCAGCACGACAGTGAGGCCCATTTCAGTGCAACAGCTCCTTAGTTTGGTTATATGACTATTTTATAACAATATTACTATTTGTGAGGCAATGAGGCTCAACCTTGGAATATTGCAACAAGCAAATCCTTTCCCTGGGCATTGGTTCCCAACCATTCTTCTAGAGCACATGACTTAACCTTTGATGGCAGCTTCTAAAGGGCAACCTTAGGTGCCCTATACTGTGACATTTCACTTGCTACGCCATGCAGAAAACAGTTTGCTAACGGTTTGCTTCTGCTGTTTAAAACGAGTTAAATGCTCTGTGGTATCCCACAATGCAATACTTCACTGGCAAAAGTGAACAAAGAGCACTCGCTAGAACTTGTGCTCCCCCCACATTTCCTACAGTGTCCTACATTTCCTTACTCTAATGTAATAATACAGTATAATATATGTCATTTAGCAAACGCTTTTATCCAAAGCGACTTACAGGAGCGAATGCATACATTTTTCAGTATATGTGGTCCCAATGGGAAATGGACCCACAACCTAAGCATTTCCAGCGCCATGCTCGACCTACCGAATCACACAGAACCACCGTGCCTCTAATAGGAAGTGGAACATTTGATGCCGAGAAGACGCAAGTGACAAGTGTGATTTCTCATCGTTTAAGAGGCAGTCAATAGACAGTAGGCATGCAGGTGCTGAGATCTACCCGTTCATCCCGGGCAGGTTGCCCCAGAAGTATCGAGCTCTGTGGGCCGGGCTCACTTTGATGGCGTCGATAAAAACCGGGTTACACTGAAAAAGGCAGCCAGGGGAAAGATGTCAGGGCACCACCGGTTTTAGTTGCTTTTGTGTTGTTAACGAGTTTATTTCATTCGTTCCTTGTCTATTCTCTGCAGTTTAGTGTAAATCATATATTTTCAAGGAAATCTGTGCCATCTCCAGTGTAGCGGCAAAAACACGTAAATCATAGGATTCACTTTGACCTTTATGTTATCTGACTCCCGCAGAATTGGCAGCCTGTTTTTGGGGGCTTGTGTAAAGCACTCAAGTTTCAAGTGATCAAGTTTGTAATACAAAAGAAATTCAATGTGAATTAGGCCAGGAAGCAGGGAGACGTCACACACTCCATCCAGCAAAGGTAATGACTGCCACCGTAAAAGGAGGCTTTATTGTCAAAGTATTTTCTTTAAAAATAGCACATTTGTCATATCCAAGCAGAATGAGTAACATCCGTAGTAAATGCTAGAGCTGGAGTGTATTTTTGAACTTTTACTGAGAAAATGCATTTTGAGATACATAATTGTTCTGATTATAATTCCTAAAAGGGTACTAATATCCTCTCACGAGGATAACTATATTTCCTACACAAATTAAGAGATGAAGTCCATAAAATAGAATCAAATTCATTCTCAGCAATCACCAACCAACCACCTTACTGCTATAAAAGTTATTCAATATGCGATGTACATCACATGTCTACGTCTTTTTTAAAGAAATATATATTTTTAATTTATTTGTGATCCTCACCTCCAGAAAGCGACAGATGTCTTCTTTGTCTTTGTGGCTCATGGCCACCACATTCTCAAAGAGCCAGAAGAAAGGCCGGTCGTCATTTTCCTTGGGCCTCAGGATGCTCAGTAGCCGATAGTATTCAAAGAACAGCCGGCCTGTGCCTTCTGTGAGCAAGACATGAAGAATGAAGGGGGATAATGGGGCATTCAAAGGGTTAATGGATACCATGGCTAGACATTATCTTCTACACTCCTTTCTCTTTCTGAGGTTCGGTGGATTCTTAAACTGCTTCAACCTGAAAAACGTAAAGCAAGTCCTTCTCTGAATTATGGGGTCAAGCTTTTAGGAAGAATAAACAATCCCAGGACAGTTCCTCACAGAAGGAACAGAACTGACCAGCAGTAACCTAAACATGGACAATTCATCATCATAAACACCAATACCCAGTATTAATCTTCCCTATAAAAAGCAATACCGCAGACAGAAGTCTGTAGTATTTCTCTGTAGTCTGTAGTATGTGACATACTGGATCAATTCTAGCCTCATTTTAAAAACAAAGCCCTATACTGCCCTCTACTGGTGGCAAGAAGATGCTGATACTGTTCTGCAGGACATTCAAAAGAGTCAGAATTCAGAATGTACATTTACATTTAGGCATTTAGCAGACACTCTTATCCAGAGTGATTTACACAGTTTACGATTTACACAAGCTTCTTTACATACAATCCATTTTTTACAGCTGGATATTTACTGAAGCAATTCAGGTTAAGTACCTTGCCCAAGGGTACAATGGCAGTGCCCCACCTGGGAATTCAAACTGCAACCTCTGAGTTACAAGCCCAGCTCCCTAACCATTATACTACACTGCTGCCTGCCACCTAGAATGTGAAGTAAACCAAACCATACACACTGTGTACTTTTCTAGTTTCATAAAGGGTACAGATGAGAGCTTCATACCATAAAGACCCTTACGAGCAGGATTTACAACAGATAGATCATTGCAAGGGCTTCCACCAATCAGAAAATCAAATGGACCCCATTCAGCGATCTGGAACACAGAGAGAACAACACATGCATTTAAGAGCACTCTTTGGGCCCCAGGGCAAATTCTCACAAAAAAAAACCCATATAAAAATGACAAAATAAAAGTTCAGCCGTAGTGTCACTCAAAATACAGCACTGCTTTCAGATCCCTTTATAAGTTTGCTCAAGAGACATCCAAATAGTCAAGGGCTGTGGCTCTCAAGTGATTTGTGAGGCACAATGGATTCCACTTGGAAATTAAAATTATAAATACTTTCAATATCTCACAAGACCAGTGTTTCGAATCGAATCCTGATCATTTCAGTGGCAATTGAACTGTGGGTGCCTTTTAAAGCACATTCATATAACTGTGGCAATGATTTACTTCTATAAACAACATCACATCCACAACCCCCTTTGTGAAGTGTAAGTTAGACTTAAACCTCCTTGGAGCCATTAGCCAGTGACCAAACAAAAGATGGGTAAATAAGTATAATACACGTACGTGCTTTTTGGTTATGGTCCGTGCGTCATTCACGTGTATGATTCTGTCGTTGTGATTGATCTTTCCCACTGCGATGGAATTTTCACAGATCTCAGATGCTACATATCTGTCAACCTTAAATCCCAGGTCCCTCAACACCAGATATCCTGTCATAGAAACAAAATGGCAGAGTATAAACACCTCAGTACATAGCACATACAGGTAACTGCATAGCACATAAAGGTAACTGGCAAAATAAAGGAAACACTTGAGTAAATGAAGGGTTCTGGAGGCTCTGTTACAGTGTTGTGTGCATTTTCCTGGCATGGATTTGGTCCACTCAACCTCTTAAAGGGCAAGATAAACACTAATAAATACAAAGCCATTCTGAGTGATCACCTTCATGCTATGGTGAAGCATTTCTATCCTGATGGGAGTGGTCACTTCCATGATGACAATGCCCCATCCGCAGGGCAAGAATGGTCATGGAATGGTTTGATGAGCATGAAAACGATGTAAACCATATGCCATGGCCGTTTCAGATCAGTCACCCCATCTCAAACCAGCTGAACACTTATGGGATTTTCTGGAGCAGCGCCTGAGACAGCGTTTTCCACCACCATCAACAAAACAGCAAATGATGGAAGAATGGAATGGTGTTGAATCCCTCCAATAGAGTTCCAGACACTTGTATAATCTATGCCAAGAGGCATTGAAGCTGTTCTGGCAGCTCATGGTGGCTCAACACCATATTAAGACATGGTCTTGGTGTTGCTTCTTGGTGTTTCCTTTATTTTGTCAATTGCGTAGACATCTACATTGACCACCATCGCTGTTTTAGAGGAACCCAATCAATTTGTTACAAACTATCCATTGCTTCTCTACTATCTTTTGCTGTTTGTTATCTTTAAAACAAGTGAAGGATAGGAACAAATGGAAACATATTACAACAAAACCACTAAAAACAATACAGAAATACTCAATACTATTATCAACAGGGGCGTCCTCCCTTTGGAATCAAGCCAGCTCAAAACAAAGAATGTTTTAATAAGTAACGTATAGCTGAATGTTATAGTACTTGCTCTGCATTGTACAACTGATTTTAACCAAAAAATGGGCTGTGCTTTGTGTCATAAGTGTTTACAAACTTCAGTTAATACTTTATTAATCACAACATAATTAGAAAACACTTTCCGCATAAGTTGTGTAAGGAATATTGCCCATGTGAATGGCTGAGTGTTTGTGTGCAAAGTCTCATTTACATATCTGTAGGTTACGCACAGCCATTTGGTCTGTGCTTTAGCATGCCAGGGATCACAGTTTATTTGATGGATTGGATTACTGTGGGTCAGTGGTTCTCAATCCTCTCCTCGGGGAACCCCAGCCAGTCCATGTATTTGTTAAATTCCACCACCAGCACACCTGATTCAACTAATCAACGCTCGTTAAGTAGAAATTAGTTGAATCAGATGTGCTGGTGGTGGAACTGAACAAATACATGGACTGGCTGGGGTTCCCCGAGGAGAGGATTAAGAACCACTGCTGTGGGTGGACCATCGTGGATGGCCCTGCATAGCTTAAAGGCACACACACTGCAACCTTTCATGTATTTGCCCAGCCTTCCTCTGCCCAGCATACTTGTGCGTCGTGATCCTCATTTACTCTCTTCAATAAAACACACTGGACTGAAAACACTCTGAACGTGCTCGTTTCTCTCGAGCTGGACTTCTTATATGCAGAGGTGCACATAAGTGGTACGCAAGTACGCATTCGCGTCCTGAAACATTAATCGCGCCGTCAAACGTTATTTGCGTACCAAGCAAGACGACAAACTTTTGAAACAGTTTGATCAGTCCATCACTGGTAAGTTAATTAACACTCAAAAGTTTGTCGTCTTGCTTGGTACGCAATTAACGTTTGAGGACGCGAATGCGTACTGGCGCACCACTTATGTGCACCCCTGCCTATAGGTGTTTAATTAGGAATTCTTTCTCTTTTTCTCGCAAACAAAACAAACAGAAGAAGAAAAGGTGATGAGAACCGACCTGTGGCTATTCCGTCGAAGAGGGAGAGGACCTTAATGGGGCGTCGCTGGTTGGCAGGTATCGACGGGTAAACTCTATGAGGCTCCTGCGCAAGAGGAGAGAGTCAGCCACGCGTTTACGCCGCGCGAGCGGCGGCAAAGACACTATCGATTTAGCATGGCGGCGCACCCTCCATTCCTTCCCGTCTCTGCTCCAATGAGGGGCCACTCTCTCTGTATCTGTGAATATTCACAACCAACACGGGCTTTGGGCGTGCTCTCATCCCTAATCAGTGAAGTCCTCTCACAGGTGTTCGTTAGTGATTAAATTCTGATGTTAAGGTACACTACCGTTCAAAAGTTCATTTTGTTCATTGTTACATGTGTTTTTTGTCATTTTAAAGTATTTACAGAAATGTATACGGTGTAAAGCATTGTCAATTATGAAATAAAAATAGTTTCCAGCAAGTGACCCCAAACTTTTGAACGGTAGTGTACGTTAATGGGTACCTGAGTTTACTGAACCTCTTCATTACAACAGTGGGCCAGAATAGTGCTTTCAATGCACAACCCAGAGAGCGTGATACTAAGGTCTGACAGCCACAGGCATGCGCAGTGATAATAGATTCGAGTTGCCGCCACCGCTGATCCTCACCGACCCATGGAATCCAACTCCCACACAGCTCTTCCATGTTAAAAGACTTGGACAGGGGACGCCAGAGATTCTCAGCACAAGCAGGAGGCAATGTCACCATGTCACTGTCCATAATGGACTGGAAACCTTGACACTGAGATAAAAGTGCGCCTGCACAGGACACACATAGACAACACACAGCCATTGGTGTGTGCATTGGCATGACAGTGATCACTATTCCTGTGATAGGGGAGCGATTAGGTTATTGTGGATAACAGCTTGTATCCCTTCTCACTGCACTCTCAATAATAAAGGTAGGGTACATTTTTGTTCCTCAGGGTACAAATGTGTTCATTGTACCTGCAAAGGTACAAAGGTAAGATCCTTCATGATATGGTTCTGTACCTTTTCCCAGTGAAAAAGGTACAAATTGAGGAAAGGTGCAGGTATGTACCAAGGTAGAGTAATGAATCCTTATTCACACTGGCAGCTATATTGGAATGAAAACGAGGCTTGTACTGCAAGCAACATTCTTTTTCTCGCAAGGGTATAATTATGTTTTTCTGACTAAAGGTACAACTCATTACCCTACAGAGGTACTGCCACAGTGACAGGTATTTTTACTTTAATACGTACAACATGGTACCTTTTTTCTGAGAGCGTGAGATAAAACTGCGTCTGCACAGGAAGGGGAAAGAAAAAGGGGGGGGCCCACCTTTATAGCATGAAAATAATAGAGTAAATTCACGAGGGACAAAGGAACCAGCAGACAACTCTAACGACTCTGAAAATAATGATAATGTATTAATAATGTACTTTTTCTGTCTTTTCACAGAATTTTTCAAATCGCTGCTTTTATCTTTCCCCCCTAATCTGGATGTCGCTCTGGATAAGAGCGTCTGCTAAATGCTCAAAATGTCAAATGTTAAAAAATGACGTACTAGCTCGATGAACTATGACTGTGACAGCTCCGCCTCCATTTGCTAACCAACCAATCAATGCTGTGCGACATCTACGCGACACGTTGTGCATGTGGCACTCACAAACTGCATCCCGCTGTTGTTGGCGAAGAAGTCTTGTACGCGGACGCTCCAGTCGAGCCGGGACTTGAGCACGCCGTAGCGGTGCGAGGGGATGCAGAGGTAGCAGTTCCACGGGTCCACCTCGGCCAGATGGTCGAAGGTGCCCTTGCCCACCAGGACGTTCAGGCAGTCCACGCAGTACGAGCTGGGGGGCAGAGAAACGAGGAGGTTCACACCAGTGACACAATGAGAAACCTTATGAATTAATTCACAGACAACACAACAATTCGCCCGCTTTTTGTCTAAAGTGTAAGAGTGCACCAGCCTCCAGTGGAGAAGCTCCTACTGAGAGCACGGCGGAGCGGCGCTCACCGGCAGCAGCTGGCATCGCCGCACAGGATAACCTCCAGGCCTGCACAGCACACGGTGCAATAGGACTGGTATCCGTCTTCGTCGTAGCGGTACAGCGTCTCGGTGAAGTTATTCTACAGGAAGTAGCAGTGCAGAGGTTACGCTGGGGTTGGTGGATCTCCTGCGCAGTGGCGGATTCCACGTCACAAAGGCCCTTCGTTGAATTAAGACATGCTACTCCCTGTCTTGTTTCCATTTTCAGGAAGTACCCACACCCCAGGAGGCTAAGTTGCAGGTTCCTGTGGCAGCGTGAGTGCTTTTATTCATCATTGTCGGGGAACTCTCCTCACAATGTCTGATTAACTCTGAAGACATAAATGCTGGAGTAGCATGTCCCCCACACATCAAACAACCTCTGCAGAAAACCATTGCACTGCCACGAAAAGGTACACTCAAAATAAGACATTTCAGAGCGTATGTATTCAATTAACTAGTGTAGCCTACAAAAAAACTATAGGGATTTTATAGTGTATAAAAGATATATTTTATTTAAAAAATATGTGTATAAAAGATTAAAATTGTATTACTATTATATTGTGATAGAGATCAAAGTCCATTGCTATACCTTGCATTTTAAACATAAGCTCCCTTCAAACAGTGGGTGGAATGTCTCAACCTCAGTGGTTCCACACGATAGGCAGAAATCTAATGGGGAGAGAGAAAAAAAGAATAGCTTATGATTAGTGACAACAGCGTTATAAGCTTTGTTTTCCTCTTGAGAAACAATTCAATCTGTAAAAAATGGAACTGAAAACCTACTCACCTTCAATGTTTCTTCCTTTCGCCAAAACGTCCTGAACCATTTTCTCTGAGAAAATAGTGGGGGGAAAAAAACAAAGGGTTTTGTCATCAGTAACAGCAGTGATAAATAAAGACTGTTGTCCAAATGGAAATCAAATTTGTCAAGAAAGAATAATGGCCACACCTCTGCCAGACCTCCGCTCCTGGGCAGCCACACTGCCATAGTCTTTGCTCTTGCACAAATGTTTCAGTTTCTTGGGTGGCGGCTGGTACTCAGATATGGACGTCTCCGCCAGCTCTTCCCTCACATTGATCGAGTCTTGCTTCCTGTTGGGAGACTCTTGCTTCTTATTAAAAGTCTCGTCCTTCCTGTTGGGAGACTCTTGCTTCCTGTTGAGAGACTCTTGCATCCTGTTGGGAGACTCTTGCTTCCTGTTGGAAGACTCTTGCTTCCTGTTGGAAGACTCTTGCTTCCTGTTGGAAGACTCTTGCTTCCTGTTGGAAGACTCTTGCTTCTTGTTGGAAGACTCTTGCTTTCTGTTGGAAGATTCTTGCTTCCTGTTGGAAGATTCTTGCTTCCTGTTGGAAGACTCTTGCTTCCTGTTGGGAGACTCTTGCTTCCCGTTGGAAGACCCTTGCTTCCCGTTGGAAGACTCTTGCTTCCTGTTGGGAGACTCTTGCTTCCTGTTGGGAGTCTCTTGCTTCCTGTTAGAAGACTCTTGCTTCCTGTTGGAAGACTCTTGCTTCCTGTTGGAAGACTCTTGCTTCCTGTTGGGAGACTCTTGCTTCCTGATGGGAGACACCTGCTTCCAGTTCAAAGACTCCTGCTCCGTGTGGACACACTCTTGCTTCGCATTGACAAACCACTGTTTCTGATCGGCAGACTCTTTCCCCATGTGAGTGGCCTCTTTCTTACTGCAAGCGAACCCTTCGTTCGTGCCAGTGGCCTCCTGAGTCGTGTGGGCGGGCCCATGCTTTATGATGACAGGCTCTTGCTTTTTGACAGGACTCAAATTGTTGAGAAATTCTGGGAGGAGGCAAGATGAAGAATATAGAGACACTTCCAAAACTACACAACAACAAATGACCGAATTCATCCTTGCATCTATTAATAGCCAAAGTATGTCAGGTAACACTTTTTAAATCATGTATTTTATTTGTAATATTAATAAATACGTCATAGTAAGTGTGATGTAAGTTGGCTTTGTTACACATAAACATATGGTTCTGTGTTTACAAATATATACTACTATTTGCTAGATCGCTGTATCCAACGTGCACACACACACACTCAGTGCACTTAAAATATAACATTCACATTTGATTCATAGTTGCTCAAGTCTTACATTACACTCTGAATAAAACCGCTTGCTTGTTTGTGATTACCGTCATCGGTATGTGGCGGAGGTCTGAACGCCTCTGGGCCAGTGGGTCTAAACCCACCAAAAGCCCAGTCCAGCATCACCTTCAGCTGTTCCTCACCCTCCTCCTCCAGCCCTGCAGGAAAGCTTTTCCCACACCTTTCTGCAGCCAACTGCAAGAGCACAGTCCCAGCTCACACTTTACCAGAGAATTCCCACACAGATCACCCCATCCAACAGAGCTCACACACACACACACACACACACACACACACACACACACACACACTCAAATGCACACAATATCACATTTTCACAAACACACCACCACAAACAGCATTATGCACACACCGGCATAGTAACACTCACACACATACACACTATCACACAGAGCCCATGGCTTAACACAAATGTCTCAAAGGTGTGTTTATCGGACAGAGACATCCCGAGGACTGCTGTCAGACAAACATTGTTAGGCTCCACATTAAGTCTAGTATGATGCAACTGTGTTCCACCTCACAGGAATGAGAAATTGCAAGGCACTATGTTTTTACTGCTCTGTCCCCATATTGTTGTATTCTCATTTGTGCTGTGATTCGTTTCATGTTTATTTAATTATTATCATGCCATAGTAGCCATGCAATTCACCCCAGATATGAATACCTGCCAAATACTTAAATAAATAACAAACAATAAATCACAGTCTGCTTTTGGATACATAATGTGCTTCAGTGTGGCATTAACGTAACAATTCACAGGAAGAGTCTAGGGAAATGTAGAAGCTGTTCTCCTACATACCTTCAGGGATTGGAAAATGGCAGTCTTATAGATGTCCAGGTTCGCAAAGGATTTTTCACAGAAACACTTGGCAAATTCTGCAAAGTTTCGGAGCCCGTTTATGTGAATCTGAAATCATAAAGTGAAACATTCACACATGTCACCTTTTGCATTTGGCCATTTGAATGTCTTAATGTTAACTGTTGTGGTGAGAATACACAAATCATGACACCATGAAGTTGAGAGTTAAAACTGACCCTTTGAAAACACAAAAACAGACTGAGGCACATAGAGTTATGCAGAAGGCTCACAGAAGCTTCCCGCATGGTGCTCACCTCTGAATGAAACCCGTCTCCATACCACTCCACTCTGCGAAAGGCCACGGGGGCCTGCTTGGATCTCCAGCCAATCACCAGCCCGGGCCACAATGAGAATCCCTCCACCTGCCCCCACACTAGCTCACCTGTGGTAAAGCCTTTACCATCCTACAGAGGGCGACAGAAAAC
The DNA here is from genome assembly GCA_029706075.1 of Aldrovandia affinis. NCBI lineage: Eukaryota > Metazoa > Chordata > Actinopteri > Notacanthiformes > Halosauridae > Aldrovandia > Aldrovandia affinis. The sequence continues at coordinate 841,319 of JAINUG010000032.1, forward strand.
ATTATGGAACACTGAGGTGAATTGGCACAAAGAAATTAACACTGAATAATAATTTAAGTTTAAGGACTAGATTAAAATACAAAATATTGCAGAATATTTTTTATTCATTTCAGTGGCCTCCTTTATAATGATCATTTGTCATATGTGAGAATGATACTTTGTTAACAGCAGCTATTTACCAGGCTATATATACGCCTTTGTTTAAATGATTACTGTCCCAGGATAGGGAGAGCAGGGGACTGGTCCTGACAAATTAAAACATAAACATGTAAGACAAACCTTTAATTTATATGTACTGTAGAGTACAAATCAAATAACAACCAAACAAAATCCAGGTTCAAATGTTGACACAAAGCCATATAGCACTTTAAATTAAACATATCTGCTCTATATTTTTGGTGTTCGACCCATTTTTATTGTTCCCCCTGTACAAAAGAAAAAAATGAAAGCTATAAAAAGTGAATTCCCTAACACAAGGCCCTGATTGTGTCAGACGTATTACCAGGTATGGGTGAGACATCTTTGGTGGCTTGTTAGGAGTTGACGTATTATTGTTCTTCTTCACCTGAAAATAAATGAGTAACGAAACACAGAACATTAGACATTCACCTTGGGAATTTGCTATTGGAGACATTTGAAATAGGAAAATATATATAAGAGAAGGGAATTATTGCCCTGTACATTACTAAACCTTGACAACTACCATAGGGAAAAGTAACGGAGGATACAAAACTGAGAGCTAAAAATGGAAATTCTGTTAATGTACAAAAAACAGAGATATAATTGAATAAGATGGAGAAACAGAACAGAAAACACATAGATGGGAGTATCCCATCTCCACACAACCTTCCAGAAGACAGATGGAGTAAAGTATCCTTGGTCCTTGTAAACTGCAAACAACACACAAATGGAACATTCTTGATCCATATAAACTTCCAGAACACATGGTACACTATATCAGGGTTATCAAGAATTGGGCAGAATTTAAGGTAAACTCAGCTCCAGTTGTTTACATGGCTGTAGCACTTCCGGTTTAGCTCCAACAAGTGAATGCTTGAAGACAGTGAAGTCTGTCTTAACGCTATTTTCATAACTCTGACTCTGGAACACACTCACTCCATAAACTTCCAGAACATAGATGGAATATAATATCATTACTCTCCCTTTAAACTGCATTCACACAGATGGAGCATAATTGCTCCATATAATTTAAGTTTAAGTACTAGATTAAAATACAAAATATTGCAGAATATTTTTAATTCATTACGGTGACCTCCTTTATAATGATCATTTGTCATATGTGAGAATGATACTTTGTAAACAGCAGCTATTTACCAGGCTATATATACACCTTTGTTTAAATGATTACTGTCCCAAGATAGGGAGAGCAGGGGACTTGCTAGTGACATGTGAAATCACTAGCAGACAGATGGACCATTCTAGCATTGCGTAAACTACCATCACATAAATGTCATAGCTTGTCCTAGCTTAGTACAGCATGCAGACTCTAGGCAAAGCCCAGGACACCGAGGGGCCCTGGCTCCTGGATACAAGTGGATCAAGATGGATCTTCCACAGATCCACCTCATGAAGGAGTTTCTCTTGCTCGCTAACTACTTTTTCCAGTTTCCCCTCTGACCTGCGCCTAGTCTACGTAGCAGCTCAGGTCTCTGGCAACAGGTACACTGATTAATGTTTCCAAAACTAGCGATACCTAGACAAAGCAGTCAAAAGCAATGCCAAAAACAGGTCCCATTTTCCATAAAGAATATGACCTTTTTTAGGAGTAAAGCGTCCTTGAAAATGTCTGGCTTCCACAGCATGATACTCCTTCAATAATTATTGATGGTGAAGAAGATGCGAAACTCTGTGAGCTGTGGGCACAGGCTATCCCACAATGCATCCTCCTGTGAGTGCCACTCAAGAGATACCTACCACAGGGCTTGCTACAGTCTTTTTGTGGCTCTTATTCTTGTCATGTGTTTGTGGATCTTCCTCGGGGCTGACACCAGCCTGAAATAATTGTCGAGCCTGCGGCTTCTGGCGCAGGCTCTTCTCCCAGCCACGTGACCCCCTAACTTTGTCCTAGGGGGGGAGGAACAGAAACCCAGACTCAGGCCAACGCTGCTTCCAAGAGTCGTGAGAGTCAGGGGCGTTAATGTCTACAGGCCAAGCAAAGAGATCTAGAGCCTTTAAAAGCACTACGGATGAGATGGATGAAAGCAGTCAGCAAAAGCAAGCGAAGGAAAGCATTGCATGTGTGACAGATGGTGATGAGTGGTCATGAATTCCTTGCGCAGAGGAAGAGGTGTAAAGCCAGGGCATGTGTTTTTTTTGTCACTTCATTTGAGATCTTCAATGTCATCCAACCAAGCTGTTATATTTACACATAAAGTGGAAAAAAAGAATGGATCCATAACATTGAAGACATGAAAATCGAAAACAAAATTGCACGTTACATCGTTGCCGGTCACAAAATGCCTGGGAGGCTGCATAAATAAAGACTTGTGTCCAGTTAGAATTGATGTGGCTCTGCGGATAAGTCTGGTTGTTTATATGTTTTATTGACGGGAATGTTTTTGTTCCGATTTTGGTACGGGCATATAGTCACTGGGTATTCTGGATGTGATGTGTGTTGTTTCATTTTCGTTCTGTTCGGGGGCCCCATCCAAGTTAGGGTCTAAAGTCACTGGGATTTCATCTGAACATCAAACCACCGGATTCAAAGGCTACTAGCTCAGCTAAACCGATGTGACAAACGATCTGCTATTGCCAGAGAGAGTGTGAGCACACCTGCTGGGAAGTGACCTTTCGGGGACCACGGTTAGGCAACTCTGCTTAAGTTCATGCAATGTACCTGGTAGAATGAGATTTGTTGCATGGTAAATGTGTTGGGGAGGAAAAAAGGTCACATGGATTCAAGCGGTTGCATATAAACATGCACTTAGAATTAACTACATGCAGGAAGTAGCAACAAAAGCTTTTGTCTAAAGGTACAGAGAGGATAAGAAAACAAGGTGTTACCTCCTGATAAGAGGTGCTTGTCCAGACAATGTCATCGTCAATACAGATGGGTTCTGAACTCTTTGGATCGGTCTCTGTTGGAGAAGTAGAAAATGAAAACTCAAAACACAACAAACATGTAACATGCATGCGAACAGCAATTTTAAGCTCCACCGTGTACACATTTAAGTCATTATTTGGTTAAATAAAGCAATCCTAATTGGTATGGAATTAGCCATCTGTTGCCACACAGTGGCTGGGTCTTCTCGACAAATTTTGAGAAATGTGACAATTACTCGTTCCTTACTCTGCTGCTCCTGGCGTATCTCAATCTCGTTCTCTGTGAGGTCAATCACTCCTGAAAAAGACCACAGTTTTTGATATGCAAGAGCAAAGCATCCGATCAAATGAAGAATGAATTTAGTCCTGACACTTCCCCAGTATAAAAATTCCCCTTGAGTACATTTACCACGGGAAATATTAATCCAGCAATGCCGTTTTGGAGATGGGGACAGCTGGGAGTGAAAAAGACGCCAAACCGCCTCCGCCAAAACGGAACTTGCCAAGCCGTTGGCCGCATCTCTGACACATACAACGTCATATTTGCACAGGGCAAATTCATGCCGGCTTCCCTCCCCTCTCCCCCTGGGGATGGACAGCCAATCGCTGCCACTGAACTGGACTCCCAGCCAGAGCCAGACTGGCACAGCTGGGGCTTAAAACCCAGGCTGCAGTGGGCAACCTGGACTTAGAACAAGTGCCTTTACTGGTTGCACCACCTGGGAGTGCCTCATTTCAACATTTCTCCTCAAAGGCATGACTATGGGAGGGCAGCGGTCAGACAGGCGTAATTCATTTAATACTTAATACCAACATTCTGCAGATCCTACCATTATGTCTCTTGCTGCTGGCCGGACGGAATAAGTTCCCTCCGTCCACAGAGGCTTCGCTGTCATCGGTGATGTCCAGCACATGGGAGGTGACTCGAGAGTCCACACTCTTGTCCAGCAGCTCAGCATCCACACTCCCCAACACCTGAACACATATGCGCACACACAGGAACATCAGACAACAACAATCATCTCATCAGTCAACTCAAAACAGCACAAAAACAGTATGAATACCTCAGTCCATCAAGATCTTACTATCATATATGTATTTTCCCTTGAAACTGTTCAATTCTGGCAACCATGTTAATGACCTTGTTGATTCCCCACAATATTCACATTCGGTAAGCAAAGTAAAAATGAATTAATCATTTTAACTATTTTTGAAATATGTAGAGAATATATGCTTTATGTAAACCTATGTTTGTGTGAATGTGGTGTTCCTAGTACCTTATATTCCCTATTGTTCTGTATATACTATATTCCCCCATTATGATGTATTCTTCTCTAAATACTACTACTAATATATATTTTATATCATCCCACTCTAATGCAATGCATGTGGTGTAAAAATGTCAGTTACACACATGAACAAAGGCCTTCTCTACTTCCATGGGTGGCCAGGGCAGAGCCAGAAGAGTCAGGTAGAGTTTTCGGAGGATAGACGTCTGGCCTAAGGTCTTCAGCACTGTGCCCCACTGCTGCTCCAGGGAGGGGTCTTGAGAGTGGGCAGGGGATCCCTCATCACACTCCAACAGCTGGTAGTCCAAAAACTCGTTCATGAGCTGGCTGGCTTTTTCAGGAGTTTTGCAGAGCCCAAGCTGGCGACCTACGTCTGTCACCATCTTGCCCGTTAGGTTCACTTTCTCCACGGGCCTCAGCAAAAGGGAGATGCTCCTGAGGTTGGCGTCGTTGAGCGGCAGGCTTCCCGCGATGCTCCCTGCGAGGACGGCGTAAAATGCAGCGGTGTTCTCGGCGAAGGTGGCCAGAGTGTCGGTCAGCTCCTTCTCGTGCTCGGCCAGGAACTCGCGCGCAGGGGCGCCCATGTTCATCTCGGCTTCCGGGAGATGATCAGTCTTGTTCTTCAGAAGGTTGGTATCGTGACTTTTGAGGAACTGCACCATGGCTTCTGGGCGCAGGAAACTGGCGGCGTACAGGCGCAGCAGACCGCTGGCATCCAGCAGGATTTGGGCAAGGTCCGCCTTGTTGGCGGCCCCCCTGCAATGGATCCGGTCCTGGAAGGCACAGAGGGGCTCCAGCGCATGGCTGAGGAGCATGAACATCAGCCTGAGCTGGGGGCTCTCCAACTGGGCACAGATCTGTTCGGCCTTGTCATTCTTGCCACTGCAGGACTCAAAGTAGGATATAAGGTCAGGCCACATGATCAGCATCTTTCTGATAATATTGCTTAAGGTCAAGCACTGGGCGGAGATGGGCAGTGCACTGTCAAAAGTCCCTGTATTGACAAAGAGCTCTTTCAGGTTGTCATTGGTGGTGGGAAAAATGGAGTAGTGTTGGTGGATATTCATAACAAGCTCCTCCACCTGATAGGGCAGTTCCTTCACTCCCAAGTGACAAGCACGGTCAGCCAGGTCATACAAACTACAAAGGGAGACCATGTCAGGGTTAATCTTTCGGAGGCTTGAGGAAAATGGTTGGGTGAACTTCGAGTCGGCATTGGTGTAAAAGGTCACAAAATTGAGAAGAGAAATCTCAAACTTGTTCAGGGTTTCAGCCAGGCAAGTGAACTCGGCAGTATCGGTGTCTGCCGGTGGCTGAATAACATCCAGCAGTCTGATGCAGTTCCTCTCTGTCTGCTCATCGAAAAAGCCCACCAGGACTAAACTCACTGTGTTCTCCTTGTCCAACTCCACTCCACGGTAAAGATACACACAGTAGGGTGTCTGGCAGCAAACCTTCACAATGTCCTTTGGGTACTCCGGTCCCAGCAGAGTTCTGGCAGTGCGGTGTGACACCTTCCCCCCACGCCGCTGCCTCTTTAGGAGTCCCTGGCTGCAACAGTGCTTCTCAAGGAACTTCAACATGTTGACACTGTACAAAGATGCCTCCTCCATTCTGCTACTGTGCTCCTGCTCCTGCTCCTGCAGGGCTCTTTTAGCATTCCGGCAGTGTCTCTGACACAATTCATGGCGTCTCAGGTCCTTTTGCCCACAATGGCTAACGTTTATGTTGATGGTACACAGTTTGCAGTGGCCATAGGTATCTCCTAGTGTGCTATGTTGGAGCCACGGGAAGATGTCCTGCCATTTCTCAAGAGAGAAGGATGAAGATCTCCTACTTTCCTTTTTGGGACTCTCCACGTCAGTCTTGGATCCTCCTTTTACAACTGTCCCAAAACAAAATAAAGTCATTAGATACATATCTTGCTAATTGTCTTTTTGGGGGGGGATAAAATGTTTGCAACTTTGTCACATTTCTTTAAAATGGGTGCACACCCTGTCTGGGTTTGGGAATGTGAGGTCATTGTGAAGTCTTACCAGACTTGACAGGTTGTCCTGCCTGAGGAGAAACAGGAGAGCTATTCGCAGGCAGAATGATCTCCCCATCGCGAGCCTCTGAAGCATTGTACTCCTGCCCATGGTAATTCGCCTCGAAAAGCAGCTTGAACCACTTCAGAAACATGAAGTTGTCTTCAAAATTCCCTTTGATTAATTCCTCCACTGAGAACAACTGTTTAAAAGAATATGCCAAAGTAAACAATGAAATAAAGCATAAAAATCTAAAATTGTGATTTTTGTTATACAGTACATCGCATAAAGAAAAAAACATACAGTTTTACTCACACAATGGCATCAAAAAACATGTGTGTTCTCTTTTGACTAGAATGACTTACAATTATATCAGATTCGTGGTTTTACCATTTGAAAAGCCTTTACAAATTCTACGCCACCTGAATAGTCTTCTTAAGAGAGAAGCAGAGAACATTGGAAAACATACCTTGGTTATTCCATTATGTCTGAATGAATCCTGCAACAGACTGTAGTTATGGATGAACTCCACTTCTGTTTGAGCTTGGAATTTAACCCTCTTCAGGTTTATCGACCCTGGGAAGAGCCAGTCCATCAACTGACAAAGGGCTGCCCCTAGAGATCACAATAAAACAATTTTTTGAAACAACTTTATTTTTTAGGTAAAGGATATGCAGACATATCATGCACTGCAAAGGGAGAATGAAAGCTGAAAGACTTCAAGATGAATGAATACATTTCAACTAGTGAAAATAAGTCAAATGGACACAAAGACCTAATCTTCTCTGGTAAGATGTTTAAACAATATTTCTTACTCCATTACCTCTAATGTTAGGACTACACCATGTTGATAACATTGAGGAGTGTTAAGGAATGAAAAAGGGAGGTAAAGAGGGCTTGTACCTGAGCATATTTGTTCAATATTATGGAATTTGGTTTGCAGTGATTCGTTGAGCCAAGCCAGCAACTCAAACTGGTTGAACTTATGATCAGACGTGAGAATGACGTTCACCGCCATCTTCCTTAACCTGCAGAAACACGCACAAAAATCAAGTGTAAAAGGGCTGACATATAACTTCCCCATTGCATTGTGGGTAACAGACCTTATTTTGACCCACAACAGGCACTGTGAGTGTGACGGTGTTGGTTCTGCCCGCAGCGAGTTTCGAACCGAGGGATCTCTGACGCGACAAGAGAGCGACTAAGCTCGCCGAGCTAAAGACTCAAGTCCCTAACTCCGGGAACTAATCGTACTCTTATCCACGTCACTCTGCAGCGGGTGCTCACGTGAGCCCATCCGCTACATGAGCTCAAACTATGTGGCAAGGGCTCAACAGACAAGAAGGATAGCAATTCAGCAACTGGAAGCCACACCTGAAGCTTTGTTTAGATATCAACCATGCTGAAACAACTCATTCAACTTGACTCATTATTCGCATCACCACATGAAGTCCCCCTAACACACGTGCACACTCATATGTTGAACTGTACTGCCTATCATCTCTTAATGCAGAACTGGAAAACCACTGAAATGAAATCAAAGCTGAGAGACTGCCAGATGAATGTATACATAATAAATAGTGAAAATGAGTAAAATGGACAGAAAGACCAAATTTTCTCTGGTAATTTTCTCTGTAAGACGTTTAAACCTTATTTTAAACTCTAATGTTAGGACTACTCCATGTCAGTAACATTATGGAGAGCTAAGGAATGAAAAAAGGAGGTGAAAAGGGCTTATACCTTAGCATATTTGTTGAATCTTATTGAATTTGTTTTGTAGTGATTCGTTGAGCCAGGCCAGAAACTCCCTAACACATCTATAACCCGTGGTTAGACCAACATTGTTATCCTGCTGGAAAAGGCACTTTGCCTGCATTGAGAAGTGTCAAAATCTGTAAAACTGTCAGCGTGGCCATCTTGCACTTTCTGTGTTGTCCTCTACAGGTCAATAATCATCTGAAATCATTTTAGAATCATTATGTCATGTTATGTCGATATGGGGTTATGTGAGAGATGTTCATGTGAGAAGTAGGCCTAGCTTTTCCCAGGACAACCACATTATTATTAAAATCATATAATCAAGACTGATAATTGTACTTCCAGGATAGTAAAGTGCTGAAGTTTATATATCGAAATGAACCAACTGGTTAGGTTGAGGATATTACTAAATACACGTCACTATCATTTCTTTACAAAGCAAGCTAAGGAACGTGCAGAAGCATAGAATTGGGTAAGCGTAGAATACAAGTTGTGATCAATTGGTAAGGCGAAAGCTATAGATCGGGATTTTCAATGAAAATGTAAAATTTGCAAAAGGCAAAAAATATATTAATAAAAATAATGGAGAGAGTATAGTTGGCCTTAGAATTCCGAGTGGAAAAGAAGTGACAACTCGACAAATTGGCCGAACGAGCTAAGGAGCACGCTGCTAAGCGATGCCTCCATACAGCTGGCCGATTGGTGACGCTTTGGACACAATGAGCTCATCTACGCATGCTCACGTTTTTTGCCGCGAAACCCTACTACAAAGTACATGTGATGTATTTCAGTCAATCACAGACGAGTGCGTGTTCTCCGAAGAGAAACGCAACGCTCGCTGACACTCTGGGAGAGTGAATCAATTTTTAAAAAAATGCAACACTAAGAACACCTCAACAAACGTTAATAATACAGCAAATTGCTATTCGGCCTCTCTCTAAATAAGTAAATAATATAAAATGTAGGCCTATATTTCAAATATAGCAAATGTCGACAAATATGATAAAACTACAGTGGATGCTGGCCATGTTTAATTTTCCTTTGAGCAGAGGTGCACAACAGTAACTCGCCCTTCTAGAAAACTGCATAAAAGTATTACAGAATTAAAAATAGTCGGCATAATCCAGGGCATCAACATTGAGATGAATATAATGATTTTATATAAGACGTTACGATATACGAGGTTTTTCCCCCACTCATAGCCTAACAAAGATGTATCTTCCCTTTATATTCATATGGTCCACCGATACCTTTGCGTTGAAAATACTTCAAATTAATGCATATAAATTAACAACATAAAACATAGGAAAGCAAAAAAGGTATTTCAATTATCTAAATCAAGAATATACAATAGCCTATGAACTAGTTCGTTACAGTCTGACCGATGAATAAACAAACAAAACTAACTCGGCTCTGTACGCTGTAACTGCTAAATATGTATACGATTGTACGGTAGTAAACTCCGATTGGCAGATTAACAAAGATATAAGAAATTACATAATCCAAAGAATTTGTAACCAAGGAGTAAAATGAATGATAGTGTGTTTATACACTGTCCCTTTAGACGATTCTACCAAACTACGCTAACTTACCCCTGCCGTTCTTTTCTGCCACGGGGGGATTTAACTCACAAGTATCTGAGACCTTCGCCGTGACGTCAGAATGATCCCATGCATTGTGCTTGAAGAACTGGGTTGGGCTATTATCCGTGGAAGCCACCAAATAGGCTAGGCAAGTGTGCATTTTCAAAGATAACCGTGTTCCAGTAGGTAGCATGGCTCGGTCAATCGCTTGGCTACAATAGTTACATTTACATGAAAGATTACATCAAGTCATTTATAGGCTGTTAACCAGCGTAGATCTCGAAGGCGGCTACTTGCCATATTCTTAAAGCCTAAAAATCGGTTTAAAACAATTTAATTAAAATTCTGACAATGCATTGACTGTAAGGTATCATCGCGTGGTGTTTATAAGAAGGATTCACCTAGTTTCCCGTGGTTTAATCGCATACAATGTTGCCCACTTCCATCGGCTGATCTTGATTGATTTTGTTATCCTACAATCGTCAAAGCCCCACAAAGTCGAATATTTTAATGGGTAAACCAAGAACTTGTTTTTAAAAACGATTAGTCACAAACGATTTTCAGGTTACAACAAAGTGTCGAAATACATTAATTAATATGCAGGCTACATTTAGTGACACTGTTATGACGAATGTATTGATAACTACAGTGACTTAAATCCTGCTCAAATTAATTCACATTGTTCAATTAGCCCAACAGCATCGCACAATCTAAAATAGGCCTACTGGCACTTTAATACTGTCGATTTTCTTAAATTAGGTTTGATGTGGTGATTACCCTAGGATTAAATTGTGCTATGCTTTTGACTGTAATGCAGCTACCTTTAGGGTGTACATTTTGTGTGCTTATTGTAAACTGAATGCCCCTTTGTTCACACCATCTTGAGTAAATCGACATGGCAATTTACTTTTCACATGTAGCCTAAATCATATCTTGTAGAACCGTTCGAAATTCAGTAGGGCGCATAAACAGCGTATGTCCACATTAGCCGAGCTATTCAACCTCTGATTCATAATCAGCAAGTAGCCAACGTGTGTCGGTTCTTACATTATTAGCCTATTTATACGTTGCACTTAAGCGTTTCACAATATGGCTTTCCTACTGAAATGGCAGCCAGCGGTAGGAATTCTGGTTTTACTCACAAGACACAAAATGGCCGTATTTCACAATTCTAAAGGAGATCGAAGTTCTTGCTTTGTCTTTACCATAGATGGACATTGCAGCGCATTTACGAAAATACGATTCATTGTACTGCTTCGATTGAATCTATACCTACGTAATGTTTAAGTTCCCAACCCGAAGCAATTCAGTTAAAAACTCGCAATGAAATCCACGAATACTTTTCTATAGAAAAAAACCGAGCGTAGCCTAACCTACAGTCTATAGGCAAAGGCCCCAGTGTTACCAGTTGTAGACCTACGATTATTAGGTTATCGTATTTATTTGACCCACTAAAATGTACGATAACCAGTACCAAAACTTACAAAAGCACGATAATACTGACATGATCTTAGATTTGTTCAAATCAAATCAGCATTTGAAAATCTCATTATCGGTTGGTCACCCTTCAGCTAATCGTAAAGAAGAATTAAGTCTTAAGGGTATTACAAAGACACAAAGGACATTCGCAATTGTTAGAGGGCACTTCAAAGTGCTAATGTTCTGGATTTAAATTAAATTTAAATACAAAATTAAAAAGAAAATACATATTCCTCTGGGGGTTTAGGTAATGAGAACTGTATAGAAAGGAGAACCAATCGGATGATGGGGATTGTTTAGGAAACGACTGCTTGGGGATGGGGGGGAAATGCTATACACAAATAGTATTGACATTGTGAAATTTATATTACCTAAAATATTTTCTTGCAACATTTCCCAGCAAATCAAGCATTTAAATATAGATGAAATAAAATGTGTGTTAAGTCTATATGGGGATAGAGTAGGGACATAATCACAAAATGGGAGTTCATGCTCAAGAGTAAATAGTGTGGTAGTGGTCTTAAATAAGGTGAATTGGTGATACAAATATATTGCATGCTGTAAAATATTGCTAACAGTTTTCAGAGAGGACAGAAAAAAGGAAAGAAAATCGGCTCCTGTCTTTAATATAAATTATTTATGGTGATTTCTCAACAAAATGTAGGCATTTAAAAACAGCTTGATGTGGGCAAGCAAGTAGCCTACACTCACATATGAAATAATACACAATTCGACTTTTGGTGGATTCATTAAAAATAAAAGGTTAAAGGAAAATGCAAGTAAATAATGTGCCTGATATCTGTTGAATAAAAATATCACCAAAAATATAAATGCTTATGCCAGTTAGGAGTTTTCAGAGCAGTTGTAGAATCAATGTTTTGCCCCATAATCAACTAAGGAATCAATTCATGGAGTGTTGCAAGTCCAAGGAGGTGTGGAGTAAATAGAAAACAGTCAAAGACAATGTAAATTGCTATTTTAAAGGAACCCTTTGTGTATCATGAAAAAAAAATCAATTCTTTGGTGTATATATAATGCTTACAACCATGTTAGAAAGGGGAGGGCCGGACCCCGTGGTAGCCTATCCATCGTGGTACTGCACCCGGTTAAAGGATTCCTCTTTCACTCAAGTGTTGCCTTGTTTGGCAGGTACCTATACACTGCATGCTCAAACAAGATTTTGTTTAATCGGTAATATTTTTTTCTCCCCAAAAGATATGTATCACAATTATTCACACCCCTAATAATTATTTTCAATAAAATCCAACACAAATAAATCTGCATTAACATGCTACTTTTTAAATTCATCTCAGTCTTAGGGAACTGTATTGTGGCCTCCCATGGCCTCCTGTTTCACTGGGGTATAAAATGAGGTAACAAACATGTAAAATCCATTTGTTATCCATCAAATGGGAAAGGCAAATAACTCTCAGAAGAAACAAGACAAAGGGTTGTTGGCCTTCACGTGTCAGGAGATGGTTACAAACAAATAAATATAAGAAAGGAAATGAAAGATACTACTTTACACAATTAGGGTAAATTGTTCAGAAGTTTAAGACCACTGGAAAAGTGGTAAACCAGCATGGTAGAGGCCACAGGTGCACCTTGCCCCCACGCCCAGTGAGGCAGATGGTTTGGAAGGCAAAGAAAAATTCAAGGGCCACAGTTGGAGATTTACAAAACTTGGTTGTATCTTAAACAAAATCTTTTTCTCTGAGAAATTGTATTAGCATAAGATAAAATAATTCTCACATTTTTTGAGCATGCAATATAGGTCATTACCTGTATTGGTTATTGTATACAGCTTTCTTTGCTCATCTTTATCAAGGGTGTGAATAAGTTTGGAGGGTCCTGTATGTTAATTAAAATTAAAAAATTAAATTAAAAGGTTAAGATGCAATAATATATTTTTGATCTGGTAACACTGTCCCAATACAAAATATGAGAGAACTATCAGTTTCTCCATTTTCAGTTGGTCTGTGCAGCCTATAATGTTTGGATGTTAGCTCACAGGAAAGGTGATCGGCATCAAGTTAATTCATCTTTATTGATACAGGATGGAAAGCAACAGATGCACAGCTTTGATATAATTCTGTCACCCTTTCAATAAGCTGACGAAAATTACAAAAATAAAATCACAGGTGCCATCTTTTCCAATGACATGTACCTGCATTTTTATATGTTTTATTCTTAGAATAAAACTAAGCCTGGTTAAAAATAAATCAAAGTAGACTGTTTAAAATGTTAAAAACATTGAAATCAAATAGAAATGAGTATGTTCCATGATGATGGACAAAGGACAATACAAAAAAATATTTTTTAGTATATAAAAGCCTAAACACACATCTACTACATATTCTGAAATACTCAAAGGAATTATTAAAGTATTTATATACTAATATAGGTATAAAATGTATACATGTATAAAATCAGAGGTTCTCAAATAATCTACATTGTTTTAATGTAACAAAAAAGCTTACATTGTACAATATATTCAATGTATTGTCTACGTTCTAAACAAAATGTATAGAAAAAGATTATAAAAACTCGTAACAAAGACCTGAAAGATTAACAAAGTCATATAAAAACGATTAAAATACCTACAAACGACAGATAATTCAGTATTTCCTTAAAACAGCTCTTGTATAGAAGTAAGACATCCAGTAAAGTTTACCATACAGTAGTTTTTAAAAGGCATGTAAACAATTAATTGTTGTTAGGCACTGCAAAGAGTTTAGAGTAGTCATTCTTTCTATCTGAAATACTACCAGAATACCAATGTTTTCATTGAAATGTTTAATACAGTATATGCATATTCTAAAAAGGCACAAGGAGCATATTGTATGTATTTTACCTGTTGAAGTACAAATGAACACTTTCATTTAAAAAAAGCTGCTAAGACACATAACCCATTTTCTGCACAGTACAAAACACAATTAGTTAAAAAAAGAATAATCTAGCTAGCAAAGAAAAAGAACGGTATAATTTTATGCTTAACTTCCATCCAAAGTAATGATTCAAAACATCGCAATTGCTGAATTTATTCAGGCTTTTTTTGTCCCAAAATATATATTTTTATTTCTATATAAGAAGGGAATTTTAACTTGTAAACATTCTTTCAAGCATCACATACAGTACATAATCTCTATATAACATTCCACTAACTAAAATAGGAGGCAATAGGATATATGATGAAAAGAAGGTTTTTTTTTGTATATTGTTTGAGCGTGTATAAAGATGACATACATATAGTATTCTGGCTTTGAAGGTCGAGGTAGTGCCCACTTGTTTTTGGTGAAAGCCCTCAATACATATTCCTTATCTACTTCTTCACCCCTCTCTTGATTCTTTATTATTTGTTCATATATGATTTTTTCAAGTATTAGTTTACATTTCTGCAAGTAGCATTATGCAATGTATTCTCCCTCCTTATGCTTGTGTAAACATCAACATTTTGAATAAAAAATAATCTGAAAATGCTCTCTTTTTAGAGGTACATATTTGAATTCATAAATGTTCTTGTTTAGTCATATTTTGTATTCATTTTATCGGGCTTTTAAGGAAAAAAATACATCAAATATAATGGGCAAGAGTTTTTCTTTGTTTCTTTTTTACTTCAAATAACTTGAAAACCTACGCCGTGATGCAATGGTAATTCAATGAATATGGTGGGACTGGTAGCAAATAATAAAAAAACAGTGTAAGTCTCAAAACAGTGATTTTGCATATACCTATAATAGATAGATTTTTTTCTAAAATCTCACAGTTCTTGGGGTGAAAAAGTGCTGTCTGTAGCTGAATATTGTTTCTATACTGAGGTATAACCCTTAGGTATGGCCTACAATGGACGACGTGTTGTCAATAAGTGGGCCTCTCCCATTCATTCACACCTTGAACTGAAAGGAGAATTCTACCCCAAAAAATCACAATTTGATATGTTTAATGATGTGTATCAAGTGCTTACATGTACGGATGAACATTAGCATCCTGGAATCCCACCTGCCTTTGTCAGTCGACAAGCTGCCTGTGTTCACAGGCAGATATGCAGTTCATTAGAATGAACACAGAAATATAAAACCCTGATAGAGCACAAAAAATGTGCTCTATCAATATAGGAGTGATTCAGTGGGCAGTTTTTGCATGGTGACGATTCCATTGTTTAAAACAAGTGAGTAGAACGCTAGACAACTAAAATGAAACCACAGGTGGCACTCACAAATCCTGTCAATGGATAACGATGTAGTGAAATGGTGAAGTCTTGCCTTTCACTCCATTTCATGGAAATGTGATAGTCAGCGTGCAAAAACCACACATTAATACACACAACAACATTTTCTACATTAAATTTGGTGGCTATAGTGCAGATTTGCTTTGGCAAGCACTCGCTGCTTTTCATGGAGTAAGGCCAAATTATAATTTGGAGATTGTAGTTCTCCTTCAACCTGGGGTGTATGCCTGGTGTATGTGAGTCCAGGATGTCTCTGGCTCCTGACTGCACTAGGTAAAAAAAATCAGTTAATGCCACAGGTAGAAAAATACCACCATTTTCCAACCAAGAGGATGACAACTCTGCAACAGCTGGTGTAGTTAAAGAAGAAGAATGTCTCTCAGCTCGATGCCTTGTCTCCTGTACGGGACGAGGCCTTGCAGTGCTCAGAGTGCAGAGGGTGAGATCTCCTTCTCCACCCCTTGTGTTCTGTGGACGAGCCAGACAGAGGGGCCCAGGCCCTCATTGGGGGGACTATTCACAAGCGTAGTAGTCCTTGAGTGGGGCGAACAGGTGCCGGATCACTGGCACACTCCAGGAGCGGCCCAGGAGTTTCTGTCTGGCCCCGCGGCCCATGTTGGACACGTCCGTGTAGTGCACTGGGAATCCGAAAATCCTACAGGAAAGTATGTGTCAAAGTGGTCTTAATTACAACAGACAAATCACACATGACACAAATGAACATGTAAACCTTTTTTTTCATTTGGATGTTTCAGCCATTATAGGTATTTAGCAGATGCTCTTATCCAGAATAACATACGCAGTCTTACTACATACAATTCATTTGCACAGCTGGATTTACTGAAGCAATTCAGGTTAAGTACTTTGCTCAAGGATACAACGACAGTGCCCCACTTGGGAATTGAACCTGCAACCTTTGAGTTACAAGCTCACATCCCTAACCACTATACCACACTGCTGCCTTGACAGTTATGTTATGTGTTGTCTGGCCTCTAGAATGTACAACTACACACATCATAACATCTATCTCTACCTCAGATTATACCTCACGGAGTGTGTACAAAGGCTCTCACCAGAGCTCTCAGGAGGGGCTTTTCCCTATTTCCCTAGTGTCTACTGGAAACTGAGAGATGGGTAATTAGAACCATGAACTATGACCTATGAACTACTATTGGTTTTTCCTTCACAGAGGTTATCGCACCCAACAACAGGCCCAGCTAATCATGGGAGATTGAGCAGTATAATTTTTTTTAAGCACAGTGGCAGACAGACTCGCTATAAAGACAGCCAAAAGGTAAATAGTTATTCTTGGTTAAATATCTGCTCCTACTTTGCTAACAGAATGAGGTATTTATGTTTTATCTGTTCTGAGATTAGCCCTGCTACTCTCAGAACATACTAGAACCAGAAAACAACCATATGCATGAAATTTCCTACTGCGCACTTTTTCGATTCTGGAACAACAGCTAAGCAGCTCGAGCAAGCAATAGTTCATTTTAGTAAGCTATGAGCTGCCTAATCAGAAGATAAATCATAGACAAAGCAATGAACCTAATAACAGTTATTCCTCCAAAACAGCCATTTATTTCTTGGACTTGGAAAATAGATAACTCTCCCCTGATAGGCTATGCCTGGAAGATTCCTGTATGCTCACGTCAGCTTCACTATAAGCCCAAAGTAGCGATGTGGAAGTAAGACAATGAGACGGGGGCTCACCTCTCTAGCTCCGTGCACCACAAGATGTCCTCCTTCCCATTCATCATGACAGGGAAGTGCTGGTCTTTGCCCTGCTTGATGGAGTTGGACCGCGTGGTGATGGTGCGAACCTTTCCAAACTGGAGGGAAACGGGAGTTACCAATTATTTCAGCTGCCACTAACCTGTCACTCGTCTTCAAGTGAGAACCACACAACACACACACAATCAACGGGTCATTATTTCCACACATGGACACACACACAGACCTAGGTTAAAAAGCATATTTCCAATACTTCAACTCTTTAGATGCCTGGAAAAATAGAAACCAATTCTGATGAGCAGATTCTTGACAGTTTTCAATGAAACGTGTTACCAATCAAAATGTATAATCGCATGAAAGAAGTATTTTGTTCTGAATATTGGTGAATATAGATGTTTCTGCAGGAATTTAACTGGTGTCTAAAGTATTAAAACGAAAGTATTTGACCAAGGTCTGAGCACACACACACACACACACACACAAACACACAGATACAGCTGGCAACCAGCACATGTTGGCCTTGAGCCTCCACTATAATGTGTATCACCAACACATTTGTGCTGACAGAATGATTGCAAGAGTGAATATGAGAGTCTCACCTTTGCCACCCGTCCATGCTCCAGGCAATCCTGCAGCTCCAGCTTGTCCATTCCTGAGGCACACAGTGGCCTGAGGGAAAAATAAGCACAGAGTCTGAGGAAAAACAACACCAACAAACCAGTCTTTTTCTTCAAAACGTACAGTATCTTTGCACCAAATTCTTAAGCGGGTGTGTAGACACTTTGCTGTCACTCTTAAATACACATAGCAAATGAATGCTTTTAGTTAATCAAAGAATATAAATAGTTTTGGCAAGTTATTGGTCTGCGGACTACAGGACTACGGCAGCGAACTATGAGGGAAGGGGGATTGAACTAAGCACAGTGGGTAATTGGCTACCAAATTGGGAGAAAAATGGGGTATAATCTGAAATATTTAACAAATTTTTTTTAAAAAAAACTCACATAGAGGAGTTAATTCCACACCATTTACATGTAAGCATTGGCCACCTAGCCTTTTAGCCTTTACAGCTTGATGTAATGCCCTCCTGACTGTACGAATACTGTGAGTCTATGTTAATAGATGGATTTGAAGTGCCACGTATGAAGAAGGCCAAACATCGTCATGTCATTTTGACAGCGCAGTGAGAGGGATGTCTGAGGAGGAAACGGGGGTGAGGAGGAGGCAGACGTGATCTTGCAGGGGGTTCCCCACGCACCTGTTCATCCCAGGTAGATTCCCCCAGAAGTAGCGTGCCCTGTGTGCAGCTGACACTTCGATGGCGTCGATCATCACAGGATTGCACTGAAACACAGCAGTGTGCGCTGGTCAGCACACAGGTTCACCAAGACAATCAACACATTTCTGCTCCAATGACTGCCATGTCCTCTGACTGCTGAGACTCAGTGTAACCATTATCTCTAATATTTAACCTGCAAAATCGTGATTTAGTTCCCCTGATGAATCATTCACCACTACCCTGCTGATGCTGCTTGCCCCTGTCCCGGCCTGCCTTTCATGTGCTCTTGACTCCCCCCTGTTTATTGACTATTTCCCCCTTCCCTTAATCTTTTTGGTGCCAGGCAGAAAAGGATTGGCTCCCCCCAGAGTCTGGTCCCTCTCAAGGTTTCTTTCTTTAGGTGCCCTTCAGGGAGTTCTTCCTTGTCACTGTTGCCCTAGTCATTCTCTTCGGGGGTGTAAGGCTCCATACTTTGTAAAGCTGCTACTATACTTGTTAAAAGCGCTATACAAATAAACTGAATTAAACTCATGAAGATTAAAAAATAGCGAGTAGAATTAATTACTCCCCTGCTTTAAAATTGTATCTTTACATAGAGTAAATGGCTAAATTATTAAGTATAATGCTCTAAATATCCCCAGGGTGTGTGCTATCACTGTAGTTTATCAATCCAGACCCCCTTAAAGTGGTGTACTTTACATTTACATTTTAGGCATTTAGCATACATTCTTATCCAGAGCGAATTACATACTTTACTTTTCCTTTTACACATGAACCCTTTATACAGCTCCCCATTTACTGAAGAAATTCAGATTATGTACCTTGCTCAGGTGTACAATGACAGTTTTCCAAATGAGAATCAAACCTGCAACCTTTGCATTACAAGCCCCGTTCCCTAACCATTATACTACACTGTCACCCCTGTGTTGATTTCAGCTTTGCTTTCCTTGTCAGACACATTTTCTTTACAATGTAAAGCACGTGCAAAAATTAAACACTTTTCACAAAGTCATGTGATGCTACTGTTTCTGACCTCCAGGAAGCGGGAGATGTCCCTCTTGTCGTTGACGCCCATGGCGACCACGTTCTCGAACATCCAAAAGAATGGCCGGTCCTCCCCTTCCTTGGGCTTGGCTTCACTCAGGAGCCGGTAGAACTCAAAGAAGAGCCTGCCTGTGCCCTCTGCACACACATTTGTTGAATTTAATCTCCTCAGGTATTTCACTGTACATTACATTAGCGTCATTTAGCTGTCGTCCTTATCCAGAGCAATTTACAACACAAGAACATAAGTACATCCACATGAGTTATATAAGCAACTGTGACACAGATCTGGCTAACAACACTCCCAGACCAGTGACGAGCAACATCACCAGACCAGTGAGTGCACGAGCAACATCACCAGACCAGTGAGTGCACGAGCAACATCACCAGAGCGCCACTGCAAAACACCAATGTCAATTCCACAACCATGCTTCAATTTGTAACTGCCTAGATACATTACATTACATTACATTACATTACATTATAGGCATTTAGCAGACGCTCTTATCCAGAGCGACTTCACATACAATCCATTTATACAGCTGGATATTTTACTGAAGCAATTCAGGTTAAGTACCTTGCTCACGGCAGTGTTGATTGAACCTGCAACCTTAACGTTACAAGCCCAGCTCCCTAACCATTATACCACACTGCCTGCCACACCGACAACAAAATACATAACAAAAACACCTGAACAGGTAACTTACAGATACATAACTTCTAGAGTTATGTGTGTCATCCCTTGTCTAATTTGGTGACCTGAATGGTATATCTCTCTCACACACACACACACACAAACACACACAAGTCTAGCCAGAAACACACCGGATATTCTGAGTGAATTATCTGTCTGAGCAAAGTGGAACCTAAAGAGTTCCTTATGGGTAATCATTTTCAATAAGAAAATTACTGGTTTCATTCTAAATCCAATCACTACGGGCAAGAGCACAATGAGTGTACCAGCCCATCATTCTGAACAAAAATAAGTTCCAGGCTTGTCTGCTCACCCATATTAATAGAGATCAGCTGTCACCAGATATGTTTCATTAGTACAGACGGGAAAGCAGAATGAATGATATTTCTGATGATTGATGATCTCTGAAATAACTGACACCCTAAAATCACAGAAACGTATATTGGCAGATACCAAATTACATCCAAGGCGGTAGTGTGGTGCTATGGTTTAGGAAATGGGCCCTGCTATTGTACCTACAGCAAGGTACTTAAGCCGAATTGCTTCAGGAAATTCATCGTTATGGCATGTAAAAATGTATTCGTCCAGGCCTGAGCTGAGCAATTTACATTTTCATAAATCATCCATATGAATATTCCCTGAAGCAATTAAATAAATATATGTTCCTGAAAAATATGGAAAATATTATTTGACTAGAAAGTCATTTTTCCCAATATGACAGCTTGCTTGAATTTCATCAGCGGTTATGTCAATTATTATATCATAGTTTTATTATCTATTATGTTCATAGATAATGTAATATATATTATATGATATCTATGATCTCAATGCAGAGGTCTTAATATTCTCTTAATATCCTCACTGTGGTGCAGACAAAAATTGACTGTAGTTTATTGATAGTTTAGATAAGAAAATTGAGATAAGAATGTATTTCAAATGTGAGCAGGCTGGCATACAAAGAGACAAGCTCTTACCATACAGACCCTTTCTGGCCGGATTGACGATGGAGAGGTCATTGCACGGACTTCCACCAATCACCAGGTCGAATGGCCCCCATTCTGCAATCTGTGCAACACAAGAGCACCATGCTGTGTTAGCTTTTGTGTACTACAACACTGGATTGCACTGGTGTGAGGGCTATTTTGTTTATTTATGATAAATATAACACATTTTCCTTACATAGAAAAACATACAATAATAATCATTTGTATATATATATACACAGTGTGTATAATAAGTATTCACCCCTTTGGCATTTTTCACATTTTATTTTCTTAATTCATGGATTAAGGATAAATTGATTTAATTGGGATTTCTTGCCACTGATCAACACAAAATACTGTATGATGTCAAATGTCCGATTCTTAACTAAAGATTAGATTAGTTCACTGTGCCATCAGGAGACAGCACCTCCACCCTAACATTAGCAAACTGTAAACCAATTTAGATTATTGTTGCATTTAAATATATTTATAATAGCCTTTTATCATATTTGAATGGTTATTTTACGCTCTAGGACACAACCTCCCAGACAGTCTGTATGAATTTTAGCTAATCAAATCTAAACAGCAGAAATCTGGATCTGAGCTTAATTATTTTTCTGTTCTCTGATGATGTGAACGGGTAAAATTATGATAACTTCATATAACCCTTGTCCACAAAATCGCTGACTGTTATTTATGGGGGCATCTTCGTTTTACATAATTTATCATAACTAACAGTCACACAACCCTGTAGGGTTCTCGTGTCAAGCAGCTGAAGCTCGGGGCTGGCAGATAGCGTAGCGGTCTAACGCACCCGTATTTGGCTGGTCCTGTACGAGTGCAAGCTGCCTATCATGGACACGGTTTGAAACCCGTCTCTGTCAGACTGGCCCTGGCCGCTAGTCCCGATCGGGGGCAGCATTTGGCTGTATGCTCCTGGGGGAGGGGGAGGGTGGTCAGCACAAACTCGCTGTGAAGCACGTAAGGGTGTCTCCTTCTGTCTTGAAGGAGGCAGATCATTCGGCCTCGGACAGACGCAAGTTAGAGGGGGAGGGTTAATCAAAATAAATAGAGGGTATAATTGGCTTCCAAATTGGGGAGAAAAACAGGGGGAAATCAGAAACAAAATTTGAAAATGAAAAACAACAGCTGAAGCTCAGAGGGTTTGGGATTGGTTAGTACTTGGATCGGAGACCTCCTGGGGAAACCAAGTTGCTGCTGGATGTGATGTAGATGGTATGCCAGTAGGGGGTAGTCTTTCCTCATAATCAAGCAAAATATAATGCCCCACTGCAGTGATGGGGGCACTGTGCTGAAGAAGCTGCTGTCCTTCGGATGAGACGTTAAACCAAGGTCCTGGCTCGCAGTGGTTATTCGATCCCATGGCACTTTTTGAAAAAGTAGGGCTGTGAAGCTCCGGTGTCTTGCTCAAATTCCCAAACTGGCTCAGTACATCTGGCCCCCTAATCATCCCCCTATAGTTGGCTGCTACACAATCCCCTGAATTCCCTACCCTCCTTGATTCCCCAGGGCATCACGGCAAATGAGAACTGAGTTCTCATTTGACCTACCCGGTAAATAACAATGACAATTTCTACTACTACTACCAATAAGCGTAAGGTCCCGCTCAATCCAATTTATTCATATACATTTTGTTTGGGGTTCATAAACCAAAGGATATATTATTGTTGGTAAATCCAAAATACTGAATCAAAGTAAAATGACCTCCATATTGATGAAGAGACGGACCCGATGTTCGTAGCGGAAGACATGAACGTTTAATTACACAGCCGGCCGTGAGAACACCAGCATGCTACAAAATGTTCTAAAGACTCAAGGTGTAGTTCTCTCTTATACAGTTTGATAGGTACATTTATATGAATTCGCACTTGGGGGTGAGACACAAGGTGCTGTCTGATTGGGCCAGAGACACCATTGTTTCAAGATATCTCTTGGTTCAGCCGGACATTGGGGTGTTGTCCATGCGGTCTCTAATACACAAATGCAAACCTCATCTGTGTGTTCTCAGACCAAAATTCTCAACTTGTTTTCGAGGAGGAAGCACTGATCAAGGCACTGACACAGATCTGTGTCAGCCTGTGTTCAGTATGAAATGTAAGATAAATGTACAAATCTGCATTGAACTACAGGATGCTATTGTTGACTGGCAAGTGCAGGTCTTTCTTTTCATTTTCTGGAAAACACACCAAGACTTCCTTTCACGCAGCAAAACTCAACATGTTCGGTGTGCCACAACCTGCACAATTTTCCGCCGAAACTCCCCACAGGCTTCAGTCTTTTCAGAGAGAGCATAGTTGATGCGTATTTGGCTTTTGGTTAAACGATAACCAAGGCTATCGTATGCGGCCTCTCCCTCCCCCCTCCCAACACCACCCCTCGTTCAGCGGTGTGACGCTTGTTGTTGGCCTGCTGCTTAACATTGGGCATCAGCAGTTCTACAGCCTCAGGGTAGGTTTAGGTTCCCAAACAGGGCGGGGCAACTACATAAAGAGACCAGGGAGTCTTGGAGGGGGATTTGTCTTGAAAGACCATGGCCTTTGTCTGACCGAATAATGTCACTGCCTCACATAAAGCCTTTCACAGCCATTGTGTTTGCTGTGGGTTGGGGGGCTCATGAAACAATCAGGGAGACAGAAGCCAGACACACAGGTGCAGTCAGTGCAGGTGTGTCTGTACTGATGACGCTGTGTAAATATACAGATAAACAATGTGTGTGTGTGTGCGTGTGTGAGTGTGTGTATATAAGAGAGAGAGAGATCAATGAAAGCAAAGTCCATGGACACAAAGGCAGATACAAGACACTGCACCTTCATGAAGAACCCTTGCCACCTGCAAGAAAAGTGTCTACACAGCGGGTTTCTCTCATGATGCAGGAATTCCCTTTTATTGCTCCAAAATTGCCTCCAGCTTATCTGTGCATTCAGGAGTTCATGCCATCTACTCCTACTGAATAAGATTCAGCAAGGCAAGAAGAGAAAGTGAAATGAAGAAAAATGTTGACAGCACGGACGCGTCTTGGTTTGCCCTAATTTGGTGGGGTCTCATCAAAGACTCCCGGACAGGTGAGCCCCCCCTGACCCCTGAACCCCTCCTTTTCCCAGCCCCCTCCACTCACATTCTTCCTGGTGATGTTCCGCACGTCATGCACATACTGGATTCTTCCTTCATGTCGGACAACCCCCACGGAGATGGAGTCTTCACACACCTCTGATGCAATGTACTGGTCCACCTTGAAGCCCAGGTCTCTCAACACAAGATATCCTGGCACACACACATACACACACACACACACACACACACACACACAGGTAGCACATTACCAAAGGCAAAGATGGAAAATGATTGATCAATCATCTGTTATTTCATATTGCAAAAATATTTAATGATGCTGCAATCAGCACAGTAATAAACCGAGCATGGTAGACATTATGGTAGAATTATAATACAAATTAGAACACATTAGAATACCGCTCCATGTTTGTGCTCCCAAGAAAATAAGATTGTCATTCATTATAACACACTGACTACTTCTCTGGCTAAAGACAGAACAATGATTTACTGTACGTTTATTTCTGTCAATAAATGCAACAGGAAATAAAGTAAGAAACAGCAGGAGACCGATGTCTGTGTGGTGATTGGAAGTGGTTGTGGTCAGAGGCCTGAAGGATGACATAAAGCGCTCGAGGTGATTCCCCTACTCACCAGTGGCAATGCCGTCGAACAGAGAGAGCACGCGGATTGGACGTCTCTGCTCCGCCGGAACCGCTGGGTAGATCTTGGGGCTTTCCTAGAAAAGATTACACCTAAGCTTAAGTGAGTTCAAAGAACCAGGGTTCATAAAACCAGAACGCAACCATCTGCTTTCTGCTTTCAATCTTCTAGAATGAATTTCTTTCAAAACTTTCCTCTTCTTCATTTGATTTGATTTTACTGGATCTTTATCTAACCAGGAAAGTCAACTGAGAACCAGTTCTCCTTTTCGATAACGGCCGGAGACACAGCAGTACAAACAAACAAAAAATAAAACTGTACAAAACACAGATTAAACTTAAGAGTTAAAAAGCTTCGCAGAAGGTCAGCTCTGAGTCATGATTAAGTGGTGTGCTGCTGCGGCCCGGTGGCTGATGTGACGCGGCGGCGAGGTGGCGTGTCAGCCCGCAGGGCATCGTGCTGAATGTCACACTCACAAACTCCTGCCCGTTGTCGTTGACGAAGAACTCCTGCAGCTTGATGCTCCAGTCGTGCCGCCGACGGAGCACGCCGTACTGCAGAGAGGGCAGGCACATGTAGCACCTCCAGGGGTCCAGTACCCTGGCGCTGTCCGACGCCCCTGCACCCACCAGGATGTCCAGGCAGTCCACACAGAAACACCTGCACGGCAAGAGCAGGCAAGGCAGATGAGGCGGTTAGGACAGGTAAGACCAAAGTGGTCCCATACTGCAAAGAAGGACTTGGACAGGTAGGGTAGGTGAGAGGGGCATTGTTGAGACCGAGGGGATTGGTAGGACAGGTGAGAGAGATGTGCCAGGTGAGATGAAGGGGATTGGCCAGACAGGTGAGTTGAGTTGGACTGGTGAATGGGCTGGTGGGTGAGATAAGCATACCCTGCTCTGGAATTGCTTCGAGAACCTCTCGCTGTTTCATAATCATAAAAGTTGGGAGAAAAAGTTCCACACAACACTGGATAACCTGCGAAACGTCACAATGATTGAATTCGCTAAGCTTTCGGTCCACGGACCTTTTGGCAGAGCGTTTCTAACATATACGTGCGGCATATACTAAATAACTTGACATTTTGCAAGTTATTCAGTGTTGCGCAGAACTTTTTTCTCACAATTGAATTGAATATCCTTTCGCACCTGAAGTCATTATACTTTTGACTTTTTTATAATCATAAAAGTTGACATTAACTATAACATTTTATCTGCAATTTGTATGCCATTTACATTCACATTTACGATCTTTTATGACAAGTTCTTGGATGGGTTGTTTTATCCTGGGGGAAAGTGTGGAAGTGTCACTCACCTGCAGCAGTTGGCGTTTCCACAGAGAAGCACCTCACGCCCCCCACAGCATACAGTGCAGTAGGACTGGTACCCGTCATCATCGTACATGTAGGAGATCTCTAAATACACATCCTGCCATGGGAGATAGACATAGAGACACAGCCGTCAAGGCGACAGTGTGGCATAATGGTTAGGGATGTGGGCTTGTAACTCAGAGGTTGCAGGTTCAATTCCCAGGAGGAGTACTGTCATTGTACCCTTGGGCAAGGTACTTACCCTTCATTTCTTGAGTAAATATCCCATATATATATATATCCTGTAAATATAACTGTATAAATGGATAGTGTGTAAGTGGCTCTGTGTGCTAAATGTAGCAGTGCCACTGCAAGTCCAAACATTGGTTTGAAATGTTTAAGGTAATGTAAGGCTATGTAAGTGCAGTGAGTTATGTCAGTTGGTAGAACTTCAGACTTCTTAATTAATACATTGACTGGTCTTACATCAACATTGTGCTTGAGTTGTTGTTGCATGTTGGGACAGGCATTACAGGCAGGGTTACAAACATCCGGCTTACGGACAACTCGTACTTACGAACGGACTGTCATAAGGCCTATTATGTGAAAAAATATGATGGTTAAATACAATGGTTCGTAATAACGAATGCACGCACTACTTTGTGATGCTCATGAAAACATTGCACGGTTTCAGCGGTTTGTCGGCTCAAGGAACAGAGATCACCGGCCGTTATTTTAAGTCAGATCACGGTCCCGTTTTTCTCTTTCTCTTACCCTTACAACGATGCCTCCAAAGCGTAAATCCGATGCAAGTGCTGGTGATGCATCAAAGAAAAGGAAAACAATCACCATGGAAAGTAAAGTTTAAATAATAAAGAGATCGGAGAGAGTTGAAAAGCCATCAGCCATTGGGAAAGCATTAGGCTACAGCCGATCAACGATCATTTTTCAAAAAACTATTTTGAGAGAGGGAGAATAATGGAGCATGTGAAAGGCCATGCCCCGATGAATGCCACGATTATTACAAAGCAACGCAGTGGTTTAATTATTGAGATGGAAAGGCTACTGATAATTCGGATAGAAGACCAAAATCTGCGTATTATGCCTATTAGCCTTTCTTTAGTGCAAGACATTTCTTTAATGTTTTTTTTTACAGTACAGTCCTGTATGTACATAGTTACTTTTATTATTACTGTATAATTATTATTAATATTACAGTATTGTTATTATTATGTACTGAATGTTATGTTTAAGATGTTTTATTGTATTTGGAAGTTTTTCTTAAGTGTTTAAGTGTCTTGGCCTGTTTTGCCAGGCCGCCATTGTAAATAAGAATTTGTTCTTAATGGCTTGCCTGGTTAAATAAAGGTTAAATAAATAAAAGTTTCATATGCACAGAAAGGTCAAATAAATACTATACTAAGACAAACATTTGACTAAGTGACGATTAATAAGAACTGTATGTACCTGTTCCAACTTACATACAAATTTGACTTAAAGACAGACTTAAGAACGGATCTCGTTTGTAACCCGGGGACTGCCTGTACTTTGGGTTTCTAACTATATACCACCAATTCTATACCACTGCAACATTTATGGTGAATAGTATTCATCCAATTGTTTAATATTGATAATGCCTACGTATGTTTATTTTCTAATACAAATGGCTAAAATATCACCTACTTTGTTATATCAAAGCAACCTCTCTGTTTTAAATGGTTATAGTGTGAAGACTAGTGGACAAAACTGCAACAGTTAGATCAAAAGTACTTAAACGCTTCAAAGCAAAGCTTCACATATACCTATTCTGTCCCGCAATATCATCCTACTGTCCTAAATTTGGAGCGTTTCAATCTTGCCACCCCAATAATATAATAATAATATAATATACGCCATTTAACGCTTTTATTTACAGTAAGTAGTGAATGTTTAAGTATATGTGGGCCCAGTGGGGATTGATCCTACAACCTAAGCGTTGCCAACGCTGTGCTCTACCAACTGAGCCACAGAGAACCACTAGTCACGTGACAGGGCTCCCAGCCACAGTCAGGACTCGATCCAGACCACAGGAACACCTCCCAAAAAACAAAAGCCTGAGCTGCAGACCTAGCTCAGGAGACCCAGGACGTCTCTAATTCTGAGAGACCATTCCTCAATCCCCTAACGCTAAATCTAAAACATTTCTAGAACCACCCGAGCCACGGATTTAATGTTGACTGTTTTTGTTTTTGTCATTCTTATTTACACAATGCAGACTGTCAGTGTCTCAGGCAGTATCATCATCATCTTCATCATCACCTCCTTTTGTAAATTTCATCGCAGAGTGGATGAAAGAAAGCATGCGAGCCCATAAAGATAATCGCATAAACAAACTGACAATCTGAAATTGCTGGAAGTGCTTTGATCAGTGTGGCTAATTTGCAATGCGCCATTCTGTTAAAGACAGGGACTCGTGCTCAGGCTTGTTGGGATGCAATTAAACTGACAAACAGCCTCTCCAGGCAGCTCTCTCAAGCCTCTGCTGAGTTCTGTGGAAATACATTCACGGGGGCTGAAATTATGCATGGCATGCTGGAGGACTACTTTCTGCAGGTTTACCCCCCAATGGATTGATCCTGATATTACATGTTGGCATCTCTGACTGCAAAATAGGCAATTTCCGTTTCTGTGAAATCTACTTACTGGCAATGAGCTGCGAGTGCATTATTAACACAAATGTGTATGGTTTGTCGGCCAGATTTATCTCCTGGTTTAAGTGGGGCATACCCTAACAGATATGCCTTTGCACCTTTACACAAGAAACACATAGGATTCAAGATCAATATTCAACTTTATTGTCCATTTTGATTTTGATTTTAAAAAATGTAGAAATTTATCTTTGGCTTTCATTAGCTCAGTTAGACGGAAATAGAACACTGTCTTCCACCCTAAGTCATTCAATGGGGTTATACCTTTTTATCAGAACCTTTTATTTCAATCCTAGATTGGCGAGGTGCTAGATTTACAGCTAGATTACAGCTACAATTGCATAACAGCAACATCGGTGAATGATCGGCTTGCAAGACATAATTATTAGACAGCTCATGTGTTACTTTAAATTGGCAATTAAAACCAAATGACATGCTGAATATTATGTTTCTGCCAAAAAGCTTGGTAATTAGCTATATCGGATATATAACTCCAATGAATATAAAGCACATCAAAATAATCATTCCTGTGTTAATTCTATGTTGTATTACGTGTCAGTTTTTATTATAAGGGAAGCTGGCTAAGCGAGTTTGCTGCCACAGGAAGTTACTACCGTAATAGCCTGAAGTTTTATATCAACCAGACAGGCTTTCATCCAAAAACAATACAGCTCTCTCTAAATTGGTAGATGATATTGCTTCTGCATGGAATGCATTGTGCGTGTTTGTGAAAATAGGAATGTGTTAGGAGTTTCTGCTTTGGTGCAGCAATAAGAAGACGCTAGGGCAACAAACTGCTCTTTCTTGGCATTGCAAGACTTTTATACCCATGAAGGTGCCTTCATTTGTTGGCCAAACAGATTAGGAGCATGACTCCCCTCATCTTGCAGACATGACTCTCCAGAATAGCCAGCCACATACTGTAGCTTGCGAGGGGTTATTTTTTGGACTTTTTTGGACACACCCTGTGCTGGCCAGAAGAGGATGGGCTCCCCCCATTTTTAGTCTGGTTCCTCCCAAGGTTTCTCCCTATCAAGGGAGTTTTTCTTTGCCACTGTCACCTAAGGCTTGCTTTTGGGGGGGTCTAGGCCTGGGTTCCCTTCTGTTAAGCATTTTGTGACAATGCATTTGTGAAAAGTGCAATACAAATACATTTGATTTGATTTGATTTGATTTATGTACTCTAGTGAGCTAGTTAGCAAGCTAGCTACTTAGGGAGAGTGTAACTTATTTGGTGTTAGCTCGCTAGAATGTATATAATTTGACTAACTACACTTATCTCTCATACCTGACATAACATTTTTACAGCAATTCGCCATCTAGTCTAGGCGGCTATTTAATACATTCAACGAATAGTACCATGCTTAGGCAGAGAGAGATGATTGAAAAGGGCCCTTTTCAGAGTTTAATGGTTGTGGTGGGCACCCACTCTTGGCTAATGTTGACCCCTGGTAAGAGAAAAGCATGACATGACTACTTGTGAGCAACAGAGGTTTTAAGCTCCACTCTAAACTCTCCTTGAACCAAAGGTATTGGACCGCTAAACATTGAAGCATCAATCATCTCATAATTCATTCAAAACAACCCACAAGCCCATCATACCCATTCATCTTTCAGCTTGTAAAGTTCAAATCAATTATTTCAAAATGCTCCTCCCACAGTACCTTGCACGTTTGGCAAAGGCCTCCTTCAAAAAGTGGGTGAAAGGTTGCTGCTCTTGTTTTCCCACAAGAGAGGCAAAATTCTGTCAAAAATAGAGAACATAAAATTATTTTTATGTGAATTTGAACAGAAGAATTATTTTTATGTGAATTTGAAACAACTACAATAACTCTTCCATACATAAAAAAACTAAAAATGAATAAAATCAACAATGATTTCATATCCCCATATAATTTGAATAATATTTCAATTATGTTATATACTGGGTACAAATAAGTTATAATTTACCTTCTATGCTTCTGTTATTCTTCAAAACTTCATGGACCATTTGTTCTGGGACATTAAAAAACAACACATTTTAAATAAATACATCTGGGCCACAAATCTCGGTATTGTGCACTTTAAGTGTTGTGGCATTACAGTTCATGACCCTTGGTGCCCTCTGACCTCTGCTGTAGACATCTTCAGTGCCCTGCTTGGCCTTGCACAGGTTAAGCTTCGGCCTTTTGGAAGTGGGGAAATACTCGGGCAGGGTAACATCCAGGACCTGGTGATTTAGGGATCCGTTCTCTAAAGGAGAAATAGAGGAGATATCATTATCTACATAAATATTAATTAGTGCAATAAAATGTTTTATCTCGCAATACAATTAATTTCAATTCAAACTAATGCTGTGCTTGTTGCAATCCTGTGCTCAACAGTCTCATTATGGCCACTGCATTTGAGATCAGCAAGTGAGATCAGACATTCATCTGAAAATGAATCAGTATTCACTCATCCCTACTTAAGAATAGTTTGCGAAAATGGCATAAAAGGAGGCTGGCACCCTAGAGACTCCCACATTCATTTATCTTTGCTCCCCTGTCTGTTATAAGAAACAGCTTATAAATATAGCACTGCAAGAACTCATTCTAATCTGATACTAGTGTTTTTTCCTTTTATATTTTTTAATTGTTCCTTAAAGATGCCCAGAATTCATTTTAATTGTAAGATTTTAAAGCGGACTACAACAAGAAAGGGTGTGCTTGAGAACATCCAAGAGGGTGCAAGAGGTGAAATGAGCTGTTTGTTTGTTTGTCGTTTGTTCCTTTCTTCCTAATTACACACCCAGGCTGTAGGGCAATAGACATGACCACAGAAACACAACACAGGAACACACAG
Source organism: Aldrovandia affinis (assembly GCA_029706075.1). Lineage (NCBI taxonomy): Eukaryota > Metazoa > Chordata > Actinopteri > Notacanthiformes > Halosauridae > Aldrovandia > Aldrovandia affinis. The sequence continues at coordinate 873,034 of JAINUG010000032.1, forward strand.
GTTCCCTGACCCGGCTGAGGTAGGACGTACAAAACAAGCAGCAGCTCCCCTAATAAAACACCTCCCGATGTGTTTACACACAACAGAGAGAGGGAGACAAGGGGAAAAAGATGCCTGAGAGCGTTTCCTTTGAAAGCAGCAGGGTGGGGTGTCTGCAAAATATCTGGAGATGCCACCCATTCCAATAAATCCACATATGCACATGCAAAGTCTAAGCAGTTAGACTTTAAGGCAGCTACCCCCTTACCCGCGTTCTCCGTCGGTTTGAGCCCCTCGGAGCCTTTGGGCAGAAAGCCCCCGTTGGCCCAGTCCAGCATGGGTTTCACCTGGTCCTCTGGGCTGTCCGACTCGAACGGCGGAAAGGTCTTCTGCGCACGCATGCTCGCCATCTTCCACAGACAGACAGACAGACAGACAGACAGACATGTGAACACACAGGTTGGGGCAGCCAGACAGGTACAAAGCCTGTACCAGTAGCTTTTGGAGCAACCCCTGGAGCAAAGCAATAACAAAACGGTTCACAGTTGAAGCACAGAGACACGCCCTCGCACACAACCAGGAGTGCTAAACCCATGCGGGCAGACAGACAGACCAACAATGGACAGACAGACACAAGCATAACGAGCACCAAAGAGATTGACAAAGGCAGTGGCTCAATGACGCGCAGACAGACCATGGGCACAGCGGAAACAGACATGCATTGTGGTGCAGGGATATAGAGAGGAGGACAGACAGTTGATACAGGATCTGGATCAGTCTTTCAGTAAAAAATAAGAGACAAACATAAACCAGTTGCCAATGGCCAGACCTGTTTTGACTTGTTTTTTTTTTCCTTCATATTTCATAGTTATTAGAAGCCACATTTATTAAGGCAGAAATAATAAAGTACTGTGGGGGAATTCCAAAACTCAGACAGCCACCTGCATATCTACTTTTAAACAGAAATTACCCACTTGACAGGTAGCAAAGCGAACCCGGCTTTCATTGCAAAGTCAACGTTTGCAATGCACCCATGACAAAGTCTATCGTGCTTCCACTCAAAATCAACGCTTCAAATATTAAAATGATTTGATGGACTGCTTTGTATTAATCCTCATCTGCTCTTTTTAAAACACATTTAAGAGGCGGTCTACTCATATGCACACACTCTCTCACTCTCTCTCACACACACACACACACACACACACACACACACACACACACATACTTTTTTCCTTTTTACTGCTTTTTTCCAGAAAAGCACTCATCGGCAGGAGAGAGGACACCAGACTAATGGTGCTTTCACACATGCTACAGCGCTTTCTAAACCGTTCCAAAGCAATACCAATGGTACCAAAAAGATGCAGATCCTAAGACTGCATTACACCTGCCCTTTTCCTATTGATGTCCATTAGTGTTTGTGGCTCCATGTGCACTTCCTGTTCTGGCTGTTGTTATGGCAAAAACAATATAAGGCCCACGGTGCCTCTGGGAAAGCCACTTAAATAAAATTCCCAAGTATTGTCTTTTGAACTGTACCAAACTGGTTCTTGCCTGCAAGTTGGGGCATATTGAGGCCTAAACTATTTCACTACCATGTTCTGAAGTCCACCAGAGGGGCATATGTAAATGCGCCCTACATCTGTTGTCTGTAAAAGCACCGTGCATCCAAAACTGATACAAGGTCTCTCTTGCAATCTCAACGAACCCCCCTGGCTAAATAAAATACAATAAAATAAAATATAAATCCCTCTAAACCTCCCCTGCCTCTCTCTGTTGCACACTGTCTCACCTCCAGTGCCTGGAAGATGGCCCTCCGGTACGATGCCAGCTTGGTGTAGGAGGCCTGGTTGAAGAACTTGGGGAAGGCTGTGATAGAGTCCAGCTTGTCTGCAGAAACCTACAGACAAGAGGGTAATGTGTGTGTGTTTGTGTGTGAGAGAGAGGGAGAGAGCGCAATATGAGATGAAAAAGGTGTATGTAGTGTATCTCTTGTTTTGATACATTCTGATTCAAAGAGAATTGAAGGCTATATAGAAGCAATATAAAGATGCAAAGTACCCACAACCACATCAAATAACCCATGGCACTTATCATAGAGAGTAGGCATATAATTCCCCCCCTCAACAACGTGTGCTGAACGTTACAGCAAAATGGCTGCCGTGCTACACATTGGTGGGCAATGAGGTGAGCTCCCCTCCCCCTTCACTGTAAAGTGCTTTTGGACTGAAAGGTGCTATATCCATTCAATCTATTATTACTATAATTATTGTAACATGCTACTATAACATGCAGTGTTCTGCTCTGGGTGTATGACAAGGTACGAGTGGCGTCACTTGCCCTTGCTCACCTCTGAGAACTTTCCGTCTCCAAACCACTGCAGCCACCTCATGCCGTGGGAGGCCTGCCTCTTGCCCGTGGCGCGCCAGGTCACCACGATTCCTGGCCACCAGGAGAAGCCCTTGATCTTGCCCCACACCAGCTCCCCGATGCCAAAGCCTTTGTTGTCCTGGGGGGCAAAGACGGCAGAGGGGAATGGCAGGTGAGCAGACAGTTCACATACTCGGCCCTTCCCCCATGCGTAAAAAATAATTGCAGCAGGTGCCAATGCACAAACAAGGCCGCCGCGTTTGCTCAAGGCCAACGTGATTGCACAGCCGTTCGGCACCTGCTTCGCCTATCTCACAAGGGCACGATAGTGCTTCACAAAAATTATTTTGTTGACGACAGACTTTTCCCCCTAACTGTGTTGCCTAAACGATCCAGCTCCACAATCGCATCAATATAAATCCCCTCGCTCACCATTAAGCAGGGGTACGTAGAAGCGCATTAACTTTAGTTTATCGTGGAAAAGAAAATCATTTGTATCATTTTTACAAGAGCTGAGGAGAGTCACTGCTCCTGTGTGAAATTCAAGTGTGAACCAGCGTACATTTCTGTGCCGCTCACAAACGGAACACCAGAGACGAGACCGAAGAGGAGAGGCGAGTAGAACACTGCAGACGACACGCTTACAGGGAAGCTCACGGAAGAATGAGAAAGTCTCAGACATCAGTCGGGTGTGGGGGAGGAGCGAATCGGCGCGCGCGGTCGTGGGGCTGTGGTGAGCTCGGGCTCCTCTGTTACCTTGTATTCGGGCTGACTGGCGGTTTCGGCGGAGGTGATAGAGGTGGACGTGCCACTGCTCTGTGCGGAGTCCTTTGAGTCCTGCTCCAGCAGCTCCAGGGAGGGGCCTTCCGGCACTCGGGCTGCTGTGAGATAGGGGCTGCTGCCCACCTGACTCTGCACATGACATCACATTCATTTATTCACAGAGGAGACACCCTTATCCAGTGCCACAGTGTACAGGTGACTGCCAAAATAAAGGACACCAACATAAAGTGCCTTAATAGGGCACTGGGCCACCAAGAACCGCCAGAATAGCTTCAAGGCTCCATGGAGTAGATTGTACAAGTGTCTGGAACTCTACTGGAGGGATGCAACACCATTCTTCCATGAGAATTTCCATAATTTGGCCATGGCCATATTGTTTACATCGTTTTCATGCTCATTAAACCATTCAGTGACCACTTGTTCCCTGTGGATGGGGGTATTGTCAACCTGGAAGAGACCACTACCATTAGGATATGAATGCTTCACCATAGGTTGAAGGTGATCACTCAGAATGGCTTTGTATTTATTGGTATTTACCTTGCCATCTAAGCGGTTGAGTGGACCTAAACCATGCCAGGAAAATGAACCTCACATCATAACAGAGCTGCCAGAACCCTTCATTTACTCAAGTGTTTCCTTTATTTTGGAAGTTTGACATCAGAGGTGTCCAATTTTATCCAGAAAAGGGAAATGTGGGTGCAGGGTTAAGACTGGACAACACTGGCACACATGTTATGTACATATTATCACTTTATACAACTGGATAGAGTGTGGAATGCATTCATTTGGCTGTTTGTAGCAATGGCCATATGGTCTTCCTTTTGCCCTACATACGATTTTTTTTTACAAAGTAGAATAGAAGCCAGGGCCTTGGTCAAAACAAAACTGCTAAAATGGCCACGGTTTACTCCCCACTGTGGTTTAGTATTGCTCGGTTTCAAAGCTGCCTCTCTACCAAGTCCCAACTCATTGTGCCCATTGGCGCCTGTGACGTGACATCAATCCCGACCAAACTCCTATCATTTCCACATTTTATATATGCACTTTTTAAGGCATGCATTTAAAAAAAGGTGATTTCACTAATTAGCTCACTTCAACCAATTATGGACTCATTGAAATCACCTGGTGTAGTGCATTAGTTGTAACAAAAACCTGCAGCATATACTCGTCCCTCGATGGAATGAGTTCAACACCAGTGGCCTAAAGCAAAGTTTTTCAACGCTGGTCCTGGCGGGCCGCAGGGCCTGCAGGTTTTTGTTTTCACCTTAAAATCAGCAACCAATTTAAACACAAGAAACCAGGTGAGGTGAGGTGAACCGTTTTAATTGATCAATTAAGTGCTAAGTAACAATGAAAACCAGCACACCCTGCGGCCCTCCAGGACCAGGGTTGAGAACCACTGATCTAGAACATTGTACATCAGAACGAGGCGTCCGTACTTGATCTCCCACTCTTCGCTAACACGGCAGAGCCCGTTCCGCCACCAGATTGGCACATCAAAGACCTGAAATCTCCACTCATCTCTGTGTGATTTGTTTTGGAGGGTTTTTTTGTTTTGGGTAATTGATTTGAACAAGTAAGACACTGTGCAGCCAGAGGTGCCAGGGCTATGTGAAACTGAGAGGACAGCTGTGTACATTTGGCTCACTTCCCGTACCAGCTTCTCGAATGCTTCTACAGGCTGTACGTGTTTGTGTGTGTCTGGGAGGGGGGGGACCTTCCACAGTTCTGGCCTATTATTCCTTGGTATTATTCCAAGGCCTATGGTTTTAATGTTAGATGTGATGATAAAGAGGAACATTTTTTTAGGATTTGAATTGTCTACATTGGGATTTACACTTCAAACTCAATTAAACCCAACTAACAAGGCCTGCATTAGTAGTTCTCCCTGAATGTATGCTCTGTAGATTTCCATGCAAAAACATAACCATACAGAAACATAACCAGTGTTTTTAAGTCTGTAACCCAGGCATTGGAATGAACAGAGTACAGTAACACTGACATCTCAATGATGTGTGAAGAGACAGGAAGAAACAGGAAACGGGACACGTGGGAAATGTAGTTTGTTTGAACCACGGATTGATTTGATACGGTAAATAGTATTTCTGGACTAGTCTGAGTAAAACCACGCTACAGTTTGTTCCACTGCCATGGTGATTCTGTTTGAATGCGTGCTGTGTGCATTGCGTCCCCTTTGTCATGTCACGTGTCGGTGGGTCCCGCGCCGCCTGTTTCATGTCTCACGCGCCACTTCGGCGTGTCGCACGTCTCACCAGCGGACTGCCACGCTCCTGCTTGCTTTGTCGGCCCCGATCTCGGCTGCGCGGCTTGCGGTGCGGCGTCAGGCCTGCCTGGAAAATGGTCCTGGGAGGAGGCCGTTGTCTCAGGCCCGCCTCACAGCCTGCCCCGGCCCGTGATTTGTCCTCCTGTCAACCAATCGCCTTGCAATCATCCACCATGACCACATCACAATCACATTCACATGTTTATTACCACTGTGAATTGAAAAAAAACAATGTAGGATGGAGGAGAATTGTGAGTTTTCTCACAGTTAAAACCAGTTCATCCGGCTGCCTAACATACACACAGCCAAAGGCAAGCATTCCAGTTTCGAGACCTGGAACCATTCGATAAGTGGGAAGATAGGGATCGGCTTTATTTGTCTGGATGTATAAAAAAAACTCATTCCCAAACATTTGCTCTCCTATGTCATTATCTTCCTGGTTGTTTTGAAATGGTATCACCCGCAGTGATCAGAGGTTCTCACAGTGGTGGGGAAATTGACCCAGCAACTTTTTGTGAGATAACATCATTGCTCAAAACTTGTTTGAAACTACCAAAACCCAATTTCTCTATCCAAGCTACCTTTGTAGTCTCTATCCATTTGCCTTCCATTGCCCTCTCTCTCCTCTCTCTCTCTTCTATCATTCTTCCACCTTCCTCTCTCAACCCTACCATCCTTACTCACCCTTACTCACCCAACGACCCACCCAATGTCTCAACTAACTCTATAAACATGGAGCAATTAGGGTTTTGTGTGTGAAACTGCCAGGAGCACATTTCCCAATCTATACACATCTATGCAAATTATTACATTATTTTCCATGTTTGGCTTAAAACACCTTACTTGTTCAACAGCTTCCTTAGATAATTTGTGGGCGGATACTATCCTATATTACTCTTGTGAAGTTGTCTGCTCTAGACTCAATGCTAAAGAGTCCATGCCCCACAATATTCAATTGCCTCAGTTGAGTTAAATGCATCTCTGCCTTCCCAAGTCCACAGATACAGGTGACTGCTAAAATACAAGAAACACTCACATAAAATGTCTCAGTACGGCGTTGGGCCACCATAAGCCAAGCCACCAAAACAGCTTGCGCCTTGGCATAGATTCTACAAGTGCCTGGGACTCTACTGGAGGGATGCAACACCATTCTTCCACGAGAAATCATCACTTGTTGATGGTGGTGGTAACCACTGTTTCAGGTGCCAGAATCTCCCATTATGTTCAATTGCATTGAGATCAGGTGACTGAGACAGCCATGGAATATGCCCTACATTGTTTTCATGCTCATCAAACCATTCAGTGACCACTTGTGCCCTGTGGATGGAGCATTGTCATCCTGGAAGAGACCACCCCCAGGATAGACACCCTTCACCATAGGATGAAGATGATCACTCTATTGACTTTATTGGTGTATGTATTAAGGTCTTTACTTTGCCCCCTAAGGGGTTGAGTGGACCTAAGCCATGTCAGGAAAATGCACCCCACACCATAACATAGCTGCCAGAACCCTTAATTTACTCAAGTGTTTCCTTTATTTTGGCAGTTACCTGTATGTTGTGAGCTGGCAGACTCATATTATGTATTGAATGTACACCTCTGATAATGGTAAGCAGGCAGAGCCATATTTTCCATAAATGTACACCTTTGGTAAGTGTACCTCGCTGTAGGAATCCCAGACGAACTCATCCTCAGTCTCTGAGCGCTTCCGGGTTCTCTTCCTGCCACCGGACAGCTGGTTCATGTTTGTATCTGTTGAGAGAGGGAAAGAGATAAAATAGACATTTTTACATTTTACATTTTAAGCATTTAGCAGACGCTCTTATCCAGAGCGACTTACAAGATGTGAATCAATACATGGTAGGAACAATCACAGTTAGCGCACAAGATCAGTGCAGGAATACAGCAATAGACATCATTGCAGGCATCTGCGTACCATACCTGTAACACCGGGAAGGAAAAGGTATTTTACAATGTTTACAAAATGTACAATATTTTTTTTTTTTTTTTTTTTTTTTTAAATAAAGAGTATAGTGTTGAACAAGTAGACAGTGGTGAAGACAATTTAGCTAGATGGACAGAGATCAGGGGTAGTGGAGTCTGAAGAGGTGGGTTTTATAAATAGAGCAAGGGAGGATGACAGTTTTGCGCGCTGAGCCAGGAGCGCTTCTCAAAAGAAGGTGCGGGAGGTGCGGAAAACGAGATCAGAGGGGGAAAACAAGGCGCACATTAATTTGTTATTTTCATTATTTGAGTTTAGATTTTGAGACCTACATTGTTAAAAGAAAGTGTTTTATTTTACCATCTCTTTTTTTCCTTATTTAAAACTTAAAAAACAAAGTTTATTTTCTTCTAACTTAATGTAATTGTTAAATGGAAAGCAATAAATAACAAACTCATAACTGCAACTAGGCCTGTTTCATTTATATTCGTCATGCAGAAGAAACTGCATGTACAGCCGAACTGATAGCCGTCTGGCCAACACCGGCTACCAAACCCAGGGTATCGCTCACAGTATCGCCTTCGGCGTCCAATTATGTACTCCATTTTCTGTAGTGCAAATGGAAAGAATAAAACCCTTTCACATAAGAAAAACAATGTGCATACAAACATATATTTATTTAACAGGTGTATCTTACTGAATGGTAGCAATGGATGGCCTGCTGGCTTCAGTCTTTCATGTCCTTGCATTGAATAACCACAAGCTGTGGTGAAATAGTTTTTAGCTTAATTGATTACGCTTGCAAGTTACCCATGGATTGGACGATTTGTCTCAACGTGGGGGAAAATTAACAATATTCACAAAACATTCTCATGTGATTTCAGATAATGTGCGCATCAATAAAGTCACCAAATTCCACAGAGCGCCAGCGTTTGCGCTAAGAGGTGGTCTAGTTGGACGTTAACGCAAACTCATTATTTGACACCAAACTTGCATAGCGCCTGACTGTTGTCACACCCCCTATTGCGCTGCCCAACCCATACGTCCAAACTCAGCGGAGACGGGAAATATTCAGTTTGCGACAGACGAAACTGGCAATTCGCCAGCGCTAGGGCATAACGCCGCTTAGCGCCAGCACAAAAATAGGGCCCAGAAAGTAAGAGAACAGAACTGGAGAAGAAGAATCGGTAATGGTAACAACCTAATGGATTTGACTGTTAAGTTGTGCGACATCTTAACAGACAATCTTGTGTGGGCCAAGGGGGAGCTGAATTAGGCGTGAGTGGGGGTGAGCGAGGGGTGTGTTTGTTAAGCCACATGAGCCTCAAGAACTATTTGTGTTGTTTTTCTCTGTATCCCACAATTTTCCAGGAGTTCATCTCGACCGCCTTTTAAGGGGTCAGGGAATAATTTTCCAGTCTCCACATTGGCTCCAATGGTTTTCTGTTTTTTTTATTCCCTCTGGAAAATGCCAATTGTGAAGCGCTGTGTGACAACCTGTTTGTAAATGGCGCTATACAAAAATAAAGATTGATTGATTGATTGTTTGGGGAGGCGGGTGTGAATGCAGGTTGAGGCGACTCTCACCTGGGGGGGAGGCAGCGCCACCGTTCTGCTTGGGGCTGAAGGGCGAGGGGGGTTCTGCGGCCGTCAGGGGGCTGTTCGAATTGGTCATCTCCAGACCGCTGTCATTCTCAGACAGCCCCTCCCCCGTAGACATGGCTCCATTCACAGCAGCCTTAGTATGGACAGGGGCAGAGAAATAGCCATGATAAAACATTCACACCATCAATGGGAAATAAAGTAGATTCCTGTGTGTGTGTGTGTGTGTTTGCATGTATGCATGTGTGTGTGTGTGTGTGTGTTTGTGTGCGTGTGGTGTGTGTTTCTATGTGTGTGTGTTTGTATGTGTGTGTGTTCTCTAAAGTTAAATAAAGTAACCCAGAACACACACCTAAACAAGCATGATGGCCTAAACTATTAGGCTACATTGACATTTGCTGACAGGATAAGATTCATATTCAGGTATGTGATTCATTGACATAAATCGTTTTTTTTTTATTTGTTTTTTTTACTACCCTCGCAGCTGCAGCCCTGGGACTGGCAGTGACAAAGGCAAGACGGAACCCCGCCAAGCCGTCGACCATAACTCCGGTACACACAGAGCCACTTATATACGCTGCAAGCTGCAGGCCGGCTTCCCACCTCCTCCCCTGGGGCAGACAGCCAATCGTTGCCCCCAAATGGGACTCCCACCCAGAGCCGGGAAGCGCAGCCGGGGACTCGAACCCCGGCCACAGTGGGCAACGTGCACTCCAGGCGAGTGCCTTTACCGTTACGCCACCCAGGGACATAAATTGTTCTATGAATCATTTTTACGACAAAAGGTTCTATAAATAACAAATTCTTATTTATATGAGATCATTTGCCTTCTCTGGCACCAAGCCTGGTGTTTCTGTGATTCATGCCTCAGCTTCCCATGACAATGATGCATTAGACTCAGCATCACCTGTGGGGAGGGCAAATCAACGCATCCGACTTTCCCACCCACAGCTGAAGAGTCCCACACCTCTGCAATATCGATAAGTGAAGAAACTGAATCTACCTCCCCTAGTACTACAGTTTCAGAAAATGAAAAAAGGTTACACGGACACCGTTTCTGACGTCAATGGTTTTCGTTTTTCTTGCCTCCTCAGTTCCTGGACCCCAAGGGTGGAAGCCTCGCCAACAACTGCCCTGCACAACTTGAATGGGAGATCTCACCAATCTCAGCTGTGTCATTTGAGAGCTTCTATCCTCTTAGCTCAACCTCAGCACAGACGAAGAGGCTAGTTTAGATGTAGTCTAAACATCCAACACCAACATGAAGGACAATCGTCCAAAGCACAGGAGATAGAGCGCAAACTGCATTGGCTTCATCCTGGAGCTTCCGTAGGATTGTCCAGGTGCAAGTCATGCTACGGATTCCGTGCTTTCTCCCCACTGTGAACTCATACGTTTCAGGTGTCTCTTGGACGTGCGTTTCAATACGCAAACAGGGTGCATAGAGACGGAAAGTCCCACGGCGATAACAAAGGCAACGAGCATCGGGAACGAAAATGTTCCCAGCCAGATGACCCGCTGCATAACACCCCTGGGTAGGATGGGGGGGAGGGGCGGTTAAAATATGAGATCAGATATCCCCTCGTTCTTGTGGCTGAGTGGCACAAGCTCCCGAAGCGAGTTGGGACAAGTTACTGCCACTTCTACTCTGTACCCTCTGCTGATCCTGCCTCTCCTTTTAACACACCTTAGCAGGGATTTTGAGGCAAGGGGGTGCATTCTGATGATGCATCACACGGCCTGTCCTAAAAACCAGCCCTCCCTAAACACCTGAGGGAAGTCCCTCACACAGAGTCCTGTTTGTACCGTTGCCCATGGTTTCCACAGAGGGAAGGTTCTCAACATCAATCACCATCACAGGTGTACATACTGTGCACAGGTGTATCAAATGAGGCATGAGAAGCTGGGAGGGGGAAGGGGAGGGGCTGGGGGGGAGGGTGTGAGTTGCAAAGTTTTGGCTGGAGTATGCCTTCCTCTTTTAGTTTTCTTACAGCGATCACAGTTTCATTAAAAGCTGTTTCCATGCTGTTACAATCAATGCTAGAACTGACAGATATTTAAAAATATATATGTCCGAAGTCTGAAATCATCTTTGAAAGAAGCATGAAAAGCGTTCAGGAAGGAAATGAGTTTCCAGCTAAACGGAATCTCTCAAATAAACGTTCTTCTGCAATCCAGCATTGCACAGAGAGGCTATAATCCATTACAGAATCGTTATTCAATTTTTTGCGTGCTTGTCTGAGTGTGCACGCACGTGAGCGTGTTGATGGGGGGTAATAAAACTGCCATGGAATGCTGTGTCATTAAACTGGTAAAAAATTCATGAATTAAAGCGTAATCACCAAGTATGAAAAACACATGGGAGAAAAAAGTAAGAAAAGTCAAAAGAGAGCTCGCTGTGTTGAGCCATTAGGAGGAGGGGAGAGGGGGGAAGGGGGTACTGTGTCCATCCTCAGGAAGTGAGACTCTGTGCGGGAACAATGCAGCCTGATCTGGAATCTGGGCAGGAATGCCAGACATGAAGCGCAGCTGTCCTGCAGTCGGATCCGCTCGGCCCGCAGCGCAGCCAAAGCAAACTCGGGGCCCGGCCAAGAAAACAGCCTTCGCGCTCAACGCTTCAGTAAAATCCGGCCTCATTTGTCTGCTCGCGTCTCCTCTGCCAATCCGCGAGTCCCTCCCGACTCTTAATACCTCCGTATTGATGGTAATAAAGCGCCCTTAGGCTCGGGGTGTTTCGCAGGAGAAGACTGGAAACATGCCACGACAGCGAAGACCGGAGGCGCTTCCGATTCTGAATCGGCCCACCTCTGGCCCACGGGCTGCAAAGCGGCAGAACGCTGCCTGGCTGCGTCACAAAAATGCTACGCCAGATTCACGGCCTAGGAGAAACAGAAAGAGCAAAGGTAGACAGGAAGTGAAAAGAGTGCACGAGGGAAGTAAAGCGGGGGGAGTAAAATAAAAGGGGGAACTGAAATTGAAAAAGAGAGTACACAACACAGACGGAGCAGGAGACAGAGAGATGGAGGGAGTGGAGAGAGATGGAGCAAAAAAGAAGGAGCAGAAAGACGTGGGAAAGGAGGAGGGCAGGAGGAGAGAGAGAAAATGAGAAAGAGGGATCGAGAGAGAGTGGGATAGAGAGAGCGAGAGAGAGAGAAGAAAGAGAATCAGCAAGGTCACCTGGGGGTGTTTAGCCTCTCCAGGCATGAGAGAGCAACATAAAGGTCTCCCTCATTAGAGAGATTAGGACTGGAACTCAGTGACCCTTCCCCCTGGTACTGCTCGGCACGTCAACGCTCTGTCTCTCTCCTCTCCCCTCCCCTCTCCCCGGGAGCCAACAATCTCCTTCACAAACCTGACACGGGGGCGGCGGGCCTGTGGCCCAGGAAACGACCGTTTATAAACCGCTGTGTGCGAAACCCAGCGCAAGCGGATCCATGAGGCCTGTAGGTTAGAGGGGGGCGGCGGAGGGGGGTTGGGAGCGACTATCGCAAAGACATGAGCGCTTATGAGCAGACTGAGCATGGCAGTGGAAGTGTACATCATCAATAAATACGAGGATCTGTATTATGGCCATTAATGTCCGCCTGGGCTGTTTGTCTGACTGGCTCACCGTAACTGCTCACATCAGATTTAAGACTGCCATTTAGCAGAGATGGGCGCTCATCCCAGTCACGACCCTTCTCTGTCCTGGCACCACGATGGCGGAATGAACTCCCCCCCACTGATGTCAGGACAGCCGAATCGCTGCCCACTTTCCACTGCAGGCTGAAAATGCACCTCTGTAGATTGCACCTTGGACCTTAACCTGCCCATCCCTAACTTATTAAAAAAACAACAAAACAAAAATGACTACTTGTTGCACTTACTGTAGTCAATTTGTTTTAGCACTTGTGTTGTTTATGGCTGCTTACTTGAGGGAATGATGTGCTTGAATAATGTAGTGTCATGTGGCTGTTTATCTACTCAAGCTGAATGCACTTTCTGTAAGTCACTTTGGATAGAAGTGTCTGCTAAATGATTGTAATGTAATGTAACAGTCAACAGTGCTTAGGGGCTTGTGGCAGAACATTACATAACAGGCATTTAGCAGATGCTCTTATGCAGCGCAACTCACACAGTTTACATTTCTTTACATGCATTTATATCATTATTTACTGGAGCAATTCAGGTTCTTAATGAAATGCTTTAACAAATTGAGGCTAAGTACCTTGCTGAAGGGTACAACGGCAGTGCCCCACCTGGGAATCAAACTCGAAACCTTTTCATTACAAACTCAGTTTCCTAACCATTATACTACACTACTGCCCCAACAACCAGGGAGGGGAACACGGGTTTTTGAGCAGGCCCAGACACAGTGGTGTCACTCGATCACTTACTCACCCATTCACGGAGTGAGAAGCTCCCCCAAAGTAACAGTAGTACCTTCCTTTCACCACAAGATAGAAAAAAGGCACTAATAACAAGCTCTTAAACAGTGCCCAATCAATCAAAGAACAGACTTTGATTGATTGGGATCCCTTCATACGAAAGAGTGTCGAACTAATTTAACACACGTTATTATTAGAAAGGCTGGTTCAGATCAAAAAAGGCAACTCATTTTTTATTTTCATCAACATTTATTTTCAGAATGACATCACACAACTGGGTCCCGACGATTAACAATCATTTTTAAACGGACAAGGAAAAGAATAAACTGCTGCCAAATTGAGTGATAGTAATGAATGAACGATGAATGTTCATTGAGGTGAAAAGAAACTACAGAGCAGTCGTCAATCATTTGGCATGACGCAAGCACACAATCATTTTAGTCATATGTGTCTAAGCGTGTTATCGTTATTACACTGAAGCCGACGGTACTGTCCCAGTTGAGGCACTGTAAAGATCACCGACTTGTCCCAAGCCTCTCACACTAAGCTACATGCAAAAATGAACAAACTGAATGACCTCTCCACACAAACCCATGTGCAAGTGTTCACAATGGACTAGTGACTGCTAGTCTCTAAAGGACTCTAATGTACTAGTGACTGCGCTAACCTGTATTTGCAAAATGTTGACTTCCCACGATTACATATAATGACCAATGGCGTCCACTGCAATATCCCAGTACAAACATTAGTTTTAAACACAACATGCTTTTCTGCTCCATTTCTCTTCCGTTCACGGGTGGACTGCTTGTTAGCCAAATGTGACAGAAGAGAAGCCGTCTAACTTATGTACACACCTCATTCCACGCTCCAAAAACCGAGACGAGTCATCACCGTCTTAAAATGTTGCAGGTATGTTCATTTGGGATAATGAAGAACGCAGGTTCGCTCTGAGGATAAAGAGCAGAGTGGACAGACTAAGCACTAAAATAGTGTACGGTGCGAACAACGCAGCTTCAGAGAACCCCCGGGTTCCACAGCACTGATTCAAACTGACGGTAATGCCAACGTTATTGCGGAACGCATCAGCGCATGACCCTCAACCGCATTTTCCTTGTTTTTTTTTCCAGCAAGTCCAAGTTCCACACACACACACACACACACACACACACACACACACACACACACACCGTCTGTCCCAGCAGGGTTTCAGTGAAGCTCACGAAAGGGGCCCGGGTGGCAGGGGGCTGAGGTGGTTTCGAGGGTCATCCATTCACTTTGCCTTTGTGCTGTGCTATGCCCCCACCCCCCCGTCCCATTCCTAAAGGGGCCCACACAAGACTCCATTTCAGTCAGCTTTTGTGAGCATGAAAACAGCCCTAAAGTCCTGTAGCAGGGCCATAGACCAGGTGGCTGAAGTCCCTTTCAGCATCTTCCTTCAGTGCCATCTCCTCTCGGAGCTAGAAAAAAATCCAATAGGAGATCACAGATTACAGGCTTTGATCACCTCCTCAAGCTGGGAAAAGAACACTAAGGGTGAGTCCGAGTAGCTGCTCGACAGGGAGCTTAGGGGTACCCCAAAAGACCAACAATCATCGGGTCTCTCGGCTTTACCCATAATCCCCACAGGAGTAGAAACTAGGCCAAGAGCAGATTTCATGCCATCACACCTGTTTAAAAACAACTCTGCCTTTAATCATTTGCTCCAAACTAAAGAGCACTACTGTTCTGCTGCATTGACCAAAACGGTTCTATGGAAACATGATGACTTCATAAAGAAGGAAATGATTTGTACACAGCATAGTTTTAGGGGAATACCGCACCTGAAAGGGAAATTTTGTGTGGCGTAAAAGGTGTAATGCCTAACACTACTGTTACTAAGATCTCAACGGATCTCAACTGTTAACCATCTCCGTAATCTGGGTGCCACTGCACCACAGCTACACAGAGAAGATAAACAGTAAACCATTGGCAGCCATTGCAAAACAATTACTCAGCAGTACATATATGTTTGCTTATTCAATTTTCTGGAGAATTTCCTCAAAACACATTTCACATTTCAATCAATATTCAATCATTTTCCCTGCAGCAACTGAACACAGCTAATATCACGCACATATGCCTCCTGCTGGTCAGATTGTTTCCCCACAACACAGCCTGTCTCTCCTGTGGAGTAAAATAACTTGGTCAGGGGTTCAACAAGTGCTCAAGGTAGAAGTAGCCCCTGAGCACTAATACAGGACCAGCTAACTTCACCCGAACCCTAACCTTAACCATTAGGAAGAAGAAAGCAGAACTGACTTCAGACTAGTGCTCATGGGCAACTTCCACCTACACCTCAACAAGCAGATTGCCAAAACATGTTTCTGAGGGTTTCATGTGGGGTTGAAGTCCACGGGTAGTTTAAAAAACGTTTAAAAACTCCCCAGCCATCTCCCATCAGCAGCGCTTCAAAGTATTTTTTGGCGATCTGCCAATTGAACATCCCCCGGCCACCTCTCTCTCTCTCTGTCCCCATACTGTTCATAGAACACTGTCATCTTGCATTACCTGAGAATTAAATGTTAACCAGAAATCCTAAGGCAGAAACATCTGCCTGCATTCAGGAGGAAGCACAAAAATAATTCAGAGCCAAGAAAATATTTATACCTTTTTTGAAATTAGATTGTGCAGTTCTAAGTGACCATCAAACGTCCAATATCTCTATTTTCTGCTTTATACATTATGTGACCCTGAGATAGAACTGACTCTTAATAAAAGCCAATATTAGCTTGCTTATTGTTACCGGTGTTTACTTAAAAATAAAAATAAATAATAATAATTTCACGAACCTTTTCCTTCCCGGTGTTACAGGTATGGTACGCAGATGCCTGCAATGATGTCTATCGCTGTATTCCTGCACTGATCTCGTGCGCTAACCATGATTGTTCCTACCATGTATTAATGCACATCTTGTAAGTCGCTCTGGATAAGAGGGTCTGCTAAATGCTTAAAATGTAAAATGTAAAATGTACATAAAGAAGCTAGCCAGCCATACATTTGTCTAGCAAGGTAGCGAACTTATCTATAGCTTGTGATCTAAGCTCTTTTATTGATCTTAATATTTTTTATATCCCTCGTGCTAGCCTTAACTATTATTGAAATGTAATAGTATGCAGGCTACATGGCCAGCAATGAAAGCTAACTCCACTCTTTTTAGCAATTTATGTTCATCTTTAACAGAGAGGTTCATAAAAATGACCGAAGCTGGCACATTTACTTTTGCACTTTAGAATCGTGTCTCGATCTGTATTTATGAGGTAATGGCAGAGTTTATGCAGAAGGCCTAAAAGAAGAATAAAACATTCCATCAGCATTTATGTTTCATTTCAAACATGCCTCTGAATTTTGGTTAACAGTATTAGCTTTCAAAATCAGTTGACCTTGATGAAGGCAGTAGACAGATTTGATTTCACACAATTAGCTATCATGATACAAATGTCCATTGTCATCCCATACTGCGATCAGAATTAAAGAAAGACCAATCATTTTTTTTCTTAATTGTTTTTACACATGAATAACAAATGAAAATATATCATAACGCATAATATCAAGACTCTCTCTGCACTCAGATACCTATTCCATATGTACGGGACACGCCTGCAAGTACAAAGCAAGCAAGCACAAGTGCAAACAGCATTTGACTGCATCATTCCTCCCCTTAGCAGACTGTAGGATGCCCACAAACTACCACATTTTTGTACAGTGTACAAATGGAGAAAAGAAGAAGGATGGAAACGGCTGACTATATCAAATAGGCGAATGGTTTCTGATGCAGACGGTGAAATACAGAAAGGATTTGTAGAAGTTCAAGTTGATAAATTCAAGTTATTCCACTGCAATAGCGCGTAACCTGCAAACACTGCAATGTCTCTACGGTTTTCTGTGACCCACCTGTGGAAAAAGCTAATGGTAGCTATCACCAGCCATGACTTGAACTATAACCTCCTATCACCAACCATGACTCAAAATGCTGATTTTAACCAAGGTAGTGATATTAAAGGCTGACAGGAAAATAGGATTTATTAGATCTGCACACTGAAGTTGACTGAGCAGTGGGTGCCAAGCTAATGGGTATCTGCAAAAGCAAGATTCTCACAGAAACATTCTTTCTGGAAATCGGGTCCAACTCAAGCCTAAAACTTGTAGACATGTAGTGTGAGACGTGTGTAAGATTAAGCCTGGAAAATATGTGGAATAATTATTAAAAAGTATGTGAGCCACTTCCCTAATTTGGAATATAAAACTCTATACTTTAAAGATACTTTATAGTAATATATTTTATTTATACATTAATATATTTATACAACTATGTATTATTAGCATATTCATCCTCTGCCTACATGAATACACAAACTGAAACATAGATGTGCATACACGTACACGCACACGTGTGCACAGACACACAATAAAACTTACACGTAGACCTACTGATCCACAGGAGCATACACAAACCCACACATTCAAACAAACATCATCCATGTATCACAACATTACTGAATATCCCACCCTTGGGGATTCTGACTGTAAAGTAAGGGTTCTCGCTGTGATAACAGACACCCCCGCGAACGTGAGAGAACGCGCCCCCTCACCCGCACCCCTCCAAGGTGAGAGAGATGCCAATCAGTCCATTAACAGCAATGTATCCAGTGGGCAATGTATCTTTTGCTCATCAAATAAAACCAGCCGGGGGAAAAAAAGAAGAAGCGATAAATACTTTCTCTTCTCTGCCCAATTCTGCACACTGACAGACAGGCACTTTTGCGTCAGCAGCCCGTAACAACAACGTTTGGAGGTAAACACTGGTGAAATGTTATGATTAGGCAGATAGGCCCCGCTTCTGTTCCCTGTGGGCCACGGTCATGTGCCGACATGCCTAGCCCTAGAGCCGCATCCCCCCACTCCTACGGGCCAGACCTCCACAGAGAGTCTCTCGCCTCCCACACACATGACACCAGCACAAATCAGGGCACATATCGCACACGGAAACAGAAGAACAGCATGGTGCGAGACACAAAAAGACAACCCCTGGCATTCTGCATCCGAGCGGCAGACGGTTTGAGACGCCGTTTCACAGTGGCGGAGGTGTTTCGCTACCGTATGACGTTCGCACGTAAAATTATCTACGACTACACCTGCTCCATCTGAGCAAGGAAATACAAAATAACAAGATACTTCTAGTCCTTTCATGGTAAAAACACGAGATTTGACTGGGGATTTTTTCTTTTCCCTGGGGATGGAATGACAAGTTATTCACAGGGAAATGCTGCCTTGGCGATTTCTCTGCGCCATTTTGTATTCTTTTTGTTTTGCTTTATCTGCATTCCTATCCTTCCCGTGTGTGGCCTACTGGCCCATTAGCGCACAACCTAGAGGGTAAGAGGCAAGAAAGTGAGAGAGAGAGAGAGAGAGAGAGAGAGAGACAGTAATGAATGGTTCCAACAAAGCTTGCAGCAGTAAAATCAGGGGGGTGCGCTTGTGACTATTCTATGCCTGAGCTGTGGAAAGAGCCTCAGTCTCACATGAGCAGTAAAACATTCAGATTCCTGTATGCTGCAAGACTGAAAAGAGAGGGCCAGGTACGGCACAAAAAAACTACCTGCATGACACACAGAGAGAGAGAGAGCGGGAGAGAAAGAGCAAGACATGGTGAGGAGGGAAAGAGGAAGAGGAAAAGAAAGTGTAGATACGCAGAGAGATAAAGGAGGCAGACAGGGGTATCTCCAGTGTATGTCACTATGTGTGTGTGTGTGTGTGATTATTTGTGATTGTGCGTAATCAGTGAAGCTGGAGCACCTCCTTGCTGCTATCTGGAGCAGTTAAAGCCTGTTGCATGTTTTCAGCCCTGATATGTGCCTCTGCTGATTAAGACCACGTTTTAAAAATACACGTAAATGCAATGTATTTTGTTTTTTTCCTTTTAAAATGCACCACACAACAAATGTCAGTGTTCTGTCAGAGGTGAACAGTTAAGCCTGGAATCCCAACTGTTGGGCCTAGACTATAGAAGCACAGGGGGGGGATACTGGGCTTGACTAGCAAGTCAGTCACTACGCTGAGAAGCTAAGAGGAAGCAATGTAAACGGTAAAGGTAAAGCCTTCCTCAGAGAAAGAAAGGGAACAAAAGGAACTCTGAAAAAAGAAGAGGGAGGATGGGGGAGAGGAAGAGGTGGGGGTGGGGGACCCAGCAGAAAAAAAGGAACAGGTGAAAAGAGGAAATTAATTTGAAAAAATAGACACAAATTTGTGTTCCAGACGACTCCAACGTAATTAAATCAGAACAAACCAGAGTGGTCACCTTCTGCCTCCACAGCCCCAACTCACGGGGCCTCTCAAATTCCACAACAAAATTCTCCACTCTTCTCAAGTCCTCTTACAACCCAGACACATCGTGATGGAGGGAGAAAAAAAAGAGGAAGGTGTAATCCAATCCAAAGGAGTGGGTGGGCAACCAAACACCGCCAGCATTTCAGTACTTTTGAACTACTTACCTGCCGTTAAGGAATCCATCAACACCAACAGAACAGAATAGAAGTAACGGTGTCCTTACCGTCGCTGTCATCTTGTCACTTTCTCCCATGATGGCTGATGGGCACTTGTTTGATGGCATCACGGTTCACGGTCTTGTTTGTCTATCCTGCATATAAACCACAGGACACCGTGTTACAGGGTAAGATTCTAAGAGACGACTTCCCTTGAGAAGTTTGAAATACTGCAGACACAACAACAACGAAAAATGCTGTTGCAAGTGAAAAGGATTATACATTTATTTGACTGCCATGTGTGTACACACTCACTCAGTAACACCGCAGACACACACACCCATACACACACACATGCCTCATACACACAACAGGAGCAATGTGCAAGAAGAATTATATATCCAACTCCAGATTCAAGGTCCAGATTCTACTCTGTAAATGAATACTAGGAACAGCTGTTCATTTATGTCCTCTAGACTACTGTCTGCAATGCCATCTAGAAACCACATACCCCTCAACAGCAGTTTGGAAATGCTGGAGGAGATGGGAGGGAGTGGAGGAGGAGAAGGAGGAGGAGGAGTGTGTGTGTGTGTGGGGGGGGAGTAGCCAAGAACACAAAATCCCCTAGCAGTGATGTTATGGGACATCTGTTCTGCCAAAAGTTCATCCACAATTAATTTTGTTATTTATTTAAGTTAACATCATCCTTCAAAAGGTCTTTCAGCCTTAGGTTCTAGAGCTGTATTTCATCTTGAAGTACTTCCATTTTAGATATTATCTTCAAAATAATGGGGGGGGAAAAAACATACTCATACATGAAAATTGTGCAGAAATCAGCACAGCTACGTATATGTCCTTCAGCTACCTGTCCTTTAATGTCTTGAATGGTATTAGTCATGGTGATTATGGCGATGATAGTAATGCCTGATATAATGACACAATTATAATGACCTCCAATACGTGTAAGTGTTAAGATAATCCAGATATGCTACATTTATGACGGAACAGAAGGACTCACACAGACCTCACAATGTCTGAGTCTGCAGACACACGCAAACAACCAAGAAAAAGAAAGGTGCGGTCCTTGCCAAGCAACAGGCTCGTGCGCTGAGTAAAAAACTGACTGGTGGAATGAAACGAATGAAAGAAAGAAAGAAAAAGAGAGAGAGGAAAGGCCCAGAGTGACAACTTTAATCCCAACACTAAAGCTTTCTTTCATCGGCAAACAGTTGGTAAAACACAATAAAGGAAAAAGGCTTGGAAATGCAGGTGTTCCTGCATGTGTCTTTTTGTAATGTCACAAGGTCAGTGATGTTAAGGGCAAAAGGTCAGGGGGCAGGCCACACATTCTGGACGGGAGCAGACCAGACTTGCCTCTCACTCCTGCCGGGCAAACAGGGTCAGGGCCATTACTGAACACTCATGTAAAAAAGCAAGCAAAGAACAAGTGTTTTATATTCAAATACAAAACTCTGGGAGAGTTTATGATGTTAATAATCCTGGTAACAACCACTGACTAAATACTTTCCCAGGATTTTCTTTTCTTTGTCTGGAATATGTACAAATATATTCCTGTTTGAAATAGATACAGGGCATAAATTACAACTGTTGGGGAAACTACTGACCATTTTCCAGAGACAACCCTGAGATTTACCCATTTCTGTACCAGGTAATTATCCAAACCAAAAATATTAAAGCCTGAGAATTTTTATTCTTTAGTAACTGTATCTCGGTTATACCTGAAAACCAAGTAAGGAAAGTAAACACACAGAATATATGGATAGCATGTGGTTTTTATCACAAAATAAAATGGAAACAATCAGTATTTTTGATACAGTGTAGGTTTGTTGACGAGAACCACCCAGTGCATCCTGCAACTGTGGAACACAAAACATACAACTGCCTCTTTCACAAGGCTTCATAAAGATCAATGCTGTCTGAATGGAAGTAAATCCAGGGGGGAAATATAGACAAGACTACAAAACATTTCCCTTGTGAACACCTGCCCCCTCACCTGCACCCATCCAAAAAAGAAAACACACATGAACACGCTCTAACACACACACACACACACACAAAAACTTTACCTTACTACTAAATCTCACACCAGACACGGTACTCCCGCAAGGGAGGGGGTCCAAAAGAAGTGGCCACATAAAAGCCACACTGGGCGTGTGAGTGGCGGAGATTAGCACTGAACTGTAAGTGAAAGTGCCTCCAAGGGGGATCAACTGCCATCTTGTCAGAAAGCCTCCGCCATTACAATTACACAGCCTGCTTCTGACACACCGCTGCACTGCTTCTCAAGATACGGAAAGCTCTCCGGCCATTAAAGCCAATGCCTAGGCAAAATATTTTAGAGACAACAAAATAATCATGAGAAAACACTTTCAAGGCACTTTCAAGCTGCATAAAGCTTTCTGCACACAGCTTAAGACAGGTAAATGGCATTCAGCTACTGGTGGCGATTAAAGGAATAGTTGACCAAACACTTGGATCCAGCACTGGTTGTAGCATTATAGTATCAGCAAGGCAGCTTCAATTGGACTAACAATTTGCACAATATTGAACGTACAGGACAGGTGTGAAACCCTAGCTGGGCTTATACGAGAACCTCACCTAATATGATCAATAAGATCATATAAAAAATATATTGAAACAATATATATTAAAATTAAAAAACAACAAAGGAGCTCCTAAGCCGCATTGGAACAATTTCAGTACATTTACCACATCTACCCATCCACCACACATCTGTACTAATATCATGGGTAACTGACAACAAGAAAGGATGTCTTTCTCCTTTTTGCCTG
Source organism: Aldrovandia affinis (assembly GCA_029706075.1). Classification (NCBI taxonomy): domain Eukaryota; kingdom Metazoa; phylum Chordata; class Actinopteri; order Notacanthiformes; family Halosauridae; genus Aldrovandia; species Aldrovandia affinis. The sequence goes on from JAINUG010000032.1 coordinate 895,692, forward strand.
TCACTGCCTGTAAACTTGCAATTACATTTACATAAAACTTCTCGCACATTAGAACCTTTGGATATATGATGAGGATTAATCTTGCCCATGTTTATTTTCCATTTGCACTATTATTACTATTTTGTTTGATGTGAATGCAATTACAATGGTGTACAGTCCATTGACAACATTTGAGTACTATTTCAGTTTGTGTGTGGATTAAATGGCACCCAAGACCACAAAGCACACATCCCTGAAATGGTGATTCGCAAGTTAACAAGCACTAACATGTGATTTTACGTAATATTAATGAGCAATAGCAATTCTGAATCCTACTTGAGTTAAGATAATGTTCCCTTTCTGCTCAGCTAGCAAACTTAGCCTGTTTATTATTTGCATGCAGGAGATTTGATATTAAGGACATTGTCCGCATGGTCACATGAGGTTTGGCTGCATGTTTACAGATGGTTTTGAATTATACATAGTGTTCGCATATTGGTTGTAATCATTACAGTTCAGTAATACTCTAACAATGTCATCTATAAAATATATCCCTACTTCTCAGCCAATGAACAGTGATGCAGGATACTGTGCAAGTCACATTAAAACCTACTGAGGAGAAATTCCTTACACAAGCATCAACCTCTCAAGTGGTTTGAATGCATCATACAGGAAAGGCTGAAGGTGGTATGGTATACATTAAAAAAATGTGCATCAACAAAAAAAAAGCTTACGCTCCACAAAATCCCTAACTTCTAGCAACCCTTACCCAGTTTTCTGTGGCTTTAGGTTTCACTGTTGAGGAAACTGTTGACTTCACTGTTGAGGAAACTGTTGACTTGTTATTTATGACTTGTTTGTTATGTCGCGGCGTATCACCAGAAAGTGTTTTTTTGCAGTGTTTCGCTAAAACTAAGATCACCATACGGCATCACACCACAACTGCACAGGATGCTAACAGCATCTCTTCAAGAATCTGTTAAAAACCCCAGCTAATTAACACAACATAATTCAAACGATATAACTTTATACATAAGACAGCTATAGTTTAACCTAATGCAGAAATGACAGTAATACTTATGTTTCAGACTAAGCCTGAGGGGGCCACCGAACACAAGGCAAAAACGGTTTCATGTGTTAAATGACAAACATTACTGTAGCGAGTGAGTGCTAATCTCAGACACTGTATGCAATTCTTCTACAGATGTTGGAATGTGAAGTCCGCAGGCAAACTACGTTTGCAAATTTAAGTTTTTTATGTGACTTGTTTGACATACATATAAAAATGATGAATTAACTGAGCAGAGCACTTTGGTAAAATTCCATATTTTTCAGCGGCAGCCAGGTTAGTTTCCAGATTTAAAAAATACTCTCTAATTTGAGTTAATATTTTTTCCATTAAGCTCAAATTAATTCACGTGAAATGCTGAAAGGCAATGCTACCACATGAAGCACAATTATGCCCACATCAATCAGCTGTTGAAGGGTGATCCTAACTAAAGTTCACCAAGCTTGTTCATCACAAAAATCACTTTAAAAGGCATGTTCAATTTCCAATATTAGCAGCTTGCTGGCTGCCACTGGTATGTTGTCATTTGAAATTGTACGGAATGATACACACTGCAGAAAAATTCAGTCAATCAGTCTTCTCGGTTTATTTTGGAGTTCAAGTTGTATTATCATTCTAGATACTGTAATAACTTTCTAGATACTGCATAATGGCTTAAATTAACAGAATGCTGTTGTGCAGTTTGATACATTACATTACAGACATTTAGCGGACGTTCTTAAAGTTTACATTTCTTTACATACAATCCATTTATACAGCTGGACATTTTACTTCAGGTTAAGCACCTTGCTCATGGGTACGAAGGCAGTGCTCCACCTGGGAGTCGAACCTGCAACCAAATTGAGTTACAAGCCCAGTTCCCTAACCGCTATACTACACTATACTCCTGGGACATTCAGTTGAGGACACATCACCCTGAGGCACTTGTGCTAGTAGAGTGATGTACCATACAGCCTGTGGAAGTGCTGACTGCAGGGGGGATGCAAATTAGGCCATATCATTGCCCTGAGAGGGAGGGGTTCTGTCGGCAGGGAATTCTCTGTCTCATCACTTAGTAGCACCTCCTATGGTTGTTCTGGTGCTTGTGCCAGCTGTTTCAGTTGGCAATTCCTCAGGCACACAAACTGGATTGCAGAATGAAAATAAATGTGTGCCCTCCTGAATTTAGTGGGGAATTTGTAGTCATGGAGGGGCCTAAAGTTGGAGGCCATTCCTAATTGGGGAGAAAATTTGGGGAAAAGACCCTCACCAAAAATGGTAAATAATGGGACATTAAATTAATAAATGATATTTCAACATTTATTATACTAATTTAAACATTTTTATTTGTAAAATGAATTTATTTCTTTATTTTCAAGCTTTGTATACATATTTCAAAATTGATTCATGTATTATAATTATTTGCATTATATCATTATTCATCGCCCTATTCCATTATTTAGTTTGACATTCAACATATTCGTATTTATTTAATTTAGCCAGGGTTCATACTTCACACAGTTCATATAAATGCAGGCTAGCTAAAACTATATTGAATCAGCTTAATTGGTGACTATCCTAGTTCTTTTGCGATTTCTTTCAAATATGCCTAAAGATGCGCATGCAGAATTGGTAGCGAGTTCAAATAATTCCAGACACATTAGTAATGCGCGTTTTTAACAGAAGAGTAATCTGATTCGTTCCTTGGCATCATCCCAGCCAAGTACTACAATTATAGGGTGACTATTGCTAACTGAACGATGGCGAAGTACAACTGTTTATTTATTGAACATATAACTGACGTTTATGATAAAAAATATATACAGAACAAAAAAATCGTAGCAACAGTACAGTTAAATATTTGTAATCGGCGGCTGCGCATACTCGTACGCACACGCACGTTTAAGGACAGCATGGCAACTGGCTAACAACTTCAACAAAATACAATATGGAAAAAGTAGCCCTGTCTAACATGCGCTTGCTTGTAAAGAGAACGTCATACTAGAACATAGAAGCACTATGGACAGCTCCAACCAAAGGTAAACGAAATTAAACTCCGGGAAAGAAATTCAACAAGAAACACCAGTTCAATAACCTATGTTTGTCATATAGGCGACTGGAACGCACACTCGATCGGGTACTTAACTGACATTGAAAAATATGACCGAACGGTGACTTTCCAGAAAATAATGCAAACGGATGCATTCACAAGGACAACTGCAGAACACATCTGCATAACTTCACGGTAAACACAACTAAAATACGTTTTCAAATGCACATATTCAATAGTAGACTTGACGATGGTACAGCTTACTAAACACTGCGCAACGAGTTAATTTGGCAAATTTTGTTCAGACAAGGTACTGAGTAGCCTACGTTGTGAAATCTTGAAAACTCCTTACTTCCTCCCATGCCACTTACATAATACCTAGTCTACACGTTTGAACTGGATGTATTTTGCATGCAAATCGATTAATACTTTTGCGTCGTACGCCTACTGTATATATTGGCAGAATGTTATTGTTTGCTCTTCATTTATATTTGCGCGACACACAGATAAGGCGTGCATAAACGACCGGACTGAAGGGATTGCTTCTTTGCCATGCAGCATGCTGGAAACGTAAGTTCAAGTAGTATGCCCACATCATGTGAATGAGGAAAGGAGAGGCATTTACCTGTTGCCGCAGTTGCAGTCTGTGGAGCGAGAGAGAGAGTTGAGATTGATTGGTCCAATGGTCCCCTCTGAGAGTTATGCGGTTGCCAAGGTGTCACAGTGTGTCACACTCACCCATGCATATACGGACGCCCCAGAGCCCTGGGGGCTAATATGTAAATATGGTCAAATTTTTGCTTTTTTTCCTCCTGCTCTCTCCCTCAAACTCTCTCGCTCTTTTTGTCACAGTACTCAGGCGTGACTTTTCCCGGGTCTCGAATCGCACTCAAGCTGAATAAAAACTACATTTACCTTTTCATTTTGAACTCTTATATTGATCAAGGTAACACGATTTAACAAGAACATTTTTGACGGAATTTGAATGAATGGATCATATCAAGATGAATGACTTAAGTGTTCTCTGCTCATTCCTTTGCAGTCTAACGACATATAGTGTACAATGGTAGATACTTTTAATAAAATCTCAGTAAACACTCGGTTGTTGGTCATGTTTTTTTGTTTGCGTATAACGATTGGTTTGTTGTTATTGAGCCTCTTTATTGTTGGTTAGCTTTCCTTAGTTGGTCAGTTAGATCAAAATCAAACCAAATAACTTCATTTTCCCTTCAAGGGAACTTGTGCTAACAACACACACATAAAAGACAGTAATAAGATATTCTTGATACGGCGTTAAAATGCACACACTGGATGTTGAAGGTACTACAGTTGGGAATTGTTACAGTGATATATCAAGTGGCAGTTAAAAACAAATTCAGAAAGATAATAGTGCTGCAGAATTAGTACTACCAATATGTAATGTTTGTTTTATGGCAACTCTTCAGGCTACGGTTTGACAATATGACTGAAGAGCAGAAACCCACCGCTACCTAAAAATATATAAATAAATCAGAAGCAAACAGAAGATGAAGGCAGTTTTACTTTGCCATGATGTCATGACTTATATGGCCTCCAATTATAGACAGAAGTAAAGTTTCCACATTTTAAGCTATTATTGATTTATAGAGTATCACAGCTTTGTATCAACAACATTTACTTGGGGGAGTAGTTTTTTAAAGAGAATCCTAACATACATTGTGTTACCGCTTTGTAGTTGTATTTTACTTCAATTGTAATTTACTTCAAATGTTATTTTATTATACTTAATTTATTTAATTGTTTTTATTTAAAATTCATTTATCTTGTTAAAATACTTATACTTAAATTATTATTATTATTATTATTATTATTACAAGAAGCAAGGTGTGCCTTTGGTCTCTCTAGATGGGTATAAATCTGGCGACAAGTAGCAGTCAGAAGATGAAACCAAGCAAATACCAGCATTTGTGCGTTAAAGCCTAGTGAATTTATATCAACGTGAGACCATTAATCCCTTAAATGGGCTTATCTTTATTTGTTCAACTTGACCTTGGCCTTTGTCTATTTTCATAAATGTATGTAGCCCCGTTTGTTCCTTCCTTTCTCTATTACATTGAGATACCATCAAAGTTTCCGCTACACAGGTAAACTGACAACCCGCAGCATTGTTTCGCTACAAGAATGACTGTTTATACTCTGTTACTGAGAGATTCAGTGGAAAAGAGGAACAAAGGAACAAGACAAGGCTGAATTATGTATGTTAGTATGTTGTATTTGATGTTGATATTATTACTTGAAAATAACCTATATTGCCAGAGTAACTTAATTAAACATGTGTAGTATTCATGAGCTCTACTGAGTCTGAGCTGAGTGTGTGGCCTAGGACATGTGTAGCTATTATTAAAACGTTTAACATTTTAATAACATACTACTGTGTATGTACAAACTACGACCGAGTCTGCACAAATTCGTACAGCGCCTGCGTACTTTGCACGGTACAAAAAGGTAGATTGGAAAAATGAATGAATGAAACATGCACTGTTTCACGGGGACACTGTTTCAAAGGCTAACTTCCCTGTGCTCCGCTGTAGTAACAGCGGTATTGAATGAGCGTTCTAAATGTACAGCAGTTGTGACTTTGAAGTCATTCTAACAGCGTACAAATAGGGAAAAAAATATCACGTATATCGGACACGTTTATTTACTTTGGAAGTTTGATGTCACGTTATAGTACTTTGTTTATATGTATTTTAACTTTTGGTTCGTTTAATTAAATAGAGGCAGAGCATGTTATCCACTGCTTTCAATTGCAACACAGGCTATGCTAGTCTGTATCGGCACGCATGGCAGGTTTATGAAAATGATGAAAGTGCTTTACCGAATGAGAAGTATGAACACTGAGGCAGTCGCGGCTTGCCGAAGCAGGAAGTGGATAGCTAGCTTTCAAGTTGCAAACATTGCCTAGCCAGGACTGTAGCTATTTCATTTAGAAGGCGAGGGGCAACAATGTTGCAATTGCAATTTACTAAATATGCTCTACCAGATTCTGTTAGCACTGACTTTCAGAAATTGAATAAATTCAGTGAGCAGGTAAGCGTTCATTACGGCACAAATACATTACAGTCGGGGCTGCTAGTTCGCTCTTGTTAGCTTGCAACTTGGTTCTACTCATGTGTCATCTGGACATGTTATTGATTTATCTAGTACCTTTTTGTCAATTGTATTTTAAGGAATATAGCTCATTTACAAATTATATACCTTGCGAACGTCGGTGACTGCCTACCCATTGTAAGTAATGCATCGAATGGCTCTGTCAGTGTCACATGATGTGCGACGCCTGCTTAACGTATGTTTCATTAACGTCTCCCCATTTCAGCTAGTCAAACTAGCAACCTGTTTCACCGAATCACACATTTAACGAACTACTGGATGTCACTTGATTTTAACAAGTTGCAAGTGTTTTCACAATATAACACCATATCGACAGTAATAGCTCAGTACATTGCTATGTATGTTACACATGGTGTCTGTGTTGCAGCAACTTACCCAATGCAGATTTATTTTCGTTTTCATGCATAAAGACAGTGATAACGGACACTATTATTATTGTATAGCTAAGTACATACAGTTGTAAGTTAATCTGAGACGATAATGCCACTTTATCAGCAAGTCTTACAATCGTACCTCTAAAGTCTATTAGTCCCAAACAGTTTTCAAAAATGGATCATGCTGTTGTTGGTATTCATAACAACGTTGCAGATGAGGACCTTTGCTACTGCTATTGTCTTAAAATCAAATTTCAGCCCTATAAGAATGTCTCTTCTTTCCTTCGTTTTCTGTAGCAATTTGTAAGTCTGACTGACATTCTCTTCCGATTCTTGGTAGAGCCCAAAGAGGTAAGAACTCTTATCATCAAGGGTGACGCATTGTGTGAAGTTTTGGATCTTGTGAAATTCTAGTGCAGGAGGGCAATTTCTGTTTCTGGGTTTTATGCCAACTTCTACTCTCAATTATTTAATTAGACCAATCATTTACGTGGTCTGACATTTTAGCAACATTTCTTGGTAAGCTCATGAATGGCAGCTAATGTTCTTTTGTCCCTTTATGCACTATGTACTGTGATATAATCTATGAGTGGCATGGTTTTGGTGTATACAGCTAATTACCTAATTGAGCCAGGGTAATTGGTGGAAAATGAAACCCTGCATACACACCGGCCCTCCAGGACCAGAATTGCCCACCCCTGTTCTGGTGCATCTCTGATGGATTTGATTTAATTTAGTATTTTACCTACAGTGAATTTTTTAAGATCTCTCATAAATCATAAAAACATTTTCACAATCTTGCAATATCAGTCATTCTATTATTCAGGACTGACGAGTGAGTATTCTTGTACATCTGTTCTTTTGGGGAATTCTCAGATACACCCTGTTCCCTCTTCTACATTTTTTATGAAGCTATTACCATGTTATCATTGGCTAGTGAACTCTTGGATGCCAAGGAAGAGAGGGAAGGGGGCAACAAACATTCTGAAGTCTAAATGTTGCACTTTGAAATGCCCAGGTGGTCCCTATACAGAACCTATATGCACAACTAGGTAATCATCATAATTCTTTGCTTAATACAGAATTGTGGTATGTCCGTTAATATCAATAACGGAGCATTTTTTTGCTTTGCTCTAAACCAGAATTATTCCTTGTGTGTATTTGTTTCAATAAGAATTAAATGTTTAAATGTTGTTTTTCTCCCTAATTTGGAACCGGCGACTGTGTTCTCTAGTTACCCCTGAACCATCCTCACCCAGCACAACACTGCTTTCTAGCTGAAGAGTGTGCACTTCTGTGATCCACTTGCCAGTGTAGCGGATGGGCTCACGTGAGCGCCCGCTGCAGAGTGACGTGGATAAGAGTGCGATTAGTTCCTGGAGTTAGGGACTTGAGTCTTTAGCTCAGCGAGCTTAATCGATCTCTTGACGTGTCGAGATCCCTCGGTTCGAAACTCGCTGCGGGCAGAACCAACACCGTCGCACCTGCAAGCCAGTGAATATTTGACACACTACGGGCCACACAGTTCTCTAAGAGAGCTAACGCAGATCAGAGAAGAGGCGTGCCTCTCACTGACGACTGATAACCTGAAGATGCCTTTGGCATCGTCGAGAGGAGCTAATGCACTGGTAAATCTGAGGAACCCTGGCTGGTTTAAACCCAGCCTACCGCCCATAGGATGAAGCCAATTGTTTTCCTTTGTTGCAAACTCCCAATCATAGTCAGCTAATGATATAGCCCAGGCACAAACCTGCCATGTCTTGGTCATAAATGCCAGCCTGTTCTCCAGGTGAGCACTCCTACCAACTGAGTCACTTTTGAGCATAACCCTTTAGACAGCAGTACAATTCCTGTAGATTACTGACCATTAAAAAAAACCCCATCTATTTTCACCAATATACAGAACAAAATTCTTCTTTCATGTGAATGTACATTTTGGTTAGTTATTCCCAGGGATCTTCAAGAGATTATTATTATTTTTTTTCCTCTTCAGATTTTACCAGCATCTAAAGAGTTAAAGTATTTCAATTGTGTATTTGGCCCAGGCCTGGTATCACCCCCGCTCTTCCTCAGAATTGGAACAGCCCTGTTCATGGCAACTGTGGCCCTTCTGACTCTAGTTACTAGAGAAAGTGTATAGTGGACGGTATAAGCAAGCTGTGCCAGAGTGTAGTCTTTGTCCCTTCTTTACCCTGTTGTTTTCCTGCCTGCCCTGCTTTGGTCCACAGACGGACAGGTTCCTTCAGCAGCTGAGTGACTTCGCAGGGGAGAATGGGATGAGTGCAGGCCCGTTGCGCAACCTGGTGAAGAGTGTGCTCCTGGTGCCTCATGGTAAGAGAGAAAAAACATGCATCCCTTCAGATCCACTTTACAGTATAAGTCACACCTATGCTTGAAATGGTAGTTTACCTGGAATCGATGTATCATTTTTTTGATCTTTTCAATAAAATGTATGACTCATCCAAATAAGAGTTTTTATTGAATTCTCTATAGTAACAGCGGTTCCACCAACGGTTAGCATTGTTGGCATTGACGTCTGAAAATAATTGGAGTCTATGTACCTGCAGGTAGCTTGCTTGAAATTGCATGCCAATATCACCTCCCAGTAACATTTGTTGGGAATAAAACAGGGAGCTCAAGAGTCTTCCACACAAATAACTTTATTCAAGTGCACAGGGAGACTCACTTGATACAGGATCACTGGTGTTGTCTGAAGAGACAATCTATTTCAACACCATTTTATACCGTTTTCAGAATGACTTAAGCACTTTGTAATTCGTCATCACTTCTTATCACTCCCTCGGGAGGGAGGTATTCTCCTTCAATTCCCAGAAGCTGGAATCCTTAAAATGTAGAACTCTCAACCATGACAAATTACAATAAACACATACAGTGCCTTGCAATTTATAACCCTTTCATTTAACTAATGTTATAAATACAACCTACTCCTCACATTGTAAAAAATAAAAAGAACAAGTGAAAAAAGTATATAGATACTTAAGATGAGATAAAAATGGAAAAATGTTGCTTGCAAAAGTATTCAAACCCTGTGCTCTGGCAGCTGTAAGTTAATGCAGGTGTAAAACATTACCTTATTGAGGCACACAATGAGTTGATTGGCCTCTGTCTGTGTGCCATAACAGTGACTGTCATGATTTCAGGATTAAAACACTTGTCTTTGTGAGGCTCTTTGGTCGGGTAGTGAATTTGAAGGAAAGACACAAAAAGGAAGACCAAAGATCTTTCTCAGGAAGCCACTGTGAGGCCAACAATGACTCTAAAGAGCTACAGAGTTCAGTGGCGTAATGGAGTAATAGTGCATCAGTCAGCAATATCAATAGCACTGCATAATACTGGCCTGTATGGCAGGGTGGCAAGAAAAAGGCAGTACTTAAAACAAAACAAAGCCCACCTGGAGTTTGCTAGTGAGTGCGGGAGTGATCCAGCTAAGATGTGGGAAAAGGGTTTGTGGTCACATGAGACTAAAATAGAGCTTTTTGGCCAAAATGCAAAGCTTTATGTATTGTACAAACCTAACACTGTCTATGCCCCACGTAACACCATCCCTACAGTGAAGCATGGTGGTAGTAGTGTCATGCTATGGGGATGCTTCTCTTCAGCAGGGACTGGGAAACCTGCCTGAATAGAAGGAATAATGGACAGAGCAAAGTACAGGTAGATACTGCAGGAAAACCTATTTCAGTCTCCCAAAAAACTGAAGGTGGGGCAAATATTCACCTTTCCACAGGACAACGATCCAAAGCACAGGGCTAAAACTACATAGGAGTGGCTCAAGAATAAAAAGGTGAATGTCCTTGAGTGGCCCAGTCCTGACCTGAACCTGAGAATCTGTGGCACAACTTGAAAATTGCTGTCCATAAGCAATGTCAAAGCAACTTGAGAGAGCTGGAGCAATGCTGCTCTGAAGAATGGGTGAAAATCACCTCCAACCAGTTTGCAAAGGTGGTAGAAACTTACCCAAAAGACATAAAGCTGTTATTGCAGTGAAAGGTGCCTCCAGCAAACATTAATGTGAGGGGTCTGAATACTTATCCAAGCAGCATATTTCATTTATATATATATATATATATATATATATATATGTATATTCATATATATATTTTTTACATTTATTTAAAATATTTGTTGACATAATTACTTCTTTATAAACATTTAATTTGAGCATATGAGTTTTGAATTTAAAAAAAATATTAAATGGAAAAAATGTGAACATGTAATTTGTAATCCATCAACATTTGAAAACTTTCCAAGGGTCTGAGTACTTTTGCAAGGCACTGTAGTTCTCACGTCCATGGTGTTGTCTCCGGAACAACTTTATTTTCCGATTGCAAATAGTGACACATTCAAGACCAATATACTAAGACTGGTTCTAATTACATAATCAAAGAAACGAAATGCCCTCATTCGCAATTTTCTGTAGTATACACCCAAAAAAGGGTCCAAAATAATATGGCATACTTACGTCCAGATTACAAAGCACCAAGAAATGGATACAGAGCAGCGAGGGAACCATGAGAAAAATAACTTAATTATGCAGATCATGAAATAGAGGTCATGATCAACAAGGTACAGTCACAAAAAAGTGACATCACAAAAAGACATCATTCATTAGGCATAACGAAATGAACAGTAGATGATGTAAAGAAAACAAGAAACCGATGATGTAAAGAAAACATTGCATGACAATGTCCAAAAGAAAAACTTTCCTACAACATAATACGGGAAAAAGACACTGGCGGTGGTCCGACCAAGGAAAGAATATTAGAATAAAGAATAGAATAAACTTGTGATGGGAGAAGGCCACAGAGCGTCAAAGTAAAACTGTATTCACGATTCATTCTGCCACCTGACTGCATACTCACAATAAGATTATTGTTCTAATTCAGAACTGTGTTTTTATACTGCCTGCTAGCTGATGGCAAATAGGTCATTAGAAATCCTGTGTTTTTATTTCAAGTTCTAGTAAGTAATATCTATGCTATGTAGAATATATATTTAAAATTCTGACTCGGCTGTCTGTAGTTACAGGTATTCCTGAGAGTAAAGCTGTTGTGAAATGGGACCGGGGTACTTTGCGAAAACATTTGTGATTATTTGTTTTGCATCGCTGGGACAGCGACTAGCACCTCGGAAAGCGCAATACGAAACGGGAATTGTGAAATACCTAGATAGTATCAGCGCTCATAAAATACTGCCTGGTTTCAAGTGTTCTTCAAATTCTCACGCAAGGAGGAGAATGTTTCCGTGTCCGCCATATCTCCAAAGAATCTTCAAACCTCATGCGCCAGCCAGATCACTCCATTCCGCAACCTCGGGGTGACTGGCTGTCCCTTCCCTGCCTCGTCTCTCCTCCCAGCCATGCTGCCTGTCTGTACTGGCCCACCAGTGGTGGAATGAACTTCACACGGTGGTCAGGACCGCAGAATCACTGACTCACCTCTGCAGACTGCATCCTAGCTCCCCTCCCACCCGCACCCTCTAGCACTTGCTTTTGAAATTAATGTTACCATTTCAGGTGGTTTCTTTTTTCTTTTTCTTTCTGTGGTGTTTGATGTCTCTGTATGTACATTTGTTACATAGTTTTACATGGCAAGGGCATAGTTAACTGTAGTAATGATGTGCTTACACTGGCTGCTCTAGGAGCTTCCGCTAAGTGAATGTAATTAAATGTATGCAATGAAGGTGCACCGTGAAAGAGTTGTACAACTGGAGTGCTCTGAAAGCCATTGATTTTTCTGTTTGCGTGCTCTGTAATATTTTCATATGATCGGTGTCAGCAGGGTGGTTTGTCAGGAAGCTGTTGCTGTCTTTTATGTGTCGGTTGTCATTCAGAATCTTTGACATTTTATGTTTCTTTTCAGGCGCTCTGAAGAAGACTTTAAATGCTGACCAAGTGAAAGAGGATCTTGTCACTTTAGGTGAGACCTATGACTGCGTAGTGCAATAAAATGTGCTGTGTCATCTTTTACTGTGTTGTAGTAACAACAGTTTGTTGTTGTTGTTGTTGTTGTTGTAGGATTAAATGAAGACAAAGCCCTCCATTTCTCAAATCAGGTATACGATACTTCTTTCTCATTAGCTTGTGTTAAGTAATGAATTAGCTGCGAAACTGACCAGTAAATTAGCAGTTATTATTTGGTCCGTTTATTTAAAAAAATATTATTATTATTTCTGATTTTAGCCTGTTTTTCTCCCAATTTGGTAGCCAATTACTCCCACTGTGCTTAGTTCAATCCATTCCCTCGTAGTTCGCTGCCATAGCCCTGTGACCGGCAGTGACAATGGCGAAGCGCTCCCTCTTCTGTCGACTGTTATTCCGGCACCCCAGAACCACTCCTGTGCGCAGCAAACTGTGTCGGCTTCCCTCCCCCCTCCCTGGGGCGGACAGCCAATTGCCCCGGTGGCATTCCCGGCCAGAGCCGACTCTGGCGTGACCGGGATTCGAACCCCGGTCGCCGTGGCCAGCGTCAGACATTGAAACCACTAGACCACACAGGAGGCCTATTCAGTCCATTTAGAGTTTTTGCAAACTGACCATTTGCTATTACATGGGCCATAGTTTAGATTCTTTCAAACGTAAACGTCTTATATTGCCCCCTTATTTATTTTGGTATTTCAATGTAATGCTCGGGTGGTTTGGAGTAGTGAAGTGCATGACCTTCTAGAGCAATACTAAATGAGAACTCTTCCTTTTTTCCCCCATCAGTGGAATGTACACTACCCTGTCCTGTCTAGACTGGCAGTGGGGCAGACCTTGATGGTCAATCAGCTTGTGGACATGGAATGGAAATTCGGAGGTAAACGGGAGTCATAATGTGATAATGTGAATGTACAGTAGGCCCACAAAGGTACAAACCACACAGGCACAAAGTGACCAAATAATTGAATGCCTGCAGAACAGGAAATGAAAAACAATCATAAGTAATCACAAAGAATCAAAATACAAGGTACAAATTCATATTTAAATGTTTTTTCAAAAGGCTTCGAAATTGAAGTTGGAGAAGGGTTTTGATTCAGTAATACACATTGAATCAAAAATCCCTTGCAAAATGACAAATAACCAATTGTCTTATTTATGGGTTTAAAATAATTACTGTATATCACTTTACTCTGTAAAACCACTACTGGAATGAATGGGTACTGGTAGCAGATATTTCACTCTGATGCTGCAGGCTTGTGAGAGCTTGTACAGATACCAACAGTGATTATAATCAAAACTAAGTAACAGCCTTGCTGCAAGCTAATATTCATACGCACTCTTAGGAAATTTGAAGATTACACCATGCAGTCTCATTAAGTTCTCTTTACGGTGATGTAAGTCAGATTGTTGTAGTTAATTTAAAAGTAACTAAGCTAACCAAATAAATAGAATGTGAAGTGTTTGCTTGCTTTCTTTCTTAGGGTGATCTTAATATTCCAACAACAAAATCTTGCTTTTATTAAGCAAAAAGCAAAACCAGCAAGAATACTCAATTTCTTTTGTCCCAGCAAACACCAGTTTGAATATTGTTAGGTAAATATAATGTGTAAGCTTAGTGTTCAGTGTTCACTCACTACATTAGAGTGGAGAGTGAATGGAGACAGCTGATTCCCCTTTGTTCTCCTCAGTGACTGTTGGGACAAGCGAGCTGCAGAAAGTTGGGAACATCTTCTTACAGGTACAATTTGTGCTGTTGTTACTGGCATGTGTTCTACAGTCAACTCCCAAACTATTCACACTCTTGATAAAGATGAACAAAAAAGGCTGTATAAAATAAACAATACCGGTAATGAGCTATATTGTATGCTCAAAAAATGTGAAAATGAAATTATTCACACCCCTAATAATTATTTAAAATAAAATCCAACATAAATAAATCTGCATTAACATGTAATCTTCCATAGAGTGTTATGAGATTGGGAGGATCTTTGACTATTCCTCCATACAGAATCTTTCAAGATCCTTCACATCCTTCAGTCTGCACTTGTGGACTGCCTCCTTCAAGTCAAACCACTCATTTGCAATCGTGTTGAAGTCTAGATGGTCATTGCAGAACAGTAATTTTGTGGCCAGTTAACCATTTCATGATTGATTTTGATGTATGCTTGGCTGCAAATGGACCTTCTGCACATTACCCACTCTTTGTGTAGAAGGAACCTGACACCTCTGATACCTGTCCTAAACATCTACAAGATGTTGATCAATTAAAACGTTATTAGCTTGGCAGCTTTATACACTTGAGGTTCCAATCAAAAGTGATACAGCTTTGTCGCTCCCAATCCACAAATCACAAGGAAAATACTGTAAATGTTTATTACCAGAAAGCTATAACAAACTTATAGATAAGTAAATAATAATGAAAATGTGAAAAAATATTGACTTTAATAAACTACAATTGTATGAGCATCAGCAGTTCTGAGAAAAGACACATTTAACTGGTTATCCTCATTGCATGTCAATTTATCTTATTTTGCTAATGTCCTTTGTGCGTAAAGAAACCGGTAAAATGCTAAACCTTCACAGAAACAAACCAAAAATTAAGTATTGGCTACATTCTCTACACATACAAGACCATGCGTAGCAAAACCAAAACATCTAGATCAAAAAACTTCTAGGCCAAAATTCTGTACAGAAACGAATATTGTATATATCCAGTCAACCAACAGCCTCCGGTAGTATAACAGCAAGAATCAGCACAATTAGCCAGCTAACATCGCAGATACAAATAGCAGATTTAAATTGAAGTTTAAACACCTAAAATATGCTATAACTGACACAAAATTGCATTTTCCTATATATATATATATCACATGTATCACATATCCAGAGTGACTTACAATATCTGCATTTAAATGGCAAGAACAATCACAGCTAGAGCAAGAGATCTGTACAGCAACATATTTTGTTCTTGTATTTTTACAACTGCTATCCACTTTACAGTACCAGCAACTGTCATAATTAGAACTGCACACGTTTCTCTGTTTTACAGCTAATATTGATGTAGTCTTCAAAGTCACAAATTTTGAACCTTTTTTCTTTTTGTGAAACATTTGTTTTTCAGTGCCACGAGGGTAATTTGGTTTCATCTCAACATCTCACTGTTCGGCCCTATCCTCTTAATGCATAAAATGTAACTTTCTGCATAGACAGAAAAAATATGCAATTGATATATATATTAATATGTATTCATACGCACATATACAGTAGACTCCGTATTTATTCATACCCTTGATAAAGATGAACAAAAGAGATTGTATAAAATAAACTATATAAATAATGAGCTTTATTCTATGCTCACAAAATTCAGAAAATTCCAAACCTACAATACTAATATAATTGTTCAGAAAAACATATTTTGTGTCATTGATAATATTTTTTTTCCAGAAAACATCTGGATCACAATTATTCACACCCCTAACTGTTCTTTTATATTTAACCCAACAAAAACAAATCTTCATGAATATACACCTTATTTGAAACTCATTGGAAGGTTATGGAGCTATACAGTGGCCTACAATGGTTTCCTCTTTCCCTAGGTTATAAAAAGGAGGGAACACACGTTTGAAATACTGTGGTCAGCCATCATCATGGCGAAAGGCAAAGAACTCCCTGAAAGCATCAGACAAAAGGTTATTGACTTCTACAGATCAGGAGATGGCAAAAAAAAAAATACTAAAAAGTTAAAGATACTGCTTTCCACTGTTGTGTTAATTATTAGGAGGTTTAAGGCCACTGGAACAGTGGCTAACCAGCCAGGTAGAGGAGGCAAGTCCATCTTGGACCCACATGTAGTGAGACAGATTGTTCAAGTGGCAAAAATAAGTCCAAGGGGCACAGTTCAAGATCTCTGGCATCTGGCATCTTGGGGTTACAATGTGTAAAGCTACCATTTGACAACGCCTGCAAGACAATGGCCTTATGGCAGAGTTGCAAGAAGGAAACCTCTTTTGAAGACAATTAACTGAAAAAGGCGTTTTGAATTCACCAATCTACATCTGAGCTACAGTTGGAACCGTGTCTTGTGGTCAGATGAACCAAAAATCTACCTTTTTGGACATGCACATCAGTGTTATGTTTGGCATCCAAAGAATGCAAGTAATGTTGAAAAGTACCTCATGCCTAGGGTGAAACATGGTGGTGGATCTTTAATGCTTTGGGGTTGTTTTGCATCCACAGGCCCTGGGGCCCTTATTAAAATAGATGGAACCATGAACTCCAGCATATACCAAGACATTTTGTGCAAAAACCTTGTTCCCTCTGCCAGGAAGCTACACCTTGGCCGCAGATGGACCTTCCAAAAAATTATAATTTCGTTCCATTGTGGTTCATTCTGATGCATTATTATTAAAGAATATAATTTTCAGCATTTTGTGAGCATACAATACAGCTCATTACTTATATAGTTAATTTTATATGATCTCCTTTGTTCATCTTGATCAAGGGTGTGAATAAAAAAGGAGTCTACTGTATATGCATGTAATTGTACGTTTTATTCTTGTGATCGATCATAATTATCATTCTTAGTCTGTCTTAATAGGTTGCCCCAATTGCCCCTCCCCTATGCATTAGTCTTTTTCGGTGTCATTAAGAGTACGGGAACATTTTTTTCTTCTCCTTTACCTTAAAGTGACAGTGTCTTTTTTCAAATGAACACTCTTCGTTGCTAAGAGGGCTCATCCTTCATTGTTAAGAGGGCCATACAGGCCCTTAAATGTGAGAATTGACCTTACATTCCATAAACTGCAAACAACATTTTTTGGGGTTCTGGTCATGGGGGTCCACCTTTAGTCCTTTAATGCTCCGACTGTAGCCTATATATAACGTTATTCTGTCAGAAACTAATTGAAGGGCTTTAATGTCCAACAGGGTCTATAATTAGCCTGACTACAGGTGTTAACAGACATTCTCTAGGCTCTGTGGGGTAGAATATAATTAGGCGGTAATTGATCAGCATGTCGACCGGCCGACTTTATATCAGCCTCGGAATTTTCCCATGTGTGCTCTTGTGTTTTTGTGTAACGGTCTCTCTTTTACACTAGAGGTCTTTTAACTGTCAGCCATGTGTCAAATTGTAAACCCATCGTTTAATCCTCAGTATTGTAATATTTAGCCTCCCAGCGATGTACATAGCCTGGTTGGGGGTGGGGGGGTAATACACACTTCTGCGTGTCATGTGGGTGTATTGGGATGCCCTGAACAACATTCAGAGCTTGAGACAGTATCTAGACAGGACTAGGCCCTCTAATGGTACACAGTGGTAGTTGTATCAGTGTGCATCTGTCTCTTTCAGCTGAAGTTGGTCATCAGGAAGGGGAATTCCACAGAAAATGTCTATATGGGTAAGTGGTATTTCAGAATGTTGTGTCCGCTGTATAGTAGAATCCTGCTAATAAACCCCTTTTTTGATGTGGGGCTGTCTTTCTTTCGTTGACGTTTTTTTGCGTTGATCGGTTCCCATCTTGCTGCAGAGCTGACCCTTCCGCAGTTTTACAACTTCCTGCACGAGATGGAGCGCGCCAAGGCCAGCATGGACTGCTTCAGCTGAGCGGCCCAGACACCGGGAGGGAGGGGAGGGAGGGAGGGGCGTTGCCGCACATTCCGCCAGCAGGAGCAGTGATGGTGTTGCGTGGACTGAGTCAAAAGATTCTTCCCAAGTTCCGTGTTGTACTACAAGATTTTTTTGAGAGCGTCCTGTGCATCACAAAGTGTGTGTGTGTGTGTGTGTGTGTGCGTGCCGTGCGTGCGTGAGCGTGAGCGTGTCTGTTCATACCAGCCCCCTTAAAAACACTTTTGTTTTCTGTCGTGAGTATCATTCTGTTGTATTTAAAAAATGTCCCTCTTTAAATTGCACTTTTTGGAAATAAAGTAGTGATTGTGTCATATTGGTGATGAGCTCTTTTACATGAGTCATGATGTATAAGAATTCATTTTGTACACATTTTATAATGTATAATAATTGGTCTGTAAATTGAAAAGGGAGATTGTCAAAATTGGGGCTTTGGTAGTTTTCTAGATATTTGGATCAAAAGACTACTGATGTGATTATATAGCACATCTAAAGTTGACAGTCACATAAACTATCATGTTTTTTTAACCACCTCAGGTGAACTGAGGTTTAGCTTGCATTACATGACTCATCCGAACATTATGGGACCCAAACTGAAATACCCAGGTACAGATTTCCGATAGATGAATGTTCATGTATAAAAGAAATGGAGTGTTTTCTGAAGGGGGGGGAGTGTCCCCCCCCCAATCCCTAGTATATTGTTCACACTGAG
The DNA here is from genome assembly GCA_029706075.1 of Aldrovandia affinis. Classification (NCBI taxonomy): domain Eukaryota; kingdom Metazoa; phylum Chordata; class Actinopteri; order Notacanthiformes; family Halosauridae; genus Aldrovandia; species Aldrovandia affinis. The sequence goes on from JAINUG010000032.1 coordinate 914,572, forward strand.
TTTATCCTCACCTTCTCACATTTCATCTTTCTCTCTCCATCGGAGTCCTTGCCTGCGTGTCAGAGCTTGTCGTGTAGAACAGTAAACCAAATCGGGGGCCTCTCCCTCTCTCTCTCCCTCCCTCCTTTCGCCGCACCTTACTCATTCATTATGTGTGTCTCCTCCCTGATGGTCTCTCAGTGTTATAAGCATGTAATTGTGTGGTTCTGGTTAAACAGACTCTCCATTCATGAAATGCTTTCAGCCTTGGAATTGTGCTAACCGTTGCTTAATAAAAAATGAGAGGGGGGGCGGTTACATTTGTACAACCCTCAGGTTGCCATTCAACTTTCTCCACTCTCCTCATTTAATTCGCCTTCTCCAAAATGTAGATTTGTTTTCGGAGGTTTCTCCCCACCTGAAATTGCAATCCGCAAGAATGACGTCCAGCACAATGTCCACGACACCACTCACTTTCTGTTTCTATTCAATAAACTGAGCCACGGTTCTACCCCCTATCGACCTTGCGTTACGTTACATTCATTTTTGCAGATGCTGTTGTCCAGAGCGACTTGTCCAGTACAATACTGTAGAACGACAGAGATGCCTTGACACCGATCACATCTCTGCTTGGTCAAGCTGTCGGGAATAGAGATGACTGAATTACAGACGAATGCCGTTATTCCTTTATGCTGGCAGTTTACATAGTATTGCACATGTGTAGTCATTTTCAAAAGCTCAGTGGTGTGGGTTTATCCCTTCAAAGTTGATGATCATTGGTTGGTTGGTGGTGATCACTCAGCCCGTTTTCCCCATTGTCTGCGGGTGGTCAGGTTCAAGCACTTATTATTTCCATGACAAGGTGATGCCAGTTTTGGCCTCATTCTATAGAATTCTATAGTCATGTGAACAATGCATAAAGGCTGGGTGGGGACTGGCGCTTGCTAAGCTAACAACTGTGAAGTTGTACAATGATAACAGCATAATAAAATGTTTTAAAAGTATATATATATATATATTTTAACCTAAGAAAACAATAACCCATCTAGCATTGTCACAGCAACACACATTGTGTTCAATATCTTTGATACACAGGCAGAACATTCATATAATTGAAATACACAGCAGATATAATATCTGGATGGTTTATCAGTATTTTCAAAACTCATTTCACATTGTGTGGTTATGAACTCAACTTGATTCCCTGGCAGGTTTAATAAAATAAAATTTAAACGTTTAACAGCAGTTAATGCACAGGGGAATTGGGGAATCCCCTTAAACAATTTCATATATATAAAAAAAAAAAAAAAACGGTTTCAGTTCCTCTTGGGTTTATATTATTATTAGATATTGATCTGGTATGTGAGCCGAAACTCAAGCCCCGTCGACACCAACCTGTAACGTAAATTTATCACAACGAACCGCAAAAGTGTAAAGAGGAAGTGGATGATTAAGGTATTAATTTAATGGGAACTCGCTGCCATGGCTCAAGCATCTGTTGTGCGGTGCAGTTATACAGATAAAGATATTCTATACAGTAAGTGCTGTCCCTGGATGTACCGAGTTCCAGCTGTCTTGTGTGCAGAGCCAGTGCGTGCAAATACACTGCCCCCCCTCCCCCCCCCACACACGCACACATTTTCAGGAAGGAAAGGTGTACAGTGCAATAGCAATACCTTTATGATGGGGGGCCGGGGGGAGGAGGGGAAGAAAGGCCACAGCTCTTGCGGCTGCCTCTGCCTGCTCAAACAAAAGTAGCTTCCTTTGTGTTTGGAACACTACCCTGTTCTACTTCTGTTTGGAGTATTTCTGCCGGGCTGCTTATTTTTTACACGTATATTGGATAGTTATTTATTTTTTTGGGGGGGGGTCATGTTTATCATCACAACAGTTCCACTGACCACAGCAGTACGACCAACATTCCTGGTCTTTCACAAACCTACATTATTTATTCCCATAGGTTTTCTTGTGTGTGTGTGTGTGTACTTCAAAAGGCAATTTACACACAAGAAAAGAAATCTATGAATCAGCCTGACTCATGCAGTGCAAATATTTGGGCCAGGTGCTGCACAGCTATTAGCCTGTCGTTGCATAATCACTTTCCTTTTCGTTCAGGAATGCAGCGATCTCCCACACTCTCCAGCCCTTTGTTCCTCCAACATTTAGTTTCTCCCCCCTCCTAAAACACCCACAGTGTAGGGAGACTCGGCAAGGTTGCTCTTGGCTCAGAGGTTGTGACTTAATCTACTTACATACAGCATGTCAAGGCCTGCAAGCGGCCTGTGGAGGCTAAAGTGAGGGATCGCGGAGCCAAGCGCCGTCTTGATTGACAGCTAGATTCGCACAGCTGAGATGAGACAGCTGTGCTCCTGAAGCCATTTAATGATGGTCAGAAATTAGCGGTGGAGTTTTTTTTTAAACTGGCCTTCAAATCTCCCAAAAGCTTGAGGTCTTTAGGCATGGTCTGAGATTCTGTGGATAAATTGGACAATTGTTTGCTGAGGTGAATAGTAGCCAAATTAATTCGCACACTGTGTCACACGATAATTAATATGGTCTATGATCTGTAGAATTAGTAGTTGAATCAGAGATGTTGAAAAGGCTGAACTTAAAATTGTGGTTAAGGATCTTGCATGGTGGTAAAGCCTGTAGATTCAGGCAAGCAACAAGATTTTTTTTTTTACCTTTGAGTACCTGAACCTGACATTTTTATATAGTTATATCAATTAATATGTAAAACATTTGAGTTATAGAAAGGGTGTTTGCTAAGGAAATAATTAATATATATATAAATATGTGATAAATAAAATAGGTGATAATTTTGCACTGAGATTATATTGCTTTCCTGACACAATATGTGTAATTTCAAATGGAAACTGAATGTGGCTCCATTGCATTGTTTGGTCTTGTGCATCTATGCTGCACATTCCTTGTGTCCCCGCTGCATGTTCAGCAGTGACTGAACATCTGGAATGACTGAGTTTAGACATGGAATCTGGGCTGAGGTGAGGATCTGCTTTGGCACTAAGGCCAAACCATGGCATATGTGAAGCACACAGAGCCACAAAGACTCCAAAATGGGAAATTAATCCCTAAACAATTCCCAAACTCCCTATCCAAATTTGTATCTTCTCCCTGCCCGAGACAGGTTTAAAAACCATCTGTTAAATAGTGCAAATGAACAGCACCAGCATTCATGTTGTTTTGATTTTGCCATTCTCACTTATTCTAAAATCTACCCTCTTTTTTATTTTTTTCATCTCCTTTTCTTTTTTTCATATATCTTGCTTTAATATATATATTTAATATATATATATATATATATAAAATCTTAGTTTTGAAGAAGGTGAGGTTGTCGTACAAGCTATATAAGATGGTTTGCAACCTCTCCTGCAATGAATATTGTACGAATTGTTATTCCATTTGTTTTGTCGTCTTGATTTGTGTGCAAATACATAAATGAAAAATAAATATGTTTACCCCCACATAGTCAGCGCAATGCTGCATCTTGCTGTACATCTTCCTGAAGCTCTTCTGCTCCTCCTCCTTCAGCCGTAGAACACGAGATGTCCGAGGGCTGTCCCAGTGACCTTGTCCACGCAGTCAGGTTCACTTCACAGCAGCATGCGTCCACTGTCACATTCACTGCGGTAGCGTGTGGTAATACAGTCTCAAATATTGTCACTGCTACTGGAATTGTCTCTAAGTGCATCTCGAGCCACCAAAAGATGTGCTTAATCGTTGCAGTTGTAGATCAACATGCAAGGTGCACAGGTTTCAACGCCACAGAAACGGTAACACTTCATTACTTGAACATAGCAAATATTCCAGAACACCTTCCTGGAAGGGAGAATCAGTGTGTCAGCACCTGAACGTAAAGCACACATCTGAGGAATTTACGGGAGCCATTGTTTTCAACTTAATGCACACCATACATCACTCCTACACACCCTAGGTCAACATCTCACCTGATAGGTGACACCTCCTACAGTACAGTAGCCCCATGACCGCATTGGAGCATTCAGCTTTGTTTCGCCAAGAGTGCCTCTATCGGCAACATGGTTTTTATCCACGGACCCTAACCCTGTGCAGTTTGTGCAGTTTACACCAAAGGGATGTGGTCAAGTTGCTGAATTCAGCATTCCAAAACAATTTATTTTGAGTATTTGTTGCATTACATTATTTATTGTTTGCTTAGCAGATGCCCTTATGCAGAACAAATTCCACAATTTATATATATATATTTTTACTTTGAGCTATATTACTTACTTACTTTGTACTTTGCGCTAAGTGCCTTGCTCAACATTACAGTGACACTGCCTTGTTTAACCTGCCTCACCTAGTATTTGAACCTGCGACCTGAGTTTCAAACCCAGCTTCTTTACCACAACAGTGCACCAAGAGCCAAGCCACTGTAATATCGCATAAAATTGTTGCTATGGTGAATTTATAAATATAGAAGTAATGAAGGAAAAACTATGTTGGGTACACCCATCGCAGTGTATCTCATTTTTCTTTCTTGCGTCTATTGTACTGAAATGTCTTTGTTTCCTCTGTAAGATCGTTGTGTGTGGGAGGGAGGATTTTCTCTTTGTGTCTGGACCAGGAAGTAAATAATTGCTTATTCAGGAGCCGCACAGAAAATGAGGCTTTCGACAGGTAACGGGGACAGGAGGCAGCACGGGTGTCCCAGCTCCCGATCGCCCCTGCGCAGGCACGTGTGCTGACGCCGAGCGGCGGGGCTGTCCCGACCCATCTGGCTCCCGGCTATGCGGTTTAAACGAGAGCCCCTGTCTTTGTCTCGCTCTCTCTCACTCTTGTTCCCCCGACCTCTTGTCCCCCCTGTCTGCCAAGGATTATGAATGGCTTCCTGCCCAGGTTGTGAGAAACGGGCTGAGCCGCCCTGCCCCGAGACCGCAGCTGCATGGGTACAGGGAGGACAGAGCTAGAACGGGGGGCGCGGGGGACAAGGGGCTTCCTGTCGTATTTCACCCCACAAAACGGGCTCTAATCTAAGCGGGACAGGCATGTTGAGTGTGCCCCCAACGGGAAAGGCCCATCCTTCCAGGCTGGCGCTGCAGCGAGCTGTTAAGAGCTCTTGCGGTTGAAGAAAAAAAAAAAATGTGTTCAGTGGTGGTTGAGAGGGGAGGGGAAGAGAGGAGTGGGATGGGGGGCACATTCTCCCCAGAGCAACGAACGAATGAGAGAGAAAGGGAGAGAGGAAGGAGGAGGAGAGAGTGGGCACAAAGCGAGGGCTCCTCTTATTCTATTTCTAGAGCATGTCACCAAAGACCCGTGAAGGCCCCCATTTTGAGTGCGGTGCCTGTAGAGGGGTTATCTGTCCGTCACATGTATGTGAACCCAATGCCAGGCTGCCTCTGTTCTTGTATATGATGAAAGGTTCTTTCCCATACCCCCACACACACACACACACACACATAGACACATTCGTATGAGTGTCGGGAGCACACTGGCCATGAGGTTCTACGATGCCCTCTCCCTGATGCGACGGTCATGTTCTCAAACTGCGGTCTCCTTCACTGGCAATTAGCAAAGACCGGCGATATGAATGTACTCTTCATCCGTTATTTATTAGTGTTACTTGGTTACCAGTCGCCACGGTTGCCCGAGCCGATCGTGTGTTTCCTTGGAAACCATGCCCATCCCTTTGTCCCCTACCGTGTTGCAGTTTCCCGGGCCTGTCCCTACCCTTGCCCCCCCTGGGGAGGGGGGACACCCCCACACTTCCCCCCACCATTACAAAGCCTTAATTAAACACCTGCCGGTGGATTCCCAGCCCTAATTGCCTGGGAGATCTATAGAACAGCCTGCATTGTTCCTCCACTGGACCACAGGAGCTTACAGAACCAGCACAGATCCATCTGACACATTCAAATTCTCATCTCTGTCCCATCATGCGGATTCCTGCATCCCCCATTATCATTATAAAGAATGGGATCCACCGTCATACTTTGTTCAGTTTATATGTTTTATCATCAGGAAATTGAGGTGGGTCATTATAGAATATATATTCAATGAGCACGGAAAAAAACTAAACAAATTACCCTAAGTGTATATAGGACAATAATTGCATAGAAATAATAATAATAAAAATACTAACAATGTTATTGTAGTTACTGTATATATTGTGTATGTATATATATATATATAATTATTAATATTATTATCAATATTGCATTTTCTTAATTATGCACAAAGTTATCCATGGCATGACTTAATTAAGCTTTACTCACATATTCTTAGTTTAATATGGCAGCTTAGTTTAACAAGCCAAAACAAATATCAGTGTTCAGAAATATTGATATGTTCATTGTTCATTGTATGCCAGATGCCTACAGCTAAAGCTGAGCTGCCAGAAACTCTGTTAAAGCTCTGTGTTGCAGCTGCAGTAGAACAGCATTGTAATCAGAGTAGAACTGTCCGTTTTAGAACAAAATCTGAAATTGCTTCACTACTTCTTAAAAGATTATTGCTACATATACAGCCTAAACCGCAGAGTCTATAGTTATTACTGAATGTTGTAGCATTTGAAATAATACAATATTTTGGGTTGTCTTTGTGCTCTGTTGTTAATGTTTACTATTGCCTTAAGTCATAATGGCTCTTAAGCCACAAAGTGGCCTTTATAAAGATCTCTTATATTTGGTGAATGTCGCTGAAGTGTCTTTAATGCATGGTTGCCAGGTGAAATAAGTGAAGCAGCACTGTGGAGTCGTACCGGAGCTAAAGTGAGTAAAACGTGCAGCAATGCCGTGCCTCATCTTTCATACTCAAAAGTGCAGTCTTCTAATACAACACCAGGGGGCAGCAATCGACAAACCTTGCCGTCCAATTCACCGTCGTTTTATTATTATTTTTAAATCGGGTGGTTTTCAACTCGGCCCAGGACATGGCCCAAGTTCGTATTTAGAACAGTCTGAAGACTATAACGTAAATTAAATAAAACATGGAAATGTAGCCACATTTACAATACATTCTGAATTGGTCAAATATGAAACCATAATAATATTAATATTTAATACTTTATTCCATAAATAGATTTTCTCAACCAAGACAGTTTACAAAACATCAATAAGTGAAAGAGACTATTAAAATATTAACCACAACGAAACCAATGAAACATTTAAAGCTAGTTTAAAAATAAATGTTCCCAAACTCTGTACCCCACAAGTCTGACGAGCCCCACAAACGGGTGCTGTTCATGAAAGTGGCTCATGTTGCCTAGTATGGTTTCAGTTACCCCGAGGTGCCCAGAGGGAGGAAGGCTATGGGAGCGGATTGTGGTTTAACATGTGGGGGACCTTTCTAAGTTTGGGAGCAAATTATGCAGATTATGTCTTGGAGTGTGGATATTCTAAAGAGTTAACCAGGAAAACATTTACAGAACAGGTGTTCCTGATGATTATCCATATGCATATTGTCTGTCTGCAGGGAGGTCTGCACCCAGGTCAAATGAATGCTGATATTTCCACACCTGATGGGAAGAGGGTTTAAATGGCCTATTGGAGCATGCCGCTTTTACCTCATCTCATTGGTTCAGCCTAAAGCCACTAACAAGCACTGTTATATGAAGCTAACATGCTTTGAGGTGACCTTTCTCTCTCACCGGTCAAAAATGCAAGGGCACTGCAGTACCACTGTATGCTAACTGAACTGAATGAAACAGAACAAATGAAAATGAATCTGCTACTACAAAACCTGAACCAAGAGTCATGGGTTTGGTCAGACTTTAGAGAGAGAAAAGGCAGGGGGCAAGAAGGGGGTGGGGTGCAGGTGAAAGAGGGAATGAGAGAGAGAGAGAGAAAGAGAGATGAGGTTAATTTGTGAGGTGGGGGAGGGTTGACCAAGGTGAGCTCCAGGACACAGCTGGTGGTGAATTTCTGAGGGGCAAGACAAAGCCTTGGAGAACATGAGGCGCGAGAGAGGCTGCTGCTGCAATTTCCTGCCTCCTGGGTTTACGTGGCTTTGCTCCTTAATAGGACCGAATGCACAGGGACCATCACAGAACCAGTGACAGGAAGAATGAAGGATATTCCAAAACACCTCAAAAGCGTATGTTTGGGCGGGGGAGCACCTGTTGGTGGGCCCCCATCACTAAATCTGCCTACCTCGTGATCATTTCTTGGCAGTTTGTCGCTCGTCAGATTTGTTGCCACCATTTTAATCCAGTGTATAGGGCCACCTGTGGATAGCACAATTCAATTGGTCTTACATGGAGAATAATGTTCTACAAAAATACTTGTGTTTATTATTGGTTTCTGCCTTATGAAAGCCCCGCAGAGAGAAATGATATGGTTACAGACGCTTTTACAATAAATTATGTAATATAGAAATGAGATGAAAGAAAAAACATTCTTTTGTTGATGAAATCCTACATCATGAATCTGTTTTTAGAATCCCTTTTTGAATGTAGGCAGGGAGGAACGGAGCGAGGGTGCTGATCTTTTGGGACGAGGCAGGTGTGATCGTCGGGAGTCCCTAAACCCCAGAGCTGACACACTTAATTGAGTGGTTTGTGTGGAGAGGGGCTTGTTTAGAGGTGATGTATAGAGGGGGTGAGTGGATTGAGTTGTCTCTTTAATTATGACTAAATTGACTCATCAGTAATGTGAAAGAGTGTAAACCCCGACCCCCTGCCTCCCCCTCCCGCTCCCACCCCCCGCCCACCTCACCCTGCCAGCTGCATGGGCAGCAAGCACACGTCGGCTCTGACCTAAGGGGACAGGTTGATAGGCTGACTGAGGTCAGAGGTCATCTGAGTCAATAGGTCCTGTGACATCCTCCAGAAACAGATGGACTCTGTGTGCCCAGGCAGGCTGGCTGATCAAGGCATCACTTCCTTTGTGTGGGTGGGTGGGCGTGTGTGAACGTCCGTGTGTGCGTGCTTGTTTGTGTGTGAGTTTGTGGGAGGGGGGTAGCTTTCTGTTCGTGTGTGTATGTTTATACTGTATGTGCATTTGTGTATGTGTATGTGTGTGTGTGTGTTTGTGTAGGTTTAGATTCACGGATGTGTATGTTTATACCATATGTGCATTTGTGTATGTGTGTGTGTTCGTGTGCGATGTATAATGTATGCCTCAGTTAATGTGTGTGGCTCCTGGCGGGGGAAAGTTTCTACGTGCCCATCCAGTGTGACTGCTTGACTCTTGGCAGTGCCTCCATGCTGGCTCAAGGTCCCCTCCTGTGTCTCGCTGCCCAGATGCGTGGGACGCGGAGCCTCTTTCGACCCAACGCGTCTGAACACAGACACTTCTCGTGAAATCTAAACCTCCTTATTCTCTGTGTGTGTGTGTTGACTGTGGATGCTACTATGATACAGTGTGCAGGGTATCCCCATGGATCAGCCCGGGAGAGACACATTTCCCCAGCACTGCCAGTTTAGCCCATCTCCCCAGGGGTTTGTATCCAGGGGAGGCACAGTCCTCCTCAGATGGGGGAGTGAGGGGGGCATTCATTGTGTTTGTGTGTTCACAGGCTGCGTGCCACGGTGAGAGCAAGTGAAGAGATGGAGAAAGAAGGGGATGGAGACAGAGAGAGAAAATGGGGAGAGAGGGGGAGGGAGAGAGAGAGGGAGAAAGACAAAGCAAAGGGAAAGGCAGACTCGCGGCTCTCAAAGGTAGCCCTCCCACAGCTGTGTGTGTGGAGCATATCCTGACCTGCTCCGCAACCTCTTGCTAGACAGGAATAGGAGGTGATCTGTCCACACAGACGTGCACCCACACAAACACACACACACACACACACACACACACACACACTCCCTCTCTCTTTTCCCCACACCCTCTGTCACACACATACACACACACACACACACACATGCACCACGCTACACAAACACACTAAATACACACACACACACACAATCATGCTGTCACATACACACATACAGTCATCACGTACACACTCGCAACACAACTGAAACACACTAGGTGTACACACACAGTCACACATCATATGTACGCTCCCTTGGGCTGAGACTGACATTGCAAACTAGAGATCACAGCTATTACGCACTGTTAGCAACCTCAGTGGCACATTACACTAGACATTACACTACACTACACACTATACACATGTAGAATAGAGAGGCACATCATTTTACAGGACATCATCTGTAGGAGCACTGCCTGACTACTGTTAAAATATTAACCTCAACTCCCAGCTTCATCACCAACCTCTCTGTCTCAGATAGAGCTTTAGGGTATCAGCAAAAGATTTTAGCAACACACACACCTTGGAGCCGTTGTTGACTTTTTTCACGTTTGCACATATTTCACAAAGTACTCCTCGTGCTCAAAGTGACTGGAGCAGGTCCAAAAACAGGTCCACTGGCCTCTCAGACATTGGCCAACTGTAAATGCTTGCACTCCGTCATAAACTTGATATGACGTCATAAACGTCCATCGCGCTGCTAGGACCACCTCTTCCAGCTGCCTTGAACTTAATCGAGTGCCTAGTTGTTTTTTCATATGGACTCCTTGACCACTGTTGGTCATTACAAACTCAGACCTGAGCCAGCCAGAGGAGGATGGGCTCCCCCTCTTGAGGCTTCTTCCTATTTGTGTATTTGTTCCACTAATTCTACACGTAACTTGTGCGACATCTTCTGCAACATTATTTTCTGCATTGATTGCTTTATTGCTACCTTTGAATTGTGGCTACAGATTTACCTACAGGGTCCTAGTTTAACATCTTAGCACCCAGGAACTGTACTTCCCACTAGGGTGGCTTTCAGCTAAACTGTTCTTGACTACAGTTAACACTTTGTTGTACGTCGCTCTGGATAAGAGCGTCTGCCAAATCCCTGTAATGTAATGTAATGTAATGTAACATGTCGCAAGCACTCGGCAATTTATACTTCTGCGCAGCCTATGCGACATGGTGTCCTTACACTAGTAGATGTCAATGTATTGAACAAGGTCGGTAAAGTTTTCCTGAAAGCAGGGAAACGCCTGTACTTTCAAACTTCTTCAGCCATTCTTTCCTGAAGCTGGTTCAAATGATGCTAGTTATCTATATCGTTAGCTACTGTTAGCGAGCTTTATTTTGCCGTGATACCAGTTTACTAGCTAGATAGATATCGATAGTTTTCCTTAGCTAATGTTAACATAGATACGTATATACAGGTATGGTATGCAGCTGCCAACAACGATGTCTATCGTTGTATTACTGCACTGATCTCTTGTGTGAACTAGGATTGTTCTTACCATGTATTAATGCACATCTGGTAAGTTGCTCTGGATAAGACTGTCTGCTAAATGCTTAAAATGTAAAATGTAAAAAAATGATGTACTAGCTCGATGAACTATGACTATAACAGCTCCGCCTCCATTCGCTAACCAATCAATGCTGTGCAACATCTACGCAACATGTTGCGCTGTGGTCGCGAGTTAGATTTCTATGTTAGGTATGCGACATCCTCTGCAACACCCTCTGCGACATCAACGCAACCTCTGCGACATGTTGAAGAGGATGTTGCGTTGCAGTCGCGTTGCAGTCGCTCAAGCATGTAGAGGCCTTAAGGGAGTTTTCCCCTGCCACTGTTTCCTTTGTTGGGGTTCAGTAAAGCGTATTGTGACAAATGTTTTTTTAAATGTGCTATAGAAATACATTTTGATTGATTGAAACTTAGAGCAACTTAGAGCTTTTCAGTTAGTTATTTTACAAAGACATGAATAGAATCAGAGCAGGTTTAACTTTTCTCCCAGCATGCCCCATTAGTGAAAATGTATTTTGTTACAAAAAATGTATCTATAAGCTATAAAAAAAATGGTGGAGATGTAGGTTGCAGGTGGCACAGATGTATAAACTATACAAAAACATGTGAGCAACCAGTATGACATATGAAACATGTACATGCAAATACATGTATTTTAAATAATGTTTAATGTCAGCATGGCCAAAACACAAGGGGCTCAAATGTGGAGTTCAAAGATGTTCAAAGATGTCTCCCGTTATGTTAAGGACAAACCGCAGTGCATGCTGGGTGAGGTAAATCTGAGTCAGAGTCTATTTTCAAGTACCATACTTTATTGCACCCGCCATATTATATTATTATTTTTCACGCCTACATTTATTGTCCTGAACAGCGGTGCTCAGTAGCTGTTAAGGTTGACCAGAAGATTGCGGGCTCAAATCCCAGCTGGGGTACAGTTGCTGAACTGTTCTGTGATTTTTTGTTGTTGCAAATATCCAGCTGGATACTACATGTGAATAAGGTAACCCGTGCAAGTCACCCAGGATTAGGGCATTCGCTGAGTGACGAGTGGTTTAACAAACGCTATCTGCTCTACATGATATCACAAGGGTACCTTAAGGATGCATTATGCTAAGCTGAAAAGTTCATAACAGCTGCTTTTTACATTCATTTGTATTCATCGTAAGTCACTGTGAGCCCAGCACCAGGTAAAAACAACTGGGGGAGCGGCGCTTGGTTGAGCTAGCCCGCAGCGAGAGCTGACCTCTCGGAGTCACTTCTGAAAACGGCCATGCATACTCTGTGCCTGTTCCATGCCGTGCTTTCTGCTCTTAGATGTACACAAAAATATTCATCTGAGAGCCCTTGTCCTGGACTGCTGCCTCGGGCTATCTTGTTTAGCCAGTGCGCAAGACGGATAGATGATCATTAAATCCCCATTATGCCTCATGTACAGCCTTCAGACACTGTAATAATTAGATAGGGGCTTATGGATTGGCTTGCGTTTGGTGACGCTCTTTTCGACTGCCGCTGCCCCAGTTTCCACCTGTGGTTGCGGGCGTCGGACAGACTCGAGCAGAACGGCCCCCGATCAGAGTCGAGGCAAGATCACAAAGACTTATAAGCAAGGGCCTCTGGAGTGGGTCGTGTGATCTCACACAGGCGCGCAACCTAATCTCGCAGCATTGCTGCGACACTGCGAGCAACGTTGCAGCACCGTTGCAGAAACATTGCGAGAATGTCACAGGTTGCCTGGGGCACCGCTAGTGACATCACCAGCACGGAATCCAGAGTCCAGCGTGGAAGCACATGCCCTGCATGAGGCTCAAAGAGCACTAGAATCAAGAATCCTGTCTGTTCTTTTTTTTTTTTTTTTTTTTTTACATTTTCAGTTTAGAACTGGAACATGATGATCTGACCAAAAACAGGATTTGTGAAGAGAGAGGTGCGGTATCTGTCACGAATCTTGTTTTAGCATCACATTCATTTTCCTGCTGCACTTCCTGTGTACTAGATCTCTCAATGAGATGACATGGCCCGTGTTCACACTTAGAGCGATGTTTTTCACATCGTGGCTTCTCCACTTTGGGCTGTACATAGGGGCCGCTAGTGTGTGTGTGTGTGTGTGTGTGTGTGTGTGTGTGTGTGTGTGTGCGTGCATGCAAGCCTTTCCCTGCTTGTTTGAGCATGACTGTATACCTGTTGACGAGTTGGCGTTCCTACTCATACAAGGAGTCAGTGTGTCTTCCACAGAATCTAGCGCATACACACATACCGTAAGCCAGGACAGCATGGATCAACATCCGCCCACTGAAAGACCCCTCCAGCTGACTGCCGTCATGGCAACAGATAGACATGGCAGTCCCAGCTTAGGCCTGCGCCGGGGGTAGTGAACAGGACTCTGCAGTGGGCAGGACTGCTGTCGTTCCTGGGAAGGACGCCATTTATTACTACACCCTTTGATAATGCACTGGGCCACTGCGACGTCGAACGCGCTATTATAACGGCATTGTGACCCAAAGGATATGCTGCACCGTGAGATGGGCTGCTTCCCTCGATCCAGTAGGTCTGCGCAGTGTGCAGGACTGCTGTGTACGGACCGGGCCACAACGTCACGTTTTATGCCGTTGTGTGGAATAGCCGAATGGGTCATGGGAGAATTAAACAAGCGGAATGGGGAGTGTCACCACGGTATGGAAAGGGAGGGAAATGTGAGATGGGCCAATCGCTTCGTTGGAAATCAAACAAACAAAATGGAAAAGTCAGGGGCACAAACAGGGGACGCCAATCACCAGTTGTGATTTCAACAGAAGGGTGACAAATGTTTCTCAGAAAAAGGAATGGCTTGGTGAACCGCAGATGACTGTCCAGTTTTCTCTCAAGCCAGTTATTCTTCTCTCTCCTCCAGCCTCCGAGACGAAAAAAAAGGGGAAAGGAGGCCGAGAGAGACAAACGAATTTTGTAACACACTTTCACTTCCCATAGTGATGTGCTATTTTGATACCCTCCGTTGGGTTGCTGGCTTCTTCACCTCAGCTGTAGGAGGAGGCTATCTGAGAAAAGACAGAACATTTTTTTATAAAAGAAGGGAAAGTCATTTCACCAAAGGTGGCCCATAACCAGTAGTTCAGTCCAAAATTAAAAACATTACATTATAGCATTTAGCAGACGTGCTCTTATTCAGAGTGACTGACACAGTTTACATCTCTTTACATGCTATCCATTTATACAGCTTGATATTTTACTGAAGCAATTCAGATTAAGTACCTTGCTCAAGGGTACAATGGCAGTACCCCTCCTGAGAATTAAACATGCAAACTTTGTGTTACAAGCCCAGTTCCCTAACCATTATACTACACTGCCTGTTTTTCTTGTAAAAAAGTCACCATACTGTTATTACATACACATGTTATTTATTGTTTCCCTGATGTCCGGTTATTAAGATGAATGACAGGAAATTGACATTACTATGGACTCCCAGCAAGCTGCTTTTGGATCAGTCTACTGAAATCATGGTCTACTTACATTTCTAGGTTCCTGTTAAGCTTTTTCATATTTTAAACATTATTTGAGCCTGCCCAACCGAATGAGTGAATGATGAGCTAAGAGGGGTGTGAAATTATTTTTGGTTAACAGAATACAGGGAACATGTGGAACAAGTCTGGGGGCAGCTCCTGATTTCCTTGTTTTGTATGTTTAGATTATGTCTCTACCAAGTCAAATAGATGAACCAGTGATGAGGGGAAAAAACTATTCCACACTGAAAAACAATTCCTTTGATATCACACACACACACACACACACACACACACACACACACACACACACATGAATGCACGCATGCACACACGCACATGTACATACACACAGACACACACAATGTGTGCTGTGTTATTGTGTGTGTGTGTGTGTGTGGGGTGGGTGGGTTATTGACAACAAGATCAACAGTACCAGTGTGATTCTAGACTAAACTGTGCAATAGTGTGTGTGTGTGTGTGTGTGTGTGTGTGTGAGAGAGAGAGAGAAAGAGAGAAAGAGAGAGAGTGAAAGAAATCAAACCGTGTGTCCACCTCAACACTGACCCTCCCTGTACCAAAATACAGGCAGCAAAGACAAAATATGGTTGAAGAAATAGGACACGACATGGCTAAAACCTCAACTGAAACTGTTCTCATACTGGATCCCCCCTGACCTATTGTAGAGTGAGCGATTGAGCAACAGTAATGAACTTTTTAGGTCCTTTTAAAAAAAAAAATTACAAATGAAACACAGTGCACTGGATTTCCAATTGTAGAGATGAACAGTATTGGTTGAACAGTAGATTTATATGTAGGGAACCTGTGCTCAAAGATAGATAAGGGAAAATGACTTTTTTACTGAACATCTTTGATGATGCAAAAACAATGACATACTGGTATCATCAATAATTAGTTATTATTTTGATCTGTTTTGCTTTTGCCAAAATTGTACAAATACGGGTATTTACCAGAGTGTCTGGACTCTAACTGATGTTCCAAAGAATATATTTTCATAGAATTCATATTTTTCATGGTCTTACTGTTTTCATTCATTATGAAATGTCTTTGAGCAGATACACTTACACTGGGTGACTACACGTGAAATAACTACAACAGCAAACACAATGTTGAACAGACAGCAATATAAAAGTACCTAAAAATAAATCAAGACCACACGACGTGTTAAAAACAAGCCAGTTAACAAAACATGTTTCTCCTTTGTGGCCAAACCTGGCTTGAGTATAAAATCAGGGTATACTGTATTGACAGACACATATGCAAGAAAATGTTTTTTTGAAAATTATTTACACAAGGAAACAAATAAAGACTGCACAAAAAATGGGGAAAAGGCTTTTTTAAAAGGGTGATAACAATCTGTATAAAATAGAGGCAGCTTTACTGTGCAGTCTTACTGTCAGCCTCTACAATATCAATAAAATAAAATAAGCACGCAGATTTCAAATTATTACTCCACTCCACTCACCCTCAAGGACTGCCATTTCCGATTTAAGTCAAGGCTGACAAAAAGCAGATTTTTTTTTCAGAAGATTCATTTGAATTTGGATGTCATCCCCAAAAAGAGACAGCCTTGGCCACAAGGGAACAACCACACAAAATAAATAGGAAACACTTTAAAAAAACCTCTAAAAAGACATTATAACAGGGCATTCCCAAAACATACCCAGAGATGAGCTTTTATCAACCTAACATTTCATTTTAAACCCACGATTAGGAGTCAAATAGATACTTTGAACAGACAGAGAAAGTCAAATCTAGCTGGGTTACATTTCCAGAGGATGAAACATTTTCCCAAATAATGTCATGATCTAGATTTGTATTCAAAGCATCTATATTTTGAGCCTTAAATGCATTTATGATGCACAAAGATTCCAAGACCCAGAGTGGAATTTGTACAGGTAAGGGATTCAACTAGAGCATGGGATTGTAAGGAGCTGTTTCGGGGAAGTCCATAGGTTTGAAAGACAGAGCAACGCCTAAGGCACATTGTATGCCATGTTCCGGGGAGAGAGTACATCTGTCAGTCATTTTTAAATGTAAATTGCCTTGCTTTAATAGTTCACACTATCTGAAGTGGGGAGGCTAATTGTATCTAGGAGAAATAATAGAGTATCAATACACAGAATTCATTTTCATTAGTGTTTTGTGAGCAGAAGGTGAGATTTTTATTTAATCCAATCCAGGCATGCCATCTTTATAGAACACTGGGGGAAAAGAAACTTGAGGCACAAATGCACCTGGCATTTAACATTATACATTCACTGTGTTAGTAAGGCTGGCTATTGGCATTTCTGTTTCGTGGAGAGGTTGTCACAATCTGTAAATCACAGGTTTCCTATAAAGCCTTGTTAATACTGCTTTGTTTAATGCCCGTCTAATGCGCTAGTTATGACAGGAACACTAAAACATTTCACTGTTAAATGAGCATTGCTGCCAAATGAACTGCGACAACACAATATCACACGTTTAAAGTTCTGAGATATTGATTTCCGTTTCGTTTCGTTTTGATATTAAGGAGGGCCATAGGTGCAACATGGCAGTCGTTTGGCGTGAAGAATTAACTTAATTAAATCCGACATCCAATACATCATATTCTAACAAGGTCTTATGAAGCCGCATACTGTATATGTATTCTAAGAACCCAGAGTGTTCATCTAATGCAGGGGTGTCAAACTCATTCCATCGTGGGCCGAGTGTGTGCAGGTTTTTGTTGCAACCAGTGCACAGCACCAGGTGATTTCAATTAGCTCCCCTCCTTGGTTGAAGAAGGAAGCTAATTAGTGAAATCACCTGGTGTAGGGCACTGGTTGCAACAAAAACCTGCATACACTCGGCCCACGATGGAATGAGTTTGACACCCCTGATCTAATGCATTAGAAAGGGACACTTTTTGAGAGAAGAAGCGCTGATATATGATGTGTCCGCGGTAGAGCACAGACATCTTGGTGAGATCACATGTGACACTGTTGTTGTACTGTCTAGAAGAAGGTGCTGCTTGGGGCTGCTTGGTGCCAATAAAAAAGAGAGGGGGAAGGAAAAACAGGGAGTAAAGGAGTCAGAGGGAGAAACTGGAAGATGTACAATACACTTGGTACATGGTACACTGTGTCAGGTGTTGCGCAACACACACGCACACACACACACACACATGTACGCACACCAAGACAGACAGCATTTATAGTCATAGTGCACGCCAGGAAAATGAAATATGAAGTGATATTTTCTGCATAGCCCAAGCCCGAGACAAGGTAAGTGTTAGTGCAGGTGGGTGTCAGACTGATCCCGCTGTGAAATGCGTTGAAGAATAAGAACATGAGTGGATTTATGGAAATCCACAGCGTCCCCTTTTATATTATTCTTCTGTTCTTCCCGAGAACTATTTTCATTCCTACACCAAATGCAAAAAAAAGTTGAAAATCAACAAAATTCTTCTCCATACTTGTCACTCAGTTCAGAATATTGCATAAAATAATAACATTTTTTAATATGTTGCTTAAACAATATCACAGTTTGTTTTGTGTGTGCACACAAACTTACCATATCCGGCAAATCACTGGCTGCATGATATTTAGACCTACCAATCAACTATTTAATGGGACAACCCCATGCACTCAGCTTGGTCATATATTCAAATGTTATAATTTATAATGATCATTCACTATATTCTTCCAACAAAAAAAGTTACTCATGATAATACATAGTAAAAAGAGTCCCTCACTTGTGCTAATGTTTATTTGTTTCATTTATGGATTAAATTTGGATCTGCGACACAAGACTTCATTTGTATTTCCCTCCAAATTCGAATTAACTTTGATATGATAGGAACATATGTATAAAATAAACTAATTATCAATATGCATCAAAATGATGCCAACATCCAGGTCCATACTTTAAGACGTATAAAACATATTAAAATATAGCCATACTGTGGCTTCTGCTGCTGGCCACAGAGATTGAGTCATTTTCAGCACAATGCCATCCCAGTGTATTTGATTTACACTATATGACAAATAATCAATGAGGAATAGGCATTTCCCAATCAATGAGAATCAATCATGCCATAAACTAGCCATAGTGTGAAGAACACTGTTTCTGTGTGTGTACGTGTGTGTGTGCGCGCACGTGCGTGTGTCATAGCACAAATTTGTATGTCAATAAATGGGGCCACAAAAGCAGCTGACTGTAAAACGAAAACAAAACGGTTTAACTGCCATATTTGTTGTAAAATAGAAGAGACCTGGGGGTGGGATCCTAAAATCATATTTGTAATACCTCCGATATGGTGAATGTAGTATTTCCATACTCATCAATCATAATAGATGAATTATCATCATCAATCAGACAATACGTTGCTTTCTCGTGACGGGTGTTTCCATAGCAGTGAAACCTGGATTTTCTCAGAAAATGGTGGGCTTATTTTTATTTCTCTTCTTTCGTCTTGTTTAAAAAAATGATTTTAGTTAAGTTGGGTAGTCCAAACTAGTACCACAGTAAATCTGACCACAAACACTGCCCCGTAGTGTCTTATATAGCTAATAAAAAACCCCCGATCATTTCAGCTATTTAACCGTCAGCTATTCTCTCGCATGGGACGGGCAGTCCGCTTTGTGTTCATTTCGGCTATGGGGACCGCACTTCCTGTTGCATTTTTGGCGTCCGCTTTCCAACACCTCGACAGGGATTTTGTGTGTAGGTGGTAGGGATTGTGGATGATTTTACATATTTTTACGTCTAGCTATCTTGTTGACGTTCATTTAAATCGTTAGGCAAGATAATTCGCTTCCATTTGCCTCGCTTCATTCACAATTCAATAGAGTTCGGGACGGGCGGAGCACAGGTCCGATTCAAACAGGTGGAAGACGATTCCAGGTGGAGTTTTAGGGGGGTGTAGACTATCAGCTTGTAGCTTATCCGTTAAATTGGTCATGTCCTATTTAGGTGAAACCACGGACAAATTCTGTCCGTTAAAGTATAAATGATCGAATACACGCGTTTTAACGTCGTTGCTTCGTTTATTTTTCTTTGAAATTCTGTGTTTAATTCAGGAAGCGGAGATTTCTTTTTAGCTAGCCAGGAGACCTTCACAGGTGGGACATACCCGTTTCGTAGGACAGCCCCTTCTTTCAGTTCCTCAGCGTAGGATGTGAGCACTGACATTTGTTGTTGCCGTTTGGGACAGGAGGCGAAGCGTTTCTGCAAACAGGTGTGAGACCACACGAATCTACATAGCCAGCTAGCTCGCTAGCTACGTATTTCTGTTTATTCGGGGAGGTATTATAGTAGTAAGGCGTTCCTCCTTGTGAAAGGGAATAAAACATTTGGCTAAATTGAAAATTCGGTAGGATTTTAATTAATTTGAAGCCAGCTAGCCAGGAAGGAAAATAATAAATACAGAAAGCAATGTCAACAAAAAAATCGTGCGTGGATTTAACGAAAAGGAGTAGGAGCCCTGTCGTGTCAGAGGCAGAGATGTTCAACGAATTTCAGGACTGGTGCCTCCGTACTTACGGGGACTCGGGTAAAACAAAGACGGTCACCCGGCGAAAATACAACAAGATCCTCCAGACTCTTTTACAGAACGACGAGTCGAGTGGCGTCTACATCGAGAGCAACCACATAAACGCCAAATTCAAATTCTGGGTGAAATCCAAAGGTTTTCAGGTTGGGAGCATTCAAGGCGACCACAATGGAGCATCTGGAAAACCGGTCCTTTACGTCCCCATCAAGGCAACGGTTTGTAACGTTAAAGTGTCTTTTCACTGTGTTCGTCTGCGTGATGTGTGTGCGCGCGCGAGGCTTTCTCTATTTACTTAAGCAAATGTATGTTTTTGAATCTCGCCGACCTTGTCATCTATATTTAATTCCAACTTTTTGGGGTTTATTGTACCACCCTCCCCTCCTCCTTCCACTCCTCCTCCCCCTTTCTTGTTCGCCCCCGAAAGCGCTGGTTTATGTCCTATCTCTGCTACCAAGGCAACGCCACTGCTCTCAATAGTAATAACTAGTCGCGTGCGAGTTAAAATACCGCTCTGCAGATTGGCATAATTTTGTCATGCCAGCTAGCACCGTACATAGATTGACGAAGTCTTACCCGATTAGATAGCTAGAGGGGAAATTCCGTGTGCAATAGTTTGCAGGGGGTCCGCAGGTACTGTGCAAACTGGCTTTCTCACATTTCCGTGAAATACGTCAAGATTGCTATTATTCTGTATTGTCCACACACTATGCGCATGTAAGATGTGTGTTTGTGTGTGTTTTTTTTTTTTTGGGGGCAATTTCAAGTGGATGCCATGTGAAATTAAACATGAAAAGAAAACGGTGAAAAATGGTGCATATTTAATAGGCATGTAAGTGAAACGATGGATGTAGATAAACTGACCCTGTTAACTTGAACGGGCTTAATACAACGTCCATCCCGTAGGCTACCTTTACAGGAATGAAAATCAGATACAAGTCTCTTTGATGTCAGTCACTGTTGGTATTAACCTATGTATTAAACTACAGTGTGTATTGATTTTATACATACGCTTACGATGGCAACAGAGTGACAGTTTATTGTAAGTAAGAAAGACAATTCTGGGGTCGGCCAGAGAGCGAGGATGGTGGCACCCATTGCTCCAGTAACTTTGAAGGACTGAGGATGTCCGATTATTTTTTTTAGACACTGTTTTTTTTTGTCAGTCCCTTTTTGCCCTTTATAAGTGCTCAGTTATTCATTGAAAAGTCCATTTAAATCAGACACTTGAGGTGAAAAAATACATGCTTCTACCCCTTTGATTGGATGGTTATTAACATATAGCGAGCTTGTGGTTTGCCTGTGGTAATATACAATGTAGGAACAAAGAAAGCAGAAGGTACATTTAGAAAGTTTAAAATCATGTTAACCATTTTTTTAAGCAATGCGTTTATATAACAGTTTGTATACAATGCCCTCCAGAATTATTGGCACCCTTGGTAAAAATGATCAAAAAGGTTATGAAAAAAAATGTCTTTGTTGTTCATCAGCTTTATAACACTCAAAATATGAGAGCAATCCAACCTTTAATTGAACTTATTCAAAGAAAAAAAAAAAAAACCATATCAAAAAATAAACATTTTTCTCAAAAATGTGTGTCACAATTATTGGCACCCCTGCTTTTAGTACTTTTTGCACCCTCCCCTTGCCAAGATAACAGAACTGAGTCTTCTCCTATAATACTTGATGAGGTGGAAGAATACATAGCAAGGGATCTGAGACCATTCCTCCATACAGAATCTCCCCAGATCCTTCAGAGTCCTTGGTCCTTGATTTTGGACTTTCCTCTTCAGCTCACCCCACAGGTTTTCAATGGGGTTTAGGTCAGGGGAATGGGATGCCATTGCAAAAGCTTGATTCTTTGGTCAGTGAAGGCCATTTTTGTGTGAATTTGGACGTATGCTTTGGATCATTGTCCTGCTGGAAGATCCAACCATGACCCAGTTTTAGCCTCCTGACAGAGGCAGCCAGATTGTGATCTAAAATCTCCTGGTATTTGATGGAGTCCATGATGCCATGTATCCTAACAAGGCTCCCAGGGCCTTTGGAAGTAAAACAGCCCCACAACATGACATATTCACCACCATACTTCACAGTGGGGATGAGGTTATTTTCTGACCATCCTTCTTTTTACACCAAGACCACCTCTGGTGTTTCTTGCCAAAAAGCTTTATTTTGGTCTCATCTGACCATAGAACCCGGTTCCACTCAATGTTCCAGTGATGTTTAGCAAACTCCAGGCACTTACGTTTGTGGTTTGATGACCGCAGAGGCTTTCTTCTGGCAAGCCTTTCAAATAACTTGTTGGCAAGGAGGTGGCATCTAATTGAAGTTTTGGAGACTTGGTGACCCCAAGATGCAACCACCTTCTGCAATTGTCCAACTGTGATCCTTGGAGAAATCTTTGCCTCTTGAACCATCTTGTGGTCCTCTTTCAGGCAGGTTCATCACAGCTCCAGTTGGTTTAAACTTCTTAATTATTGCCCTAATAGAGATGGGTATTTTCAGGCGTGTAGCTATTTTTTTATAGCCATTCCCTGATTTATGAAGGTCAACAGCCTTTTCTCTCATTTAATTTGTGTATTCTCTGATCTTCCCCATGTTGATGGATGACTAAGGGAGTTTGGCCTGTGTGTCACCTCATATTTATGCCTCAGTGAAACAGGAAGTCATGGATGACCACTTAAGAGTTCCTAAAGACTCAGGTTAACTTAAATATATAATAAATGGGAATATACTTAATTTAGATTTTGTTCATAAGAATTTCTAAGGGTGCCGCTAATTGTGACACACGTGTTTTTGAGAAAAATGTTTATTTTTTGATAAGGAATATTACTTCAATTAAAAGTTAGATTTCTCTCATATTTCTCTCTATATATATATATGTGTGTGTGTGTGTGTGTGTGTGTAATGTACACAATACTAAATGCATGTTATATTAAGTTACATAATAATCATAATCACAAAACCATTATTGGTGTGTAACCTGGTGTCTGCATTGTTGCCTGACTAATTGAAGAGTGTTTTTTCAAAACTCACTCAGTCCCTTGACCAAAAGTGGATTTTTGGAAAAACACTCTACAATTAGGCTAGCATGAATTGTCTCGGGGTGGGTTCGTATGAGGTTTAATTTCAACAAGAATTGATCGCTTTACTATTTAAACCTATAAGCTAAAAACAGGTACGCAGATCAAGACGAGTTTCAGAAATGATGTTCTAGATAGATCTACCCTCAACCTTTTTGGATATATAAAAATATGAAGTTAAAAGAGTCAAACGTTTTTAATCATTGAAAGGTGTTGTTCTGTTGCCAATATTTAGAAACCTTACTCTAAAATGTCATAAGTGGCAATATGTCTGAGGCTTTTAAAATCTGTTTCAATCTCATCTTTATACTAAAATGTTGAGTGCAGATATTTTATGAATGGGGGTTGGTATGATGTCCTGTCTGAGAAGGTAAGTAGAAAAACGATGTTATGACATCTTCACATGTGAAAATGTTGAGTACAGCATTATGCAGCCTTTGATGTATAGAATTAGGATTAAAGGACCACAGATTATAATGAGGTTCAGTGCTTGTGGGTCAAATTCAGAACTGGGAGAAAGTGACAGAAATAGGCTTTCCCTTTCCTCTGGGATGCGTCCCATGCATTGATTTGTTAGGTCTGTTCGGCCACCACTGGTGTCATCACTGAAGGGTGTTGATAGATACTGCCCCAAGGATTGGTTCCGGATCAGTATCCACCCTCCTACTGTAAATGGTTGATGGCTAGGGTTAGAGGTTTGCAAACTGATCCCTGATCAGTTGTCCGGGAGAGGAAGGACCCAGAGCCCAGTGCTCCACATATGTTTAAAGGTGCTGAAGCCCCAAAGCCTGACACAAAAGGGAGAAACAGCAGCGTAACAGAAAGAATAGATCATATACCTTTCAGCAGCACCTGTCAAATCTCGAGATGCAGCTCTGGGCCAATTTCCAGGGTGGAGGAGGGAGCCAGAGAGCGGTCTTCTATCCTGACTAAAAATGTAGCCTCCACTCTCGAAAATAAAGGCACAATTAGGGTACGCTTTTGTTCCTCGGGGTACAAATGTGTTCATTGTACCTACAAAGGTACACATAGGATCCTTCATGATACGGTTTTGCACCTTTTCCCAGTAGAAAAGGTACAAATTGAGGAAAAGTACAGATATATACCAAGGTAGAGTAATGAATCCTTATTCACACTGGCGGCCATATTGGAATGAACATGAGGCTTGCAAGCAACATTTATTTTTGTCGCAAGGGTACAATTATGTTCTTCTGACTTAAGGTACAATTCACTACCCCCTACAGGGGTACTTCCACAGTGACAAGCATTTGTAGAATAGGTACAACATGGCACCTGAGAGTGTATGTGGCAGTTCTGAGGAGGATCTTTTGAAACCTTATTTGAGTCCTCTCTGAATGAAGTGATACAAGCTTCAGCAAGCAGAGGTGTGGGCAGGCATGGGAGAAGGAGAGATCGTGGCCTCTTCTGTCACACTCAGACAGGAGCACTGGTGCTTTTTCCATCCCTGCAAGTAGCCTAGGTGATCGCGTGGGTGGGCACGACTACCACTGCGACTGTAAACCTGGTGTATACTCGTACTTGAAGGGTTTGAGCCGGATACTGATCCACCTGCTGAGTAGATTACAAGTAAATCACTTTTTCTAGGGACAACGCTTTCTCAGATGGAAGATATTTTACAGATGGGCCAAGTGTTGGTTTCAACACGCATCCGTTTTTTCCCCCCACATCACATGTCTGTAATTTGGAAATGAGATGAGGTGACCCAAGCGTATGCAGTTTGATGGCAGTATTTTGCAGTCAGTGTTGTATGTCAAGTATACTGCTGTTTGTTCTGACTCTGTCAGAGGTTGATATTCATGTACTTGGTGAAGTATGGAGGTGAGCATAGCTTGTACTAACTTCACTGATTCACACGTATGCATATGCATGCGTTTGTGTTTGTGTATTTGTAATTGAATTGTACAGATCTCTGTTCCAGGATGTTTGCATGAGTGTCTGTCGGTCTGTCTTTGTTTGTTTGTTTTTGTGTGTGTGTGTGTGTGTGTGTTTGTGTGTTTGTGTGTTTGTGTGTGTGTGTGTGTGTGTGTGTTTTCTCAATTTCTCCAGTATACAGTTGTAAATCAGTCTTTGGTGTCTGTGAGAGACTCACTGCTTGTGTTTCTGTAGATGAATGAGGACAGAGTATTGGAAGGCTGCCTAGGGTCAGGAGAAACCAGGAAACTGCATACTGTCCCCTCTCCCAGAGTCAGCACTATGTCAACTGTGTGTGTGTGTGTGTGTGTGTGTGTGTGTGCAGTGTGCGTGTGTGCAGTGTGCAGTGTGTGTGTGTGCATTTGTACGAGCTTATAGGCATCTATAGTATTATTAGATGAGCACAAGCTTTATTATTAACAATTAGGCTCATAGACAACATAGCCCATGTATGGGCCACAAATGACAGTGTTTTGCAGTGGTGTCTTTTGATTGGATCAGACCCTTCGAGTAGGGTCATTTTATTTGTTTCTCATAAACCTAAAGAGAGAGAGTGCAGCTAAATTAAACATACATTTCATTTGCAAAAACACAGCTTCTTGAAATAACCGCCTTAATGATTCATTTTGCCTTGTTGCTTGATAAGCATGACAAATGCAGAAGTGTGTTTGAGTGAATGGGGGGGGGGAAAACCCTGACATGAACTTCTAGCTCGGTACAACCTAGCTTCTCTGACTTATTTGATGAAGACCAGATTTTAATAGCTAATTTCTGGATGAACCCAAAGTTAATGGTTGCCCACTCACAAAATAAGATATGGTTGGACTCTTTGAGCTGGGTAACAATATTGCAGCAGTTGGATTTGGTGCTATACAAACCGAGGAGTGAAACCTAGAGGGAAACACGAGAGGGTCAACAGGGATGACCAATTGACCATCACGTGACTTGTGAAGAAGCCAAAGTTGAAGGTGTATGACATCCCACACAAATCTGAACCAGACTCAGAGTTATAGAATATTTCTCATATTTTACATGAAATTTGAATGTCAAATGTTGTATTTAACATAACTCACTGGATTTCTATGTATATTTATGTGTTTAACAATTTGCCAGTTCTTATCCATTGCACTGCCAACCCGATACTTGGTTCCTGGCACGTTTATTGAAAAGACAACTAGCAAGCACACCGGAGAGTAGGAGAACGGAGAGCAGGAGAACACAGTGTAATCTAAGATTATGTTTTGGCCAGATTGATTTTATTTTACAGTGCGAAAAATGACCAACACGCTGTTCTAGAGATGTTGTTTAACTAACAAACGAAGCTAGCTCGTGTTGATTGTAAATGCCGAGCCTAGATGGGCTAACGTGCTCGTCAACATGTATGCCTGTGTTTTTTATTTGAAAACCATTAATTCCATGGATCTAGTTGGTGGTTTTAGTAGTCTTGATCAAATATTATGTAATCCCCATCACTATTGACTCATTATTTACATTTTAAATAGCTTAGTGTGTAGCTGGCTAGACGGCTACTCATTATTAGTTATTACTAGCAGGGTAGCCACATAGCCATCAATGAGCTGAAGGGAAAATAACATCGAGAATTCGATAGATTTCCATGCAGTTGACATAAGATTAATTCATTGTTTGATTTCCCTCAATAACTACTATTATAAGCTATTATTAGCTATTTTATGGAAATACATCCCTCATCCCTCAACATTTGCAACCCCATTCTTCCATAATTTGGTATTTTCCTGATGGTGATGGAAAACGCTGTCTTAGGCGCCGCTCCAGAATCTCCCATAAGTGTTTAATTGGGATGAGACCTGGTGACTGAGATGGCCATGGCATATGGTTTATATTGTTTTCATGCTCATCAAACCATTCAGTGACTACTCGTGCCCTGTGGGTGGGGGGGCATTGTCATCCAGGAACAGACCACTCCCATCAGGATAGAAACGCTTCACCATAGGATGAAAGCGATCACTTAGAATGGCTTTGTAATTATTGACGTTTACCTTGCCCTTGGTTCAATTGACCTAAACCATACCAGGAAATTGAACCCCACACCATAACAGAGTTCATTTACACATGCATTTCCCTTATTTTGTCAGTTACCTGTATGTCCAAAATGGTAAAGAAAAAACCCACAAGTTTCTTTGCTGGTTTTGATCACAGCAAATAACCGGAGGCTATTTGTGGCCAGATGGCAGCATTCTTCGTGATGTCATGCACCACAGCTCTGTTTACTGGTGACGCAGTGGAAAAGCCACCGCACTGTCCCGGGCCAGCCAGCTATGGGCCCGGCTCACGCCAGCCTGCTTCCCGCTTTAGCGTCCAACCACAATGTGCCAATGTAACACTGCGTCTCTCGGATGGGCGGTTCTTCGCCGAACAATCGATTTCCTCTTCTAAGTCTTGTCTTATGCCGCCCGTCACCGCCATTTAGAACGGTTCGCATGTCAGTGCCTTTTCTCTGCGATGCGAGTTCTGAGAATGGGCACGCGCTCATGACATCAAGCCGTGGCTTGCCCTCTGATACCGAAGTCCACTTTTCTGAACCAAAACTGAACTCTCTTCAGCGTGCGACTCCTCGTCAGCGCGCTCGGTGAAAGAAACGTCGTCGGCGGCCCACGTTGTGTCAATACCGCTGCAGTAAAGAG
>JAINUG010000032.1:947500-950000 GCA_029706075.1 Aldrovandia affinis
TTTGGTTCTCCTTCCTGGGGAATTTTCATAAGCGAAAAGAAAGAAAGTGGCCCTGCCTTCACTAGTTTGAAACGGCCACAGAAAAAGAAAAAGTTCCCCGAGATGTCTTGATACAAATCTGTTGAGTTGAGTTTTTCTCTTCGCAAGTGACTTGCATGTTTATAGGACCGCTTTGCTGTGAGGAAGAAACGGGCAACAAAAAATATTCAGCACTGTGTTCTCGAGAGACGCTTGAACTGAAGTGGAACAGATCGATTTAAGCGAGAAAGGTTGGATGTTATCGGGGGGTTGGGGGCTTGGTCTCGTTCATAGCCTTGAGGTAGTCGCTTCCTAATTCGGAGTTCCTCCTCTGTGAAATGACACGTTATGAGAGATGAAAAGGAAAATGCTCCTTGTGTCTTTATACTTTTGCACCGTCTACCAGTTTTTTTTTTTTTGTTGTTTTTTTTTGTTTTTTTAACCGCTGGGCCAAAGTACACATTTATCGATGGCCACGGTGGCTGTAAGCGAAAGGCAATCGTTGGGGCGACTGTTTTGGCAAGATAACGGTTGGCTTTGGCAGCGAGCGAAGGGTTAACGTTGGCTTTGGCATGCTGGGTAATATGTCACTGTGGGCTAGACTTTGGTAAAGGGGTTACTCTGGGGTAAAGGGAAGTGCTGGAACAGCGCGATGGGGACGTAGGCTATTAGATAACTGGACAGAGGGCTGTTGCCAGTGCCAGTTTTGTCATTCCTGCGTGTTAATGGGCCTGAAACTGAGAGCGGGTCTGGGCGGCGGAGGAGGTGGTGGTGCGGAGGAGGAGGAGGGCAGACTTGCAGGAACACGGAGAACTCTTTACACACTGAAGGGTCCCTGTCGCTATGCCTCAGTGTGTTTGCGCCTGGCTGACTGACATCGCCGGATTATAATTGTGATATTGTTTTGTCGCTGTTATACCTGTAGTCTGTCTTCAACTTGCTTGGGTGACTATAAATTAGTATATTAGGGGGGGGGGGGGGTTGGAGAATGTTCCCCAAATTTGAGTTTCTTTTAGCAACATTTCCCCCTTTCCACATCTGAGAGTGCACCTGATCTTCTTATTTGGATTCTGCTAATTGTGCGAGTCGCACCTCTGTCCCGTCCTCGTGCTTTCACGCGCCCGCCCCCATTGTGTCCTTCGCTTTTCTCTCCCCTCGTTGCGTTCAACACGTTTGTGTACTCATTGTTATCCGCGCACTTAGCATATGCCAACGCTTCTGTCCTCGTTGTTTCCTGCACACGTCTGTCTGTCCGCGTTGCATCCCACACATTTCGATCTTCGTTATTACCGGCACACTTCTGTCCTCATTGTTTCCTGCAAATTTCTATCCTCCTTCTACCCGACACGTTTCTATTCTCATTGTGTGCTGTACATCTGTGTGTGGTGTCCTCTGCTTTCAGAAAAGATTTCCGAGTCTTTCGGGTGAATGGCTCGTTGTCTCGCTAATGCTCTGTGTGTGTGGCCTGTATAGCACCCGTAAACACGTTACGCACACACATGCCATGCTTTCTCCACATTAGGAATTTAGATGTTGACGGTTCTGCAGAACCTCTCAGCTCCTTACAACATGCAACACACATTTTCTTTTTGTTGCCTGGATGGGATAGCGTTCCATATGCCTGCCCTTTTGAGGGGATGTAAATTAGGGCTGGCGGGGTGTTGGAATGGTGTTGCCAGTTCCAGACACTTGCAGAATTTGTGCCAGGGTGTATGGAAGCTGTTCCGGTGGCTCACGGTGGCCCAACGCCCTATTAAGACACCTTATGTTGGTGCTGCCTCGATTTTGGCTGTTGCCTGTACCTGCTAAGTTCATCTCTTGGTCCAAAAGTGTTTTTATTTTTATTAAATTTTTTCCCATCAATACTTTTTGTTCAGTTCGATGCTCTGGCTATTTGATCTGAGCTCTGAGAAGATGAAGGTTGTGTGGAGTAAGGTCAGCCGTTGGCATCTACCCGCTCACACGAGCCAACTTGTAATGCCACGCTCGAGCTTTGTAATTGACAGGTCAGCGGGGCCAATCGGCCGCAGACGAGGCCGGAGCGCTCTGGTAGAGGGGGCGGGGGCCGAGTGTCTCTACGTGGGCTCGCCCTCTTCCAGCAGGTCTGATGCAGGGCCAGCCAAGGGAGCGCTGCAGCGCGGAGGAAGCAGGAGGCAAAGGTCACGTGACACCACCGAGGAAATGAAGGCCGTTTTTCTCCCCTGCCGGCCGGGCTGCACGGGACGCCGCTTCCACAGCGGAGGCGTAGCTGGAGGGCGAGACGTGGGAGGCGGGCGGAGGGGCGAACGAGTGGAGAATTGGGAGGGGGGGGGGGGTGGAAGAGTCGGCGTTGCGCTAAAAGGATCGGCGAGGGAGCCCGAGTTCCGCTTCGGGGCATCCTGCGAAAGTGGAATTTATTCCTGCAGTTAAAGAGTCGGGGAAGAGGGAGAGGGGATGGACGGTCTGCAAAGCACACACACACACACACACACACACACACACA